>SKCR01031919.1:0-364034 GCA_019454045.1 Zanthoxylum bungeanum
AAGCACAAATCTGCCTTCGTCACAAAGTGGGGCACTTATTGTTACGAGGTAATGTCGTTTGGGCTTAAGAATGCAGGAGCTACTTATCAGCGGATGGCCACTACATTATTTCATGATTTGATGCACAAGGATATTGAAGTGTATGTGGATGACATGATGGTGAAATCAGAGACAAGAATCAGGCGTATAGAGGCACTTGAAAAGTTCCTTCAGAGAGTTGACAAATACATCTTGCGGTTGAATCCTAAGAAGTGTGTGTTTGGAGTGACGTCAGGGAAATTACTGGGACATACAGTGGGAATGGGTGGAATAGAGGTAGATTCTGAGAAAATCAAGGCAATTACTGAGATGCCAGCACCGAAGACAGAAAAGAGTCAGAGCATTCTGGGAAAGATTCAGTACATCAGTCGATTCATTGCCAAGTTGACATCAGTATGTGAGCCTATCTTCAAACTGTTGAGAAAAGATCAGCCCGTGAGATGGAATGAACAGTGTCAGACAGCCTTCGACAAAATCAGAGAGTACTTGGTAAAGCCTCCTGTATTGAAACCTCCGAGACCGGGCAAACCTTTGATATTGTATCTGGCTATAGAATCAGAAGCACTGGGGGCGATGATGGTACAGGCAGATGAGACAGGGGTGGAACATGCAGTCTATTATCTGAGTAAGAAGATGCTTCCGTATGAGGCTTGATATCAAGAAGTAGAGAAGATCTGTCTTGCATTGGTATGGGATTCTAGAAAGTTACGACATTATTTCCAGTCTTACAAGATCCAGGTAGTGGCAAAGGAGAATCTTCTAAAATATCTTCATTTGGTGCCTTCACTGGTGGGAAAACTTGGCAGATGGTTAGTATTGCTGACAGAGTTCGACATTGAGTATCTCACCTCCAAAGTGATCAAAGGGCGAGCAGTAGCAGAGTTTCTGGCATTGCAACATGTTGAGGGGGATCAGTATAAGTTTGAGTTTCCAGATGAAGAGATCCAAGCAATAACATTTCAGAGGTGGAAGATGTATTTTGACGGAGCAGTGAATTACAAGGGAGCCGGAATTGGGATCGTGATAGTGACCCCCGAGGGGGAGACTTTGCCTTTAGCCAAGAGGTTGACGTTCAGAGTGACTAACAACATGGCCGAGTATGAGGCATGCGCTTTTGGTTTGACGACATTGATAGCCTTGAAGGCCGGAAGTGTGGAAGTCTACGGAGATTCTATGTTGGTAGTCCAGCAGATGCGAGGAGAATGGTAATTGAAAGAAGAACGGTTGAAACCTTACCTTTTTCACCTCAGAAATTTAGCACAGGTTATCCCCGATTGTAAGTTTCAGCACTTACCGAGAGAGGAGAATCAGATGGCAGACGCACTGGCTACACTTGCAGCGACTTGGGAAGATGCAGAGAAGTTAGTAATGAGACCATTGGTACTGACAACAACAAGCAGGCCTGTTTATGAGACAGAAAGAGTTTTTGAAGTAGAAATCGACGATGGAAAACCTTGGTATCATGACATTCAGCGGTATTTGGAGCATGGGGAACTCCCGTAAGGGGCAGGAAGAAAAGACAGAATAGTCATTCAGAAGTTAGCTTCCCAGTATGTGATTTTGAAAGGAGAACTGTATAAGAGGCAAGCAAACGGTATTCAGTTGAAGTGTTTGAGAAAAGAAGAAGCTCAGCATGTAATGGAAGAAGTACACACCGGGGTATGTGGTCCGTACATGAACGGGTTGAATCTGTCCCGCAAGATAGTGAGACAAGGTTTTTACTGGTCAATGATGGAAACAGATTGCGCAAAGATGGTAAAGCACTGTCATGATTGTCAGGCAGACGATAATTTGAATCACTTGCCACACACAGAGTTGCACGGGTTATCAGAGCTGTGCCCCTTCTCAGTATGGGGGATTGATATGATTGGAGAAATTTGACCGAATGCATCGAATGGGCATCGCTTCATAGTAGTGGCCGTAGATTACTTCTCAAAGTGGGTGGAAGCCGAGTCATTCCGTAATGTCACAGCAAAGCAGATGGCAAAGTTTATAGCTCGGAACCTCATTTGTCGGCATGGTATGCCGCATCATGTAGTGACGGATAACGAGTTCAGTTTCAAGGAGAAACAAAGGCAATGTTACTGAGATACGGGATAGGCCACCACAAGTCATCACCGTACAGGCCGCAGGCAAATGGGGCAGTGGAGGCAGCCAACAAGACTATCAAGATGATTTTAGCCAAGATGACAGAGAACTGTAGAGATTGGGCCGAGAAACTATCATATGCTTTGTGGGGGTACAGAACATCAGTAATAACAGCAACCGGAGCCACACCTTATTCTTTGGTCTATGGAATGTAAGCAGTGCTGCCAGTAGAAGTTGAGATACAGTCTATGGGGGTATTAGCAGAAACAGAGTTACCAGAACCAGAGTGGGCCGCACAGAGGTTTGATCAGTTAGCACTGTTGGATAAGAAGAGAACGAAGTCTTTGTATCACATGCAGTTGTATCAGAAGAGACTAGCTCGGGCATTCAACAAGAAAGTACGCCCCACCAAGATCAGAAAGGGTGATTTGGTACTTAAGCAAACAAGGCCATCGACAACAGATCCAAGAAGAAAGTTCAAACCTAACTGGGAAGGGCCTTATATAGTGCAGAAAGTAATGAGAAATGGAGCAGTGAGGCTATCAGACTTGGAAGGAAACGAGTTCACCAAACCAATCAACGTAGACAGATTGAAGCAGTACTTCGCCTGAGGGAGAGAAGACCGAGCAGTCACCACGGGAATTGGCAGAAGATCTAACCTAACGGAATAAGAAAATCATTCATGCATACACGTAACATTGCATTCCCTTCGTGTTTGTTTTTGTTTTGTGTTCGCAGGTTCAAGGAAAGGAGAAAGTAGCAGAAATGAGCCAAACAACGTCATCGTAGTTTCAGTTTTGGGGATGAATCCCAGGGGACGAGGCCCACATCAACAGTTTTTGGGGATAAGTCCTAGGGGGCGAGGACCATATCGGCTTGGGGGCGAGGCCCCACACCATATCAGTTCGAGGACGAGGCCCGTATCAGCTTGGGGGTGAGGCCCATGTCAGCTTGAGGGCGATGCCCACATCGTCAGCAG
Source organism: Zanthoxylum bungeanum (assembly GCA_019454045.1). Taxonomy (NCBI): domain Eukaryota; kingdom Viridiplantae; phylum Streptophyta; class Magnoliopsida; order Sapindales; family Rutaceae; genus Zanthoxylum; species Zanthoxylum bungeanum. The sequence continues at coordinate 3,107 of SKCR01031919.1, forward strand.
TTTTGGGATGCGTCCCAAGGTCAAGGTGCCCCTAGTGTTAGTTGCAGTTCCGGGATACGTCCCAGGGTCGAGGGCCCAATACATCATTAGTCGTAGTTCCGGGATGCGTCCCATGGTCGAGGGCCCACTACATCATCTGTTCGAGGGCGAGGCCCTCATTTCCAACGGTATCGGGATGCGTCCCAAGGTCGAGGTGCCCTCGTTGTCGGTTGCAGTTATTAGGATGCGTCCCAGGATCGAGGTCCACTGCATCATCACCTCGGTAGAGCAGTAGGCAAGTCAGGTGGCAGCTATCGAGCCAGGTAAGTGAAAATGCATTGCATAACTTTGATAGGATTGTTCAAAGTCACACACTGCACAAGTCCCATCAAAGTGGGGGCGATTGTAGGCATTACATTTTTGCATGTGAAGCCCGATGATGAGTCTCAGTTGGAGGCACTACCTTTTAAGTGTGCGAAAGCCGCAAAAATGGACATCGGAAGGGAAGAGTCAAGAATTGACTCATTGATGGATTAAGTTCACTAGTTTAGCTTCGAGTAATTCGTTTGATTTTTGTTTTAAAAATTATTCCCGGCCCAAACACTCACAATCACCTAATCTCGGCCCAAAAATCCCCGCAAGCTCCTTGACCTTGACCTAAAACCCCTGCCAAGCCCACACACCTAGCCCACAAAACTAAACCCACCAACCAAAGGCCCACATGCCCACATCAAGGCCCACACGGCCATTCACCCTAATGCACACCCAAATTAAATCAAATATTAAGTTAAATATTAATTATTAATGGAATTAAATTAAGTAATAATTAAATCATTTACCAAATTAAATAAAATATAAAATAAAATCATGCCTAATTTAAACAAATCAAATATGTTATATACCTAAATTAAAAAAATGATATACCTAATTAAAATCAATCATAACAAATTAAAAATATTGACTTCCTAATCTAACAAATTAAATTGCCTAATCCTAACCAATCAATCCATTGCTTTCCTTACCTAGCACTAAATCATATCCTAATTGAATGCACAAATCCCTTCCTTGTGAGACAAGGAGAAGCCCTAACCCTTCTCTATATAAACAACCCCAAGCCAAAGCCATCCTCTCCTTCACACAACATTATTCACGCCCAAGCCCTAGAAACACATACTATTCACGCCAATCACAAGAGTAAGTAACAAAAAAAATATTCTTTTCATCTTCTCCACTCCATAACCGAACACATCACCCTCCTCAACCCCTCCATAGCCGAAAATAACAAGCCTTTATACTCTCCAAAAGCCACTGAAACCAGCCATATACAGCAGCCCTCCATCACCGAAAATTACAACCAAAAACGCACTGCAGTGAACACAAAAAAACTGCACTATTTTACACGCCCAAACAGCAGCAAAATCACCCTAAAACACTAAAAAACTGCATAAAGAAACTACACTTTTAATCCTTAAGATATCACAAAAAAAAAACTGCACTTAAAGCCTTTAAAAACACTCAAAACAGTCCACCTAAACGCCAAAACAGTGACCTGAAACAGTGAGCAGAAAACACGCCCAAATAGCAGTAAAACGAAGCCTAAACAGTGAGAAAAACAGTGGAACGACGAGTTAAGACGCTAAGCTAGTGAACCAGAAGAGTAAGGATCTTTTACCCCTTCCGATCTCCGTGAAACGCAAGTCCGAAGATGACTTAAAAGGTTAGACCTGAGGGTACTTTTCACACTTGTTTTCTGTTTTATTTATTATTTATTGAGTTTTGTTCGCATCATTATTATGTTAAAATGCATGTTGTGGCCCTTGAGTAGATAAATATGCATGTATTATGAGTATGATGTGTGTTGCGGCCTTTGAGTAAAATGAAAAATATGTCGCCTCTTGTGGTATATAGGATGGAAACACGGACGTAAATTTCATAGCCGATTCTGAATGGACGGTAGTATGATCTGCACTCGGGATACAACTCCACGTACCACTTGAGCAAACGACGCATATTTTGTTTTATGTTGTTTTGATGTGTTTATTATTCATTATTTAATTTCCTCATATTACTTGTTCGTGTAATGATATGATCGAGCGCATGGGCTTAGTAATTGCGATGAAAGGTCCTCTAATTGAAGGGGTTAAAATCCTTTACCACGATGTTTCGCCGCGCCGGTCAATGTATATTCTATTGGATGTGAGATATGTTCAATCGGGTATACGAAATCCGATATGTTTACATTTACCATTTTGTTTCATATATATGCATTGAGATAAGCGCATGGGCTTAGTAAGTGCGATGAAAGGTCCTCTAATTGAAGAGGTTAAAAATCCTTTACCACGATGCTTCACCGTGCCGGACGATGTGTATTCGATTGGATGTAAGACATATTCAATCGGGTATACGAAATCCGATATCTTTGTATTTACTTTTGTTTTATATATATATGCATTGAGATAAGCGCATGGGCTTAGTAAGTGCAGTGAAAGGTCTTCTAATTGATGAGGTTAAAATCTTTTACCACGATGCTTCGCCGTGCTGGATATCTTTGTATTCACTTTTGTTTCATATGTATGCATTGTGTTGTGTGCGCATGGGCCTAGTAAGTCGGATTAAAGGTCCTCCACTTGGAGGGATAAAAAGCCTACGGACTACCTTTACCGCAATACTTCACCGCGCTTTGTTATTTACTTTTCGTTATGTGTTATTTATTTATCATTCCAACATTATCATTTCATTCATGCATTTTATTTGTTGCACGTTATTATGCATGCATGCGCATGGGCTTAACTAGGGTGGGTTAAAGGTCCTCTATTCGAGGGAAAATGCCTTAAGGCTACGTTACCACGATGTTTTGCCGCGCTGTTTATTACATGATTTATCGCTGTTTTTACAAAACACCATGTTGTTCATATATTTTATTTGTTGCACGTTATTATATATACATGCGCATGGGCTTAACTAGGGCGGGTTAAAGGTCCTCTATTCGAGGGAAAATTCCTTAGGGCTAACTTACCATGATGTTTTGCCGCGCTGTTTATTACGCGATTTATCGCTGTTTTGCACAATATCATTTTATTCATGCATTTTATTTCTGTTCATTATGCAATGTTTTGCCGTGCTTTCTTTTCCATATTATTCATTCATATGACATCTCATTGCATAATCTTGCATCACATATAACATGCTTAATTGAAAATTTGTAGTAGTTACATGAGTATAGGCACACATTGCATTTCTCTTCTTCTTGGTATTCATTTCTTTCACTTATGTTAGCCACATTCTTTGGCATTACATCATGGCACGTTTATCTTTAATATATAGATGTATCTTTAATTGTTCCTCTTTCGCGTATTTGAATTTGTATCTTTTATCCCTTCATGTCATGTGCTTGTTTTGACTCCGTTTATTATGTGGTTATTTTGATTTTATTTCATATTCTTTTATAATGCGCTTATAACATGATATGTTCGCCGTTATTTTGATTTCCTTTATATTGCATGCCAATATTGCTATGGTTGTCTTCCGTTTATGTTTGCATGAATATTGAATTCTTATAATGTAATATGTTTACTATTGAAAAAGACTTACCTTTTAAGCATGCGAACTTAGTAATAGGATTTGATTTCAAGAATATTTAGACGTAAACTTTATCTTTTGCGCATATGAACTTAGAAGCATGATACCCTTGGAAATAAGTGTTACTTAGGCTTGATTAAATTATTACACAAATCCTTTCATTACAAGTGAAATAAGTAAGGGACCATTCCGAACCCAACGGTTTGAGGTCTTCCCTTACGAGGGGTGAATGCGGCCTTAAATCTCATTTTCCCAGTTCACACCGGGTGGCGACTCCATCATTCTCCAGTTTAGTCCCCCGTGGCTACTCCGTACTCCCAACCGGGCCGTGAGCCCAGAACAACATGTGTCTCCCAGATTCCTGTGTCACCACAATCGTGGCAAAGGATTTTAACCTCTTCAATTAGAGGACCTTTCATCCGACTTACTAAGCCCATGCACAATACAATATGATGCATGATCATGCGAAAAGATGGCATACAAAGAAAAGAAGCAAATAACTGAATACAAGGCACAGCGAAGCATCATGGTAAATGATTTTAACCTCTTCAATTAGAGGACCTTTCATCGCACTTACTAAGCCCATGCGCAATTAACACAATGCATACATATGAAATAAAAGTGAATACAAAGATATCCGGCGCAGCGAAGCATTGTGGTAAAAGATTTTAACCTCTTCAATTAGAGGACCTTTCGTCGCACTTACTAAGCCCATGCGTTTATCTTAATGCATATATATATATGAAACAAAAGTAAATACAAAGATATCGGATTTCGTATACCCGATTGAACATGTCTTACATCCAATCGAATATACATCGTCCGGCACGGTGAAGCATCGTGGTAAAGGATTTTTAACCACTTCAATTAGAGGACCTTTCATCGCACTTACTAAGCCCATGCGCTTATCTCAATGTATATATATGAAACAAAAAAATAAATGCAAAGGTATCGGATTTCGTATATCCGATTGAACATATCTCAGATCCAATCGAATATATATTGACCGGCACGACAAAGCATCGTGGTAAAGGATTTTAACCCCTTCAATTAGAGTACCTTTCATCGCACTTACTAAGCCCATGCGCTCGATCATATCATTACATGAACAAATAATATGCGGAAATTAAATAACGAATAATAAACACATCAAAAGAACATAAAACAAAATATACATCATTTGCTCAAGTGGTACGTGGAGTTGTATCCCGAGTGCAGATAATACTACCGTCCATTCGGAATCGGCTATGAAATTTACGTCCGGGTTTCCATCCTATATACCACTAGAGGCGACACATTTTTCATTTTAATCAAGGGCCACAATCATGCATCAATCCATAATAATCATGCAAACGAAACTCAATAAATAATAAAAATAAAACTAAAAACGGATGTGAAAAATACCCTCAGGTCTAACCTTTTTACGTCGACTTTCGGAAGCACGTTCCAAGTCCGTCGGAAGGGCTAATAATCCGCAACTCTTCTGGTTCACTGGTTCGTGTCTTTGCTCACTGTTTCGATGCTTTAACCGCTGTTTTCACTCCGTTTTGCTACTGTTTGTGATGTATTTTCTGGTCATTGTTCAGGTGTGTTTTGGCATTTTAATGGACTATTTTGGGTGTTTTCTGGACTGTTTGTGTGGCAATGGTGTTGAGGCAAATTTGCGAGTGGGCTAGGTGGCTTGTGACTAGTTTGTGAGTGGGCTGGGTGGCGTTAAAGAAAGAGAGGCTAAAGGACGAGTAGAAGCGTGAGGTAGGTTATGTGGCGAGAGGGGCTGAGTGCGTTTAATTGGTGCGTGAAGCTATGTTGTGGATTGTGGCGTGCAACTATGATAAGTGGGTTGTGACGTGTAGCTGTACGTAAAGCAGGGTTGTTGGGCGTGAAGAATGGACCTGAAGGCAGGGTGCTAGGTTTGTAGCAATGGTGTGGAGTGGCTGAATGGAGACAACAACGTGAGGGTTCTGGCCAGGTGTTGATGCGTCAATGAGGTGCGTGGTGGGTCTTAGTCTGAAGCAATATATGAGGCCTTAATGGGGCAGGTGTGAAGTAGTTTATTGAATGGGAGCTATGCGTGTTGAATGAAGAGAGGGGAAGCCTTGAGAGTCTTATGGTTTATTTTCAGTTCTTGCCGTGAGAGTGAGAGCTGTGAACGTGGCTGAAGGGGCTGTCAACATTTTTGGTTTAGGTCATGAGAGAGAGAAGATTCGGTAGTGGCCAGAGAGAGAAGATGATAATGGTTCTTATCGTGGTCGGTGGAGTTATGCCTCATGGTGGTTCACGTGGTTGGCTGTGTGTGTTCATGAGTGTCTAGGGGTTTGGTTATCTTTTTCAAGTGGCCGAGTGTGGAGAGGGAGCCTTAGGTGTGCTCCTGAGTGGTCTTAGGGTTTAATTGGTTTTGTTTATCTTTGTTGTGAATAAGAGTGTTGTGTGATCTAGAGAGTGCATGAGAGGAAGGTCCTAGGGTTTTATTGTGTGAGTGTTGAAAGGGCTGCTGGGTGGAGGGTTAAGGTTTACGTGAGTTGAAGGGGCTTATTTGCGTGCGTTAAAGGGAGGCTTGAGGGTTTGTCGTGTGTGCATGTGTCATGAAGGAAGGGGCGTGTTGTGGCTTATGAGGCTGGGTCGTGAAGAAGTAAGGGGTTGGTTCGTGGACAAGGGCTTCTGTGTTTGCGTTAAAGGGAGGCTTGAGAAGAGAGAGATGAAGATTAATGATCTAGGGTTTATTTTTGTTGTTGTGCCATGAGAGTGGACTGTGTTAGGGTTTTGAAGTGCCGCGAGAGAGAGTGAAGGCTGCTGTTTTTATTTTGGCCGTGTGAGAGGGTGAATTGAGAGAGGGGCCTTTAGGGTTTAGTTGTGTTGTTTATATAGTTGCATGAGGTAGGGTTTGCGCATGGATTATTAAGGAAATAAAATCAATTAATTAGGGAGGGATTTACTTTGATTATTTAATTTTAAAGGGGAAGGAATAATGTATTTTTGGTGGGAATTTCTTAAATTAGGGGAGTGATTTAATTAAATTTAGGAATAGATTTATTTGATTTGTGTTAATTAGGCATGTAATTTCTTTAATTTGTGTAAGTATTTTTATTATTTTGGTAGGTTATTATTTAGATTTTATTTATTTATTTTAATTTGGTATATGATTTTATTTAATGTTTTATTTAAATTGGTATATTACTTAATAATTTATTTAATTAGGTATATGACTTAATTATTTTAATTTGTTTTAGTTTAATTAGATATTGATTTATTTTAATTAGACATTAATTTATTTTTTTAGGATTTTAGTTTGATTTAATGAGATTTAATTTAATTCCACTTTAATTCGTTTTAATTAAATTTGGTTTAATTTAAATTTAATTTGTATATTTAATTTAAAATTTGTGACATGTGTTTTAAATGTTTTAATTATTTTAATTTGTGACATATTAATTATTTCTTTGGATTGGGCTTGGATGAGATGGGCTTGGTTAAGTCTGGTTTGGGCCAATGTTAAGTTTTTTTTTTTAAACGGAGGTCCAACAAGCGAACCCGAAGCTAAACACACGAACCAAATCCAACAAAAACGTCAATTCTTGACTCTTCCCTTCCGATGTCTGTTTCCCGCGACTTCCGCGACTTAAAAGGTAGTGCCTCCAAATGAGACTCATCATCGGGTTTCACATGCAAAAATACAATGCCTACAGAGATGTAGTGCTGCGTCAGTTGAAAAAGACACGAGCATAGCTGAGTTCTTGGGAGTTGTTGTGTGCATCGCAGGAGCACCGTCGTGCTATGGTTGAGTCCTTGAGTAAGATAGTAGTACCTGAAAACGCCAACCCTACGATGTTTATAGGATCGGTGTAGAGAGAAGCTTCACAGGTGATAACCTTTTCTGAGGAGGAACTCCCGGCGGAGGGAAGGAACCATAATAGACCTTTATTCATAAGAGTGAAGTGAGGGGCAAGAAGACATCTTGTGTAATAGTGGATGACGGCTCATCTATCAATGTGTGCCCTTTGAAGATCTTATCGAGCTTGGGTATAAAGATGACAGAGTCTCTCCAACATGACCATCAAGGTGAATGATGATAGCAAGCGAGGAGTTGAGGGTACTTTTACTGCAATGGTCAAAGTAGGCCCAATTAAGGATGAGGTTGAGTTCACAGTGCTTGATATCCCGGCACTTTTGCTTTGTTGCTGGGAATGCCATGGTTTCACAAGCTTGGGGGCGTTCCCTCTACCCTGCATCAGGTTATCAAGTTTCCATATAGGGGATAGATCATCACCATCAGAGCTGAGGTAGACAATGTTGTGGCCGCTTTAGAAATACAACCTTTCACAAGGTTCTAAGTGTCGGCAACCTTTGAGGAATGGGTAGATCCTAAGGTGTCTAGGATCATGGAGAAGATGAAGTTCGAGCCAGGCACATGCTCAGTGTTAGAGGAGCATTGCCCGACTGCAAGGGGCAGACCACCAGGAGAGGTTTGAGATACAAGTCTGATATGGATAAGTCGAAGACTAAGAAGAAATGACTGAAACTGACGGAATAATTCGTGAAAGCTACGGGGTATCAAGGAGAGCCCGAACCAGTAGAAGTTAACGGGGTCATGGTACTAGGGTTTGAGATCTTCCAAGATATAATGGGGGAGAAACTGCTAGCAGAAGACGTTGTGAAGGAAGAAGATAAATGTGAAGTAGAGCTGGTGAAGAGCCTGACCCTCGAGGAGAATAAGGAGACTGAGAAAAACCTGATTGCGGAGGATGAAGTGTATGTAGATGTTGAAGACATTTATCTTCCTGATTTATTTGAGTGTACTCATGCATTCACTAATAATAAAGATAATCATTTTTCTTACTTGCATGAGTCTCTTCCTTTCAACTTGCATGACTTGAGTATATTTGACATCAACTCAACCAAAACGAACGCGTTTTACCTTGGTACGCCTGAGAGCCCCAAGGAGATTCTAATTGCAAGTGAGGTTACCTCTAATGAGCGGAAGAAATTAGAGGAGATATTAGTCAAATATGCTAAGAATTCGCTTGGTCCTATAAGGACATGCCTGGAGTAGATAAATGCATCGCCCAACATGTGATACCGACTTATCCAAACATGAGGCCGCTAAAGCAGAATCTCCGAAGAATGAGACCTGAGTGGGTTGAAAAGGTTAGAGAGGAAGTCAAAAAGTAGATAGATATGGGATTCCTGGAAATAGTGAAGTACCCCGAGTGGTTGGCAAATATTATGCCAGTGCCGAACAATGATGGGAAGGTCAGAAGGTGTGTGGATTACCGAGACCTTAACAAAGATTGCCCGAAGGATGACTTTCCTTTACCTCATATAGACGTACTGGTTGATAGTGCAGCTTTATCTACCATGTACTCATTCACAGATGGGTTCTCAGGATACAATTAAGTTCTTATGGCTAAAGAAGATAAGCATAAGACTGCCTTTGTCATGGAGTGGGGTACGTATTACTACAAGGTAATGCAGTTTGAACTTAAGAATGTAGGAGCAACTTACCAACGGATGGCCACGATATTATTCCATGACTTGATGCATAAGGAGATTGAGGTATATGTGGATGACATGATGGTGAAATCAGAGACGAGAAACAGAAATATAGAGGCACTGGAGAAATTCCTTGAACAAGTCGACAAGTACAACCTACGGTTAAATCCCAAGAATTGCGTATTCGGAGTAACATCAGGAAAGTTACTAGGAAACACTTTCGGAATGGGTGGAATAGAAGTAGACCTTGAGAAGATCAAAGTGATTACCGAGATGCCTACGCCAAGGACAGAGAAAGAAGTGAGAGCATTCCTCGGAAAAATTTAGTATATTAGTCAGTTCATTGCCAAGTTGACGTCAATGTGCGAGCCTATTTTCAAATTGCTGAGAAAGGACCAGCCGGTGAAATGGAATGAGCAATGCCAAGAAGCTTTTGACAATATCAGAGAATACTTGGTGAAACCTCCTGTCTTGAAGCATCCGAGAACCGGCAAACCTTTGGTACTGTACTTGGCCATAGAACCTGAAGCGCTGGGGGCGATGATGGTACAAGCAGATGGGTCAGGGGTAGAGCATACAGTTTACTACCTCAGTAAGAAGATACTTCTGTACGAAGCCCGCTATCAAGAAGTAGAGAAGATCTATTTGGCAGTAGTGTGGGCATCTAGAAAATTACGTCATTACTTCCAATCATACAAGATCCAAGTGGCAGCAAAGGAGAATCCCTTGAAGTATCTGCACTTGGTACCTTCGCTAGTAGGGAAGTTAGACAGATGGTTGGTGTTGCTTGCAGAGTTTGACATTAAGTACCTCACTTCTAAAGTCATCAAAAGGCGAGTCGTAGCAGAGTTTCTGGCATTACAACCAATAGAAGGGGATCAGAACAAGTTTGAATTCCGAGAAGAAGAAATCCAAGCGATAATGGTTCAAGGATGGAAGATGTACTTCGATGGATCGGTGAACTGTTAAAGAGCCGGAATATGGATTGTGATAGTTACCAATGAACGAGAAACACTACATATGGCCAAGAGATTAACGTTAGGATAACCAACAACATGGCTGAATATAAATCGTGCGCCTTAGGACTGACAACACTGATAGCCTTGAAGGCTAAAACGTAGAAATCTATAGAGACTCGATGTTGGTAGTTTGACAGATGCAAGGGGAATGGGAATTGAAGGAAGACCGGCTGAAACCGTACTTATTCCATCTCATGAGTCTGGTACAGCCCTCTCCGATTGTAAGTTCCAACACTTGCCATGAGAAGAGAACCATATGGCAGATGCGTTGGCTACACTAACCACGACTTGGGAAAATCCGGAGAAGTTGGCGATGTGACCTCTAGTGTTGACAATAACAAGAAGACCCATCTATGAGATAGAAAGGATATTAGAAGTAGAGGTCGACGATGGGAACCCTTGGTATTACGAAATTCAGAGATATTTAGAATGAGGGGAATTCCCGAAAGAAGCAAGTAGAAAAAATACGATAGTCATCTATAAGTTGGCTTCTCAGTATGTGAGTTTGAAGGGAGAACTTTACAAAAGACAAGCGAATGGTATCCAGCTGAAGTGTCTTAGGAAAAAAAGAGGCTCAGAAGGTAATAGAAGAAGTACACACTGGAGTATGTGGACCACACATGAATGGGTTGAATTTGTCTCGTAAGATAGTAAGATAAGGCTTTTATTGGTCGACCATGGAAGCTGACAGCGTGAAGCTGGTAAAGCACTGTCATGATTGTCAAGCGCACGATAATTTGAACCATTTTCCACACACAGAGTTGCACGGGCTGTCAGAGCCGTGGCCTTTCTCAGCATGGGGAATTGACATGATCGGAGAAATTCGATCGCACGCATCGAACAGACATCGCTTCATAGTAGTGGCAGTAGACTACTTTTCAAAATGGGAGGAAGTAGAGTCATTTCGCAACGTCACAGCAAAGCATATGGCAAGGTTCATAGCTCGGAACATTATTTATCGATATGGGATGCCGCATCACGTAGTAACTGACAACGGAGTTCAGTTTCAAGGAGAAATGAAGGCAATGCTATAGAGGTACGGGATAGGACATCAAAAGTCGCCACCTTACATACCGTAGGCAAATAGGGTAGTCGAGGCAGCCAATAACATGTTAAGAAGATGTTAGCTAAAATGATAGAAAACTATAAAGATTGGGCCGACAAGCTACCGTATGCCCTGTGGGGGTACTGTACTTCGGTGAGAATAGCAATAGGATCCACGCCCTACTCTTTGGTCTAGGGAAGCAGTACTGCCAGTGGAAGTTGAGATACAGTCTATACGAGTATTAGCAGAAGCAGAATTACCTGAACAAGAATGGGCCTCACATAGGTTTGAACAGTTGGCATTGCTCGATGAGAAGAGGATGGAGTCTTTATGTCATATGCAGCTATACCAGAAGAGGCTGGCTCGATCATTCAACAAGAAGGTGCGTCCTACCAAGATCAGAAAGGGTGACTTGGTACTCAAGCAGTTGAAGCCGTCGACGACAGACCCAACTGGGAAGGACCCTATATAGTCCATAAAGTAAGGGGAAATAAGGCAGTGAGACTGTCATTTTTGGAAGGGAACGAGTTCACCGAACCGATCAACGTAGAAAGATTGAAGCAGTATTTTGCCTGAGGAAGAAAAAATCGAGCAATCACTGGGATACCTGGCAGAAGACCTAACCCAACAGAGTAGGAAATTCATTCATACATGCATGCATACACATAACGTACTTGCATTCTTTTTGTGTTTTGTTCTGTTTTATATTTATAGGTTTCAAAAAGAATGAGAAAGCAGAAAAAGTAAGCCAACCAGAATCAATAACGTATCAGTATCAATTTTGGGAATGGATCACAGGGTTGAGGCCCATGTCAGTATCAGTTTCGGGAATGGATCCCAGAGTTGAGGCCCATATCAGTATTTGTTTCGGGAATGAATCCCAGGGTTGATGCCCTCATCAGCGTTAGTTTCGGGAATAAATCCCAGGGGGCGAAGCCCACATTGTTAGAAGTTGAGAGGAAGAATCCTAATGGAGAGAAAAAAAAGAGAGTGAGAAGTCCTTGATGGTTAGGCATATGTCCGGTGATGACATTGTTTTTTGTAAGGTGAAATCTTAGAAACAATAAGTGCGAGACGTGCTCTCATTCGGTATTCTAAGTGGTTGATCTCGACTAGACTCGCGAGCACTTGATTACGGGATCTTAGCAGTAGAAGCCTGAGTAGTCAGCAAGATGACTAGTCGAAGAGATGGCGGATCAGTGAATGACCGTTTGCCTAGATGTCCATCCTGGTTTACTTATATTACGATATATGATATGGTTGGAAATGAAGAAAAAATCTCTAAAAAGAAAAAAAAAACATAGATCCCCTATAATCAATAAGCGTGAAGCTACCCATGGGCGAATATGAGGACCATCATGAGGAGAAATGCTACCTTAAAGAGTATGTGTGTCGAAAAAAGAGAAAGAAAGAAAAAAAAGAAAAAGAAAAAGAGAAAAAAAGAAGTTCAAAATGAAAAGAAAGAAAAAAAGAGATGAAAGAAAAGAAAAAGAAAACCATATCATGTTGAGTACGAGAAAGTAATCACACAGTATGATCCAGACATCTAGGTTGGTTAGACCCACTGATCCAATTCTCCGAGATAAAATCATTGAGTTGGCTCACTTAAGGATTAAGCTGTGAAATAACCTTGGTGCACACACACTTGGAGTCTAGTTCAGATCACTCATTCAGACGGTTGGATTTGAGTGTATCAAGTACTTTGAAGGTTCTCTGGTTTCGACATAAAGCATCCTTTGAGGATGAAAATATATTTAGCTATCGAGATTATCTCGTGAGAGGCAGTATAGTATGTTGGCGTGTAACGTCATGTCGGGAGATCTACCTTAACCTAATGAAAGCAGCAAAGTATAGAAAAATGAACCGAGACTGGGGGCGACCGGTCTCCCATTCCTCATGCAGCACGGTTCGAGAATGAACCATCACATCATGCAATGCCTCAAAGATGAGGTTCAGTATGCCAAAAAATGGCATTTTGAGAATAGAGCATGGGTCGAGGCCCACATTAGCATTAGTTTTAGGGATGAGTCCTAGGGTTGAGGCCTACATCAGCATCAGTTTTGGGGACAAGGCCCAGGGTCGAGGCGCACACATCAGTAGCAGTTTTTAGGATGCATCCTAGGATCGAGCCTACATCAGCAGCAGTTTTTGGGTTGCATCCCAGGGTCGAGGCCCACATTATCAGCGGTATTGGGATGCGTCCCAGGGTCGAGGCCCATGTTGTCATTAGTTACAGTTTCGGGATGCGTCCCAGTGTCGAGGCCCACTGCATCATCAACAAAGTTCAGGAACAAAGCCCACACTCGGTGGTTCGGGAACAAAGAAAGGGGTCGAGGCACCTCACCACCATATCAACTCAGTTCGGTAGTGATTCCTAGAGATCGCAGTATCTTGCAAGGATGAACCTCGAGGTCGTAGCACCTCACCACCAGATCAACTTAGTTCAAAGCAACGGGTAAGTCATATGGCAGCTGGCGAGCTAGGTAAGTAAAAATATATTGCATAACTTTGATAGTATTGTCATTGTTACACACTGCACAAGTCCCATCAAAGTGGGGGTGACTGTAGGCACTATATTTTTGCATGTAAGTCACGATGATGAGTCTCATATCGAGGCACTACTATTTTAGTTTTGGAAGTCGCGGGAAACAGACGTCGGTAGGGAAAAGTCAGAAATTGATACCTTGTTAGACTTAATTCGTTTGCTTAGCTTCGAGTTTTCTCGTTAGATCTCTGTTTTAAATAAGCCTTCCATCAACCGAAAACACACATCCCTGAAATCCTTTCCATTACCGCATAAACCCACCAGAAAATCCTTCATATTATCGCATAAACCCACCAGGAAACAGTCTTCTTCACCACCGAAACTGCCCCAAAAAACCGCATTATTTTGACCATCGAAACTACCTCAAAAATTGTAATGTTTTGACCACCGAAACTGCTATGTAAACTACCTATTACCACAAAAAACTATCCAAAAACTGCCCTTATATCACCGAAAAATAGCCTGAAATTCCCTTTTTATACCACAAAAAAATAGTAAAAAAAACTACACTCTTTCACCGGAAACACCCCCTGAAATACAGCCCAAATATCATAAAAATTGTGAGAAAAATAGCAGCCCAAACAGCGAGGGAACGAAGGAAAACAACGAACCAGTAAATCAGAAAAATTACGGAGCATCAATCCTTCCGACAACCGCGTAACCCACTTCCAAAAGACTACTTAAGAGGTTAGATCTTAGGGCACCCTTTTATCTATTCTCGTTCTTTTCCTTATTATTTATTCGCATGTGTATTGTTGATTCATGTATGTTGTGGACATGGGATGAATGCTTTTGTGCTATCTCTCGTGGTATATTGGATGGAAACCCGGACGTAAATTCCGTTGTTGAATCCGAATAGACGGCAGTGCGGTCTGCACTCGGGATACAATTCCACGTACCACTTGAGAAACGCACATTTTTCGTTCATCCGATCTTGTATTTATTTTTTGTTTATTAGAAATAGTACGTTACTTTTATGTATGATTAGGTTGTTTAGCATATTATTTTCGAGCATAATTTATTTATTTCTTTTGTATTAGGAACATAATTATGTCTCTTCTATGTTCCTGTTTAGATTATTATTATTTATATTGCCATGTTTATCGATTTAATGCGTTCATGTGATTCTATGCTTTCTGTCATATCGACTTACTTTTATGCATGCAAACCTAGATATAGGTTTTACCTTTATGTATGCGAACTTAGGCATAGGTTTTACTTTTATGTATGCGAATTAGACGTAGGCTATTCTTGCGTATGTAGGTTGCGTAGACTTGGTTAAATTATTGCATAAATCTTTTCATTATAAGTGGCATAAGTAAGGGACCATTCTGAACCCAACGGTTTGAGGTCTTCCCTTGCGAGGGTGAGTGCGGCCTTAAATTTTTTCCCAGTTCACACTGGGTGGCGACTCCATTATTCTTCGGTTTAGTCTCCCGTAGGCTATTCCGTACTCCCGACTAGGCCGCGAGCCTGGAACAGCATCACCGATTTCTATGTCCTACAGGTACAATCAGATGGGTACATAGGCCATGGTCAAGAATAAAAGGTTTGCAAGTTGCAAAGGTCCATTTATGGACTCAAGCAAGCATCTTGATCATGGAATATAAGATTTGATACCATAATCAAGTCTTATGACTTTGATCAGAATGTTGATGAGCCTTGTATATATAAGCGTGTCATTGATAGGAAAGTGGTTTTTCTTATTTTATATGTCGATGATATTTTACTCATTGGGAATGATGCAATGATATTATCCGACGTGAAAACCTGGCTAGCTAACTAAATACAAATGAAAGATTTGAGAGAGGCCAGTTATGTTCTTGGGATTCAGATACTTCAGGATCGTAAAAAATGACTGTTAGTTATGTTTCAAGCATCCTATGTCGACAAGATCCTTGCGCGATTTGGGATACAGAATTCCAAGAAAGGCAATTTGCCTTATCAATACGGAATTCAATTGTCAAAAGAACAGTCTCCTAAAACACCTCAAGATATTAAGGAAATGAGACATATCCCAAATGCCTCAACAGTTGGTAGTCTCATGTATGCTATGTTATACACGATATCTGCCATCTATTTTATAGTAGGAGTAGTCAGTAGGTTTCACTCCAACTCATGATTGGATCATTGGGTGGTTGTGAAACACATTCTCAAGTATCATAAGAGAACAAGATATTATATGCTTTTATATTCCGGTGGGATATGATCCTAAAGGGATATACAGACTCCGATTTTTAGACAAATGTCGATTCTAGGAAATCAACATTTGGATCAGTGTTAACCTTAGGTGGTGGTGTTATAGTATAGCGGAGTAAAAAGTAATCTTGCATTGCTAGCTCTACCATGGAGGCGGAATATATAGTAGCTTATAAAGTAGCTAAGGAAGCAGTCTGGCTCCATAAATTCTTGGGAGATCTGAAAGTTGTTCTAGATATGGATAAACCACTCACACTTTATTACGATAATAGTGGTGCAGTGGAAAATTCAAAAGAACCAAGAAGCCACAAGAGGGGAAAGCATATAGAGTGAAAATATCATTTTATTAGGAAGATAGGCAGAGACGAGACGTTACTGTCACAAAGATTGCATCTGCAGAGAACCTAACTGATCCGTTTACAAAGACCTTGTCGGTTAAAGTGTTTGAAGATCACCTAGAAGGTCTAAGATTACGTGACATGTCCCATTTGCTATAGTACAAATGGAAGATTGTTGGGATATATCCCTAGAGCTTCATCTAATTTAAACGATTTTATAATTTATGAAATAAAATGATGCATTATTCATTTATCAAAGTGTTTGTTTAATTTTTGCATATTGTAAAATATCTTTATTATCTAGATTACACATGTACCTTCAGACTTAGTGTATAAATGTAATACACAATAGGATTTAATTCTGAAGTTGGTAATCTAAAATAGTCAATAGAGAGCAAACAAAACGGGAACTTTGTTTTTGGTTTATCCATAGTTGCGGTCCATTCTATAATTATATGGTGACCTTGATCCGGGATCGTCTATGTGGAGACATGATAATGGATGCACCTTGTATGATGTGATCATATAGGTCTGGACCCAGATAGAAATAACTTTCTTATCTGTTAAATTCAGAAATTTATTTCGATCTACTAGATGGTCATATAAGGATTGATCTTAATCCTGAGTGTACCACGAACTCCTACGTGGTAGACAATGTCCTTTGATTTACAAAGGTGAGGTTGGTGTAGCAGTCCTGACCAATAACTATGTACTTTGGGGCATGGTCTGATGTGTAGCTGTGGATGTTTTACATAGATATGCAGTTCACTCATTCTTGTGAGAAGTAGAAGAGTATCTTTCTTAAGGGTTGATTCGGTACTTGAACGGTTAAAGCGCTCAAATCTTTCTATTACAAATAGAGAGATTGAAATTTATAATGGTTTTGAATAAGGTAAAAATGATTAGAAGGGTATAACGGAGATTATGACCTGGCTCTAATTATGAGATACTCTTGAAGGGTTAATCTATATGTAGTGACTATATCGATCGACACAGACTTGGTTTGGCTTAATATACTATCTAAAGAAATGAGAGTACAACTTTAGGTTTTTAGTGGAATAACCTGAAGTTAATAATTCATAATATTTAATTAAGAGCATAATTAATATTTTGAGATTATTGGAGCTCGGAACCATAAGTCCATTTGGTCTTCGTGCTAGCTCGATATACTATAGCGGATTTAGTATAATTGGATAGTCTAATTATATACTCACAAATGTATAAATATTAATAATGTGATTAATAATATTATTTTTTCACATTTGAAACTATATGTTAAAAGTTTAATATATAGTTTTTGTAATTATATGATAATTAAACACTTGGCATTTAATTATATATAATATAATTAAGTAATGGCTAATTGTGTAAATTCCAAATTTTGGGTTTTGGAAATCCTTAGACTTTATTTGGAAGTTACAACTCTTTTAATATGAATTAATCTTTTATTTTTGTAACATTCTTTATATTACGGAAAGTTAACGTTGATGTTCTAAAAATTATAATTCACACATGCTTTGGCTGAATTTGGCTTGATGGAAAAGAGCAAGGTTTCTTTTGTTTTGGAAATAAATAAACCTATATATAAAAGAAAAAAAAATATTTTTCTTTTTACTGGGTAATTCATTTGAAACCATAGACTTCATCTTCTTCTTCTCCAATTCTCTCAAAAGTTAATATAAACAAAAAGAAAGAACAAGAAGTAAACAAAATAAAATTACAAGTGTGATTCCATCTCTAAAACGTTTAGGGATTTAATATTGTGAGTCTAGCCCACCCTAGTTTCCGTTGGTAAAGAGATATAGCTCGGAAGACTTTCTGGTGTCTAATAGATAATTATCTTCATCTTTTATCTTATTTGGTACTCAACAGTGAGGCTTAATTTTGCTCATTGCCTCCAATTTCTTAGTAAAACGGAACTTGCTTTCATTTTTTTTTATTCCAAATTTTTTGGGAATATATAGGTATGTTTTAGGGTTGTGTTAGGGTTGTTTTCCAATGAAACTTCAGAACTGAAACACAGCCACTATCCACGCATTTTAGGGGTTGTTTCGACAGTGCACTGGACATGAATTGGGTAAAAAATAGTTAATTTTTTCGTGCGGCTATCCGAGGACTATTCTGGAGCTATTTCAGGGCTGGAATTTTATCTAAAACAAAAGTAAAATTTCAGTGGTGGTACAGGTTGAATCTAGCCCTCTAAGGGAATGGCAGAAAATTTTTTCAAGTCTGATCCGTGTGCTTAAGGTATTTCTACTGTGCAAGGAAAGCGTTTCCTACAGTGATTGCCATCAAAGTGTGGAGGATACCTCATACATCCATGGTGGTATCTCAAGTCAAAGGATCAAATGTTACTCAACTCGAGAAGATTGCTATTGACGTTGGTGTACTATATATTAGGGAATCTTTGGTGAGTCATTCAGTGTTTATCAAATAAACACCTACAGATCTATATGAGTCTCCCAAGACTTACGGTTCATTGGGATAAACCATCAGATCAAGTTCCGATAAATAACATGTATTAGTCTCAACATGTTTTACTATCCGACTTGTGTTAGTAAATCTTAAACAGGAACTTTATTTGAGAATATACAATTTATAGTTACACTTCCCAATGTCAATTACAAACTACATTGTAACTGTGCACTACGTTGTAAATCCTGGGTCTTTGTCTAATATATACATATCGCTAAATCATATTTATTTTAATCTAATCGTAATTAGATCGAATACATATATAAAAATAAGAGGTGCAACCATTAAGTAAGTAATATTATGGAAAAGTAATTGTTTGTATTCATGAATTAGACATAAATACAATCTGATTTGGCACTATGAGCACCAACCCTAACACTTTTGGTCCCCATGCTAGCTCGATATACATCAGCAGATTAATTATCATTAGATAGTCAAATTATATACTCACACCTTTCTATTTTATTATTAATATGATTAATAATAATTTTTTTGTCACACTTGAAACTATATATGATTTTTGTAAAATATGAATATATGTTTATTGTTTTTTATAAATTATTAATCAAATTATATGGTATAATTTAATATAAGATTTAGTTTATTTATTATTCCAAAAATGAGTTTTGGAAACCTTTTGCTTGGAATGAAAGTTACATTTTTTAAAAAATATAATAAATTTTATTTTGTAACATCCTTTTGTCATGATGATGACTTTAAGTAAAAAGATTTGGATGTTACAAAAAATTAGGGCTGGCAAAAATTCATCAAAGAGGGAGGGGAAGGGTTCTGTTTTATTCTGTAAAATACAACCCTAAGTATAAAAGGTTATATATTAGTGTTACGGGGCTCGGTTTGATTTGGTCTTGATCCAGAAAAATTAGGGAACATTAAGTGGTATTTCAAAAATGTTGTGGGGATGGTTTTGGTGGAAATATTTAACCCAAAATGCTGTTGGAGTTGGTGTAAATTAGGGGCTGTTTTGGTAGTGAGCTGGGTGCATATTTGGGGTGAAAAATGGTTCAGATTCTAGCTGTTGTTCGGGGGCTATTTTGAGGCTGTTCCGGGACTGAAATTTTGACAAAATAGAAGAAAAATTTCAGGCTAGTAGTCGATCACATTCGGCCAAACAAGAGAAAGGATGAAAAAATATTCAAGGTCGATCCCAGGTGCCTAAGTTGTTTCTACTGCGCTAGGAATGTGGTTCCTACAGTATACCACGAAATAGAAATAGATAAGTATACCAGATAGAGATCCATCGAAACTGCAGAAATCAATATGAGCTCGCCTGAAGTTTGCAACACCAGCAGAAGTCCAACAAATAGACCAGCCATAGTAGTAACCAGTATAACCCCAAGAAATATATCCAGTAAATTAGAAATGTTGAAAACCCAAGGAGTGGTATGAAAGTGCATTATAGGTTGCGACGTAGATGATGCAACTTGAAGATTGAAGCATAAACAAAAACCACAAAATAGTTGATAGAGTTGTATAACCCAATGTTGGGAAATCTCTAAGTCCCGAGGATCGATTATCACGCATAAAACATAAGTGAATACATCGAGGAAGTTGTGGAATACTTACACCGATCGGTTGAGGCGATGCGGTGAAGAACAAAACTTTTTATGCCCTTTGAAGAGTTCATGAAGCTCACGGCAGTCCACAAAATTTGTCCTCCAAGATTCGGCCATAGATGGGTGAATCAAGCTCCAAGCTTTCTTGTAAAATTCCATGCACACGGGTGGGTTTCCTAATCACCTATGTATGTCTCTATTGTGTTCTAGCACTCTTAATTTTTGCCATAAAAATCAAGCTTTGCTTCTCCATCATACGCGCCCAAAAGAAGAATTTGAAGAAGAAAATGGCCTTTGGCCGAGAGCATGAGAGTAGAAAAAAAAGAGAGAGAGATGTGTGTTTGGTTGTTAAAAAATGGTAAATGAATTTCTAAAATCAAATACACAATTTGCTTTCCAAAAGTCAAAGTAATTAAATAACAATATATGTCATTCAAGCTTTCAAAAAGCTTTTCAACAACTGACATCAAGTCACATCATTCAATCAATCAAGTGATCAGTTGTCACATCACTCAAAGTGACTAATGATTTGATGCTTGATGTGACTAGCGATTTGACGCTTGATTTGACTTGCGTGCCGCACTCGAATTCGAAATGCGAATGCGTTCACAAATAATCCGGGCTCGGGTTCGTTAATTCAAAATTAAAGAATTTTCCATTGCATCGTAATTAAATCCAATTTAATTAAATAATCATGCCAAACATAATTACTATTCATGTCGCTTATGAATTAATTCTAAATTAATTCGTTTGCCCGAATTAAAATCCGATTTTAATTCCGCGTCGAAATCCAATTTCATTTAATATATCGATATATTAATTTACCGATTAATTCCAAATTAATCGTTCTCTCTCTTTAAATGATATTTTATCCTAGATAAAATATCTCCGCAATTAATCCCAAATTAATTTTCTCTATCTTTTAATTAATCCCAGATTAATAAAGTGCGAGTCATACGTCATCGGTGAATCTTCGGGAAGCGACCCATGAGATCCCCGGATATGTTGGCAGTAAATGTGGTCGTCGGACTATCTGAACATGTACGTACGTAGTACTACATTTTACCGATTTACAAGACAAGGTTGGCTTCTAGCAAAGCGCCATGCCTACCCAATTCTCCAGAAAAAACATGCTACAGGAATAAGCGATCTATATTAGGCGTAGTATACGTAGTGTCGTGTATGTCGATCCAGTATCGAATGTCACGTGCTAGGCCTGGGGTTGGAATTGTGTCTGCCCCGTACGAGCACATATCGGATGTCTGGTAACTAGTCTCTATAATCGGATATACATGACCAAGTCATAATATCCCGATGACTACAGTACTTAAGAGTACTAGTACCGTATCCTACGTGACATAATCTCCACTATGACTGGAGTGATACTTCCGCCTTGACATCACACCCAATACACTACAATTCTTAATATACCCAGCAGACGCGTACACAGAACCTGTTAAAGCCCTGGACGACCAAAACCAAAGCATATTGATTGTCACAAGTATTAGCGGTGCAAGTCTCAGATTAAGACCAAATACACATACACTGATTCCGGAATTCCATAGACACATAGTCATACTACCAATGGAATTCCGAAGGGGTCTATCCAGAGCGAAGCTATTTGCCGTACCATCGGTAAACACAACCTCCTATTACACTTGCATGAGTATCCTATACCCAATATATGAGAACTTTGCTATTGTGCCCTCACAACACGCATAAGTGTAATACTAGTCTTTTACGCATTTATCGATATCCAATCTCGATAATACTCTGACTAGAGATATTTAATGATTATACCTTTGTGGATTGATACTGTCTCATATCATCTCAATCCAGGAAGTAATTATATGGACCTCTAATCATTTATACATCTAGGTGATCTAATCATAAATGATAAGAGAGCAATCTCATTTGTCACATAATTAATTTGTACAACAAAACCATGATCTGTATAAATAGTGATTTTATGGGTCATAACTGTCCAACATCTCCCACTTGGCCTATAGCCAGTCACTCGAGTGTCTACCACCCGAACTATATATGGTTCGCTCAAACTGTTGAGGAAAGGCTTTCGTCACCAGATTTGCATGATTATCATCTGATGCGATTTATTCGTTCATCACATCGCCACAATATATGATCTGAACGAATCAGATGAATAATCAAAGTATGTATCTGGATCGTTAATGAGACCATTAATTCTTTAGCATGCGCTGTAGCCTAGCTCAGCTGCTAACAAAACTATATCTAATCTAATTAGATTTGTTATTGACCCAGATGGCTTCTACTGCTGCCTCAGCTGCAGCAATAACCCGCATTTGTTGTTTATACGGTAACAGTATCTTACTTGGAAGATTTCCAGCTCACTGTTCCGTTATTCAAACTGTATAGTACCTTTGTTGCAACTTAAAGTCGTTTTAATCGGTTAGGAAACTTGCAGCAGTTATCCCAGTCATTTCAAGTTCTCATTCTCCATAGTATAAGACAACATCCTTAGTTCTCTAAGATACTAAAGCATGTTCTTAACATCAATCTAGTGACTATCACTTGGATTGGCCTGATTGTGACTCCATATGCTTAAAGCGTATGAGACACCAGGTCACGTACATTTTTCAATGTACGAGTTCTCGGAGAGTGTCAACAACTTTAAATCTATCCCAGTAGATCTTTATTCCTAGAATAAAGGTTGTTTCTCCCAAGAATTCTACGGAGAATTTTTCTCCAAAGCCAAGCTTTCACCGATTATTTTATGGGAATATCATTTCCAAGAAATGACATATTATGATTAATTTTATAGGACAGCCACTATCAATGCGCTCCCATTAACCTCCTAATATACACAAGAATCATTTTCGTTTTGAATTAAATCATAAACTGCTATGATTACATCAAAACGATAATTCCAAGAACCTAATGCTTGCTTCAATCCAAACATGGATCGAATAACCTGTAAACCTTGTTTGCTAGTTTTAATATGACAAAACCGTCAGGATGTTGTAAACATCCTCTAAAAGGTTTCCTTTTCAGGAAACCGATTTTCCCGTTCAGCTGACATATTTCATAAATGAAACATGTATCATTAGCAAGCATTATCCAAATGGATTTAACATGGCAACAGGTAAAAGGTTTCGTCGTAATCAACACAATGTTGATAACGATACCTTTCCGCTACAAGCCTAGCTTAGTACGTTGGTATGTTTCCATCCACGTATGTCTTCCTTGAAGACATATATAATACCAATAGGCACACTATTTCGGACATTTATAGCACTTTTCTATAATAGGGAGTCGATACCTTGTATCACTTCCTCAAACGTAGTTAGTTCGTCTTCCTCAATAAGATTGACATCTTTATTAGGTGAGATGAGAAACCCATACCCAGGTTATTTTCTGACTCTCTCCGATCTACTCGATTCTTGTGTATTCGAAGATTACTGGTATAGTTTCATCCTTGATGAACTATTTGTGTTCCATTAAAGACTTGGTGCCTTGAACAATATTACTCTGATTTTCATCAAGTTTTACTATCCTCCCACTTACCACTGCATATCGGTATTCCTCTTAAGAAAACCGCATGGTGAGCAACAATTAAAATTGTTCTCTTGTGAGTTGTATAAGTACTATACTTTGGTTTCCCTAGAATAACCTACAGTTAGGCACTTATCCAATTGGGTTCTGGTTTGGTATCATCGAAACATATGCCTAGCATTCCAAAATCATCAGGAGTGAGAAAGCCCTGTTTCTTTCCTGTTCATATCTAATATGAATTCTCTCTAATAGATTTTCATGGAACCTTATTCAAAATAAGTATTGCACTGTTAATGCTTATCCCTTAAAGGAAAATTGTAGCTCAGAACGACTCATGATTAACCTTATCATGTCTAACAAAATTTAGTTTCTCCGTTCGGACACACCGTCAAACTGACGTGTTCCAGGAGGAGTCCTCATTGAAAGAATATTATACTTTTTCAAGTATATTAGAAACTTATTGCTTAAGTATTTTCATCATGGTCAAACCGTGATGTTTTAATACATTAGTCGATCTGTTTGTCTATTTCGTGTCGAAACTCTAAAAGTTTCCGATTCGTGTTTAAAAAGAAATGCATAACCTTAACGAGATGCCACATCCGTTAAGGTCACGAAATATTCATATGCACCTCTAGCCTAGCTAGATATGGGCCCACTTACGTCACTATGAACGAGGGCTAACAGATCGGTGGCATTTTCACTTCTACTTAGTAAAATGTATTTTAGGGACTTTGCCCAATAAACTAGATTCATAGACAACATTTGAATAGAATCAAATCCGTCCTAGTATCCACTCTTCAAAAGTGTGGATATACGAGTCTTGTTTAATGTGTCCCAAACAACACTGCAACAAATAAGTCTTATCTGATCAAATCAGTATGAGCTACTTGTTTGTCATGTTATATGTTTGAGATTTGCTTATATTCAAAATATAAATATCGTTATTCACATCTAATGTGTTTATCTCAATATCATCTTTATAAAATAAAACACTTTCGTGTTCTAGAATATAAAGGTATACTCGCAACAAGTTATACTCGATATAGAGATAATGTTTCTAGTTAAACTAGTTACATTATAACTGTTTCCTAATTTAAGTACACACCCGAAGGGCATTTCCTAAACTTAGGTATCTACGGTTAAAACAGTGACTTTCGTCCCGTTTCCGATTCGTAGATTAATCTCAACTGAAGTCAGTATCCTGCTTATAGCAGATGCTGCACACCAATAAATATTTATTTATCACACTAAGTATTTAAAATCCAATTTTAATATTAGGAGTGAACATATTTATGACAAATATGTTTGAAGGAAGAGCCTTGCCCATCTTCAATTCCTTCATGTCTGCCTTGTGCATACGACAGTCACGCTTCAGTGACCCCGTTTGCCATAGTTTAAGCAGACATCTTGGGAATGTCCTTTATCTTCCCAGAAGATTATAATGATTTTTCCTTTACCTTATTTCACATTCTAGAAGCCTTTGGCCAAGCCTTAGGTTTCTAGAATATCGAAGTAAGGTGTGCCTTGCGCTTCTTGCCATTATTATAAATTTTGGCTTTGGCTCCTTGAGCATAACCATTAACTCTCCAAGAGTTATCTATTGCAATTTAATACTTCTAAGATCTAAGAATAGATCTATGAAGATCCTTCAATTTCATTATCATACTTTAAGGATCTAATCCTTAGTTCCGATTAAGAAATTAAAGAGTCTATTTGACAAGTATAATGGATTAAGCACTAAAGTTATCATTACATGAATCTTCTACAGATCATGCTCTACTATTTGCTTAACTCCGGGCTTAGGCCCAATATGTTATTTTATCCAATAAAGTAACTTATTAGTTTTCAGGACTATCCTGAAATTATATTCCCAATTTGAAAAATTAAAGTCGTTTAAACACATTTTCCCTAGGATTATGTTTTAAACACTAATCTTTCAATTTAATCTAGATTCAAATAGTCCAACTATTTAATCAACGATGTCAGGTACTATAAAATATAATGATTACTATAGTCCAACTATATAATCAACTATAATTTTGATTTGTTAAAATTCAATTATATTGATTACTATCATCTAATTATAAAATCAACTATTAATTGAAATAGTTTGAATACAGTCCAACTGTTTTAAAACAACGATTTAAATATTAGTCCAACTAACATTTGATTTATTTGACGAATGATATTTCATTGAGCGCGTATGACAAGTAATTAAACGAATATTGCAAATTTAATACTTGCCTCCCACTATTTTTCGGTGAGCCTCTAACCCTCTGTCGAGTACTCGGGAAACCGTGTTTCCTAGTGGGCTAGGATCCCGTTAAATAACACACAATCTTGACTTTGGCCAACAAATTATATGATACTTAACTAGGTAGATCTCTAAGATCAATTGGATCCCATCCAATTCCTAGATCCAGTAGGTGGACATCCAAGTCCGAAATATATATCTTATATATGCCAATATATCTAATATATTCCCTAATATTTTTCCTCTGAATCAATTAAGCCTTGGCTTTGGCACAATAAACTTAATGATCCCAGTTAAGCGGAACCCATTGACCATGGAAAGCTTCGTAATCAATGTCGATGGACAAGAAGTGATCTTGAATTTGGCCAACAAATCACGACTTGGACAAGACACCAATATGGAACAAAGCTCTCGTGATTCAAACACATCCTTGACGGATAAAGTCCTTGACTTTGGCCAACAAGCCAATGCCAGTCTTGGATCTTGAGTAAGAATCACTCAATGGAAGGAAAAACACTTAATATTGTTTGAGGGTTTTTTACGTGTAAATTGGCAACCAATTTATTATCTTTGTTAAAGTCTCATCATCATACACCCTTAAAGATGCATTCTAAATATATAATAAAGCGCGTATAAATAAAATAATAATGATATGCGGATGGATACTTAACACATTGATCCTAAATCAAATCTCTCTATTTCCTCTCTCCCGCTAGCACAAGTATTTACTTCTACCCGTACACTACACTTCTAAAGAAACCTCATTTACATTGAGGGGAATAGGTGAGAAGAGAAATACAAAGAGTATGGAGGTAATAGGCTGGACACGCAGCTCCAATTAATAAATTCCAAATTTATTACAATAATTTCTAAAATTACCCCACCCATCTAATATCCATCCGATATATTATTCATGCATCGCAACCATGTATTCACACAAGCATGTTATCAATCAATCTAATCAAATTAATTAATCTGATAATTAATGACCATCCAATGTTCAAACAACGATTTGATTTTGCGTGAGTCAAACTCGTTTGCGAATAAGAACTCAAAGTACGAATTCAAGAATCATACTAAACTACAACATTAAATCCAATTTAATATGTATTTAATACTAATTTAATTATTTAATTCCAAATTAAATAACTACACTTTATAATGAACCTTTGCGACTTAAATTCCAAATTTATTCGTGACGAGTCTCAAAGCCCGATTAACATCCAATGTTAGTTCAATTAAAGTCCAATGAGCTTTCAATTAATTTCTTAAGGCATGGGCTTTTGGTCAACATGGGTCAAACCCAAAGACTAAAGCCCAATTAAAGGAATCACCCTCATATGCCTTTGAAACCAATTTAGGCCCAATTAAAGTTAAAGGTCCATTAGTCGCATTTGGACTTTACGGAAGTGGTTTTGGGCCCAATTGGATCCAAGCAATTTAGCATAAACCCTTCTTGGTACAACCAAGCCCATTAAAGCCCAATAACAACTTTCAAGCCCAATTTCCAAAATTAGCCCAATTAATTAAATCAAAAAAATTCCAATTTCATAATCTAATTAACCTAAGTGTATAGCATAATTAATTACATAAATCAACATATTCAAATCATCTATTTACACAACTAATCATGGTCTTTTTCAACAAAACATGTCCAACGTATTTTATCACAAATCAAATCCATTTCATGCTTTATATGTGTCGGCCATTGGGGGATTTTATGTCCGATTCGGTTTTAATCCAATTAAATCCACAATCGACATTAAATCAACAATTCAAATCATTTCCAACTCATCCAATGAATCAAAAACAAAAAATTCCAAGACATTTAGGGCATCAAACTCTCGGCCAAGCTAAGATATTTGGGAAAATTTGTTCCAAATAATTTTTCTTGAAATTGATCCAATCAATCTTCAATTAAACATCATTTAAACATATTCAATCAAACAATTTAACCAAATCATGCTCAAAATCAATTTACCCAATTTTAAACCCTAAATCAAGTTTCATGCTTTTACTCGCTCTGATAACATTTTTGGGAAATCTCTAAGTCCCGAGGATCGATTATCAAGCATAAAACATAAGTGAATACATCGAGGAAGTTGCGGAATACTTACATCGATCGGTTGAGGCGATGCGGTGAAGAACAAAACTTTTTATGCCATTTGAAGAGTTCATGAAGCTCACGGCAGTCCATAAAATTTGTCCTCCAAGATTCGGCCATGGATGGGTGAATCAAGGTCCAAGCTTTCTTGTAAAATTCCATGCACACGGGTGGGTTTCCCTATCAACTTTGTATGTCTCTATTGTGTGCTAGAACTCTTGATTTTTGCCACAAAAATCAAGCTTTTCTTCTCCATCATACACGCCCAAAAGCAGAATTTAAAGAAGAAAATGGCCTTTGGCAGAGAGCATGAGAGGAGGAAAAAAAAAGAGAGAGTGATGTGTGTTTGGTTGTTAAAAAATGGTAAATGAATTTCTAAAATCAAATACACAATTTGCTTTCAAAAATTCAAAGTAATTAAATAACAATATATGTCATTCAAGCTTTCAAAAGATTTTCAACAACTTACATCAAGTCACATCATTCAATCAATCAAGTGATCAGTTGTCACATCACTCAAAGTGACTAATGATTTGATGTTTGATGTGACTAGCGATTTGATGCTTGATTTGACTTGCGTGCCGCACTCGAATTCGAAATGCGAATGCGCTCGCAAACAATCCCGGGCTCGGGTTCGTTAATTCCAAATTAACGAATTTTCTGTTGCGTCATAATTAAATCCAATTTAATTAAATAATCATGCCAAACATAATTACTATTCACGTCGCTTACGAATTAATTCTAAATTAATTCATTTGCCGGAATTAAAATCTGATTTTAATTCCGCGTCGAAATCCAATTTCGTTTAATATTTCGAATATATTAATTTACTGATTAATTCCAAATTAATCGTTCTCTATCTTTAAATGATATGTCATCCTAGATAAAAATATCTCCGCAATTAATCCGAGATTAATTTTCACTCTCTTTTAATTAATCCCAGATGAATAAAGTGCGAGTCATACATCATCGTGAATCTTCAGGAAGCGACCCATGAGATCCCCGGATATGTTGGCAGTAAATGCGGTCGTCGGACTATCCGAACACGTACGTACCTAGTACTATATTTTACCGATTTACAAGACAATGTTGGCTTCTAGCAAAGTGCCATGCCTACCCAATTCTCCAGAAACATGCTTACAGGAATAAGCGATCTATATCAGGCGTAGTATACGTAGTATCGTGTATGTCGATCCAGTATCGAATTTCACGTGCTAGGCCCGAGGCTGGAATTGTGTCTGCCCCGTACGAAGCAAATATCGGATGTCTAGTAACTAGTCTCTATAATCAGATATACATGACCTAGTCATAATATCCCGATGACTGCAGTACTTAAGAGTACTAGTACCGTATCCTACGTGACATCATCTCCACTATGACTGTAGTGATACTTCCGTCTTGACATCACACCCAATACACTACGATTCTCAATATACCCAGCAGAGGCATACACAGAACATGTTAAAGCCCTGGACGACTAAAACCAAAGCATATTAATTGTCGCAAGTATTAGCGGTGCAAGTCTTAAGTTAAGACCAAATACACCTACCCTGATTTCGGACTTCCATAGACACATAGTCATACTACCAATGGAATTCCGAAAGGGGTCTATCCAGAGCGAAGCTGTTTGCCGTACTATCGGTAAACACAACCTCATATTACACAAATATATGAGAACTATGCTATTGTGCCCTCATAACGTGCACAAGTGTAATACTAGTCTTTTACGCATTTATCGATGTCCAATCTCGATAATACTCTGACTAGGGATATTTAATGATTATAACTTCGTGGATTGATACTGTCTCATATCATCTCAATCCAGAAACTAATCATAAGGACCTCTTATCATTTTATACATCTAGGCGATCAAATCACAAATGATAAGAGAGCAATCTCCTTTGTCACATAGTTAATTTGTACAACAACACCATGATCTGTACAAATAGTGATGCTATGGGTCATAATTGTCCAACACCCTAAGCCATAGAAAGACTATATGGCCTCAGAAGTACATACGATAAATATAACATACATAAACCTCCCTTACATAATACCAACCCTAGTAAATATTTAGACACTCACCCGGACTACTGTAGAGCCTCGATAAGTTATAGCAAAATCATTTTTCCCCCAGATCTCTATAAGATGCGTATATCATCTCCTAAATCCAGAATTTAGTATAGCCCTGAATGAGTATAACTAATAACCCAACCGAATATATACAACTCTTGACAACACCCTAGCAATATCAGTTGAATATATGAGAATCCAGATGAAACATATAAGCTTACATTTCCTGAAGAGTGGTAACATTTCAGATGTATTTTAGTTACCTAACTTAAGTGTTTAAAGAAGTGAGGACTCAATAAATTTAAGTACCTGAATAAGGTAGAGCATATAAAATTTATAGGACCAAAAAGGGAAACTAAAAATAAGAATAAGACGAAACTATCCAGAAATAGGCAACCAAAAGAGAACATTAAGACTTCGAGTAAGTTTGTGCTTGGGATAATTCCCATAAAGAGATAGTACAAGTATCGGTAAAGGGCCGAACTAGAAGAAAGGCTAGATGTTGCAGTCAAGTGGCCCTTTAGCATTAGTACTTCTGTGTGATAACTCAAAATAGACATTGATTTCTCGACCCATCCCAATATTAGTTAGATAGCTCCAATAGCGATAAAACACATCACCAGTCCTAATGATGCTCTCAGAAACAGGTAGACTTAAGATGTAATATAACACCTTTAAAGCACGACTGAAGTCATTTTGTAACAAAGCATGAATGAATTACCCTTAGAATAAGGTATTTGAGGCAGATGAATCACGAGGACCTCAGATATAATATAGAGCATAAGAAGAAGAGAAAGGCTCCATGCAATAAGGTGAAAGTGGAACTGTCGAGGAGATACAGTGAATAAGAGAGTGCTAGTCAAATAGTGACAAAAGTATATGAGCAGCAAGATTATGTTTAGGTTTAGCAGTTCTACATGCCTTTACATAAATCTAGCCTATAGCATTAGACATAACTAAGGGTGTATAGTACAAGAGTTTTCTATTCAATAAATAAAGAAAAAGTGCAGTAGGAGAAGGATTATAGAGGTATGACAGTGTGCTTCCTAGATGAAAAAATAGGGCCGAAATTCCATTAGTTATAGACCTGTAGGAAAAATAGTCAGTATAACCTGTATGTTTCCTCACGTGACGTACCCAGGAAGGAACAAGATAAAACATGACTCAAAATAATTTACTAGCAGCATCACATAATAAAGACAAGGGCGGCTAGGTACCTAGATGTTTTACCAGACAGTAAATCAGGACAGAATAGTAAAAGAGCCATATGGACACTTTAGAACACAAGTATAGACTTCACGGTAGTTTCCTAATGACCGATGGAGTGATATTTCACTTAGAATTTAGTTGACTTGTTTTCCTAGATAACATATTTCCATCTCAGTCAAATTCATGATAAAAATATATCAGAACCCTAGAGTGAACATGGTACAGTAGACCCGATTGAGGTTACCGCATAATAAGTAATGAAGTATCTTATTCATTAGCAGGTGATAATAGAATATAAAACACTGTCAGTAAGGCATCAATTGTAGATATTTAGTGATGGAGGTGGGATAAGACCATAATAGATTTTGACGGAAGGATCTCTTTAGACTAAGAAAAAAATGCCCATAGTTTACGTGAATGAAATAACAGCATAATTAAGAATATTTCTTGGATCGCATATAAGCATAACAGCCATTAATACCGTACTAAGTTTACAAGGTTAGATTTTAAGTGTCGTTTATAATAACGGTGCACACACAATTTCAAGAGAATAAATGGGCTATGTTTCTAAGGTAATCAGATAGTGTGAAGGAAACAATGATTGGATATATGCGAATTGATTGATGACAATACACTAGGTGAAAAATTATAAGGTAATAATGACAAAGAAAGAAATAAGCTAACTCGTACAACTAGGAGTATCGTGGTACCAGAAACCAATAACAATGTAAGATAAGTAAGAGGTTATTTATAATATGAAGCGACTCAAAGATATTATTTTAGGTAATGCAATCTTCTGAGGGAATTAGTGATGGAATAATTTCTCCAATAATTGAGGTTTATAACTAATACCAAAGTTTGCACAGTAGATTCAAAAAGTAATAGAGAAACCTTTGACATTAACTGAATCTATACAACATTATTTACTAGAGAGATCATTAAAGAGTCTACATTGCAACAAGCGATATAGAACTTCGAGGTGTGCTCAAGTGACAAGGAAACGAAGGTCATTAAGACATGATTGGTATTAGAAGAAATGAAAAAAGGATAACAGAAGAAATAAAGGGTGGCATGACATCTAGCAAGCATGAATTATATATAGTTCATGACAAGGAAGGATCTAGATAGTTCATGTTGCTGGAATTCCGTATTGAGAAATAAATAGTTTGAATAAAATGCAAGATTGATTATGTATTTATTATGTCATTATGAAGGTTTCCAAGAGTTAGAAAGGAAGCGGTGCGCACTACGTTTCCCTAACTAGAACAAGACTCTATAGTAACATTTGTTATATATCGAACTAATTGAAGTAACTTTAAGTTGAGGAATACAAGATATAGTTATATAAATTTCTCAGAAATTCAGTAGCACAGTAACGACTCATGGCCCAAGGACTAAGAATTTCATTTCTGAAAGTGATTCAGTTTTAGGTATATGACAATATCACAAACATTCAAGACTATTTAAGAATCTATATTAAAGGATTGGTCCTTCTTTGGTTGCCTATCCAAAAAAGAAGCTCCAGACCCAATATGATCTGAGGATGAAAATATGTTACATAATTTATTTATTTTGATTCGAGTACGAAATCATTTTAAGATGGAGAGTTGTAATGACCTGAAATTTCATAGCTCAGCTACAGTCTGTAACACCCCGACAATTTTGGCATAAATTGTGACAATTGTTTTGATGTGTGTGATATGATAAGTGATATAAATCATGAATGGGTGAGAATTGTTTGTGGAATTATCTTTCTAAAAATTCGATAAATCTTTTGTAGTTCGAGTTCAAAATTATTTTTATGTTCCATATCAGAGAGCCCTCAGTAGTTTTGCCATAACTGTTTCATAGAATGTTCAATTTCAGTTAATTTTATATTTTTGGAAAATTAAGACTGAGAAATTTTATGTTGAGCATGTTCCCAACTTTGGACCAGAATCAAGTCAAAAAGCATGTTTTTATTGTTATTACTATAACAGTTCTAGATTTATCTAGTAATTTCTCCATATGACTAAATGAAAATTAT
Organism: Zanthoxylum bungeanum; assembly: GCA_019454045.1. Lineage (NCBI taxonomy): Eukaryota > Viridiplantae > Streptophyta > Magnoliopsida > Sapindales > Rutaceae > Zanthoxylum > Zanthoxylum bungeanum. The sequence goes on from SKCR01031919.1 coordinate 36,544, forward strand.
ACTTCTATTATAAGAAAATCCAGCCCCCTTATTTTTAAACACTATAGGACACCGATGTTGAAGACACTGTTTCCGGCTCGCGGCCCGGTTGGGAGTACGGAATAGCCCACGGGGGAACTAAACCGGAGAAATAACATGGAGTCGCCACCCGGTGTTGAACCGGGAAAAATATGATTTTAGGCCGCACTCACCCCTCGCAAGGGAAGACCTCAAACCGTTGGGTTCGAAATGGTCCCTTACTTATGCCACTTGTAATGATATGATTTTTGCAATGAATTAACCGAATCTACGCAACATATATGCTCAAGGGTAACTAAGATCTAGTTTGCATTCATCAAAATAAATCCTATGTCTAAGTGTGCATGCTTAGAAAGTAAGTGATTATAACGACAAACATACAATTTCTTAAGCACATTATATTCATGGATACGGAAACACAAGTAAATAACAATTATACAAGCATGCATAAAAGTAAAACGGAATAACGGTAAACATATAATTTCATAAACACATTGTACTTACGCATACGGAAACACAATTAAATAACAATTACTCAAGCATGCATAATGAAGAGAAGTAATTAGATTCAAAATACAAAGAGATGATTAAAGAGGCAATTATACATTGAAATAAACGTGCAATGATGCGATACAGAAACGTAAATAAAAGAATAATAAATGGCACGGTAAAGGTAGCATTTTAGGCTTTTCTTCCCTCAAATAGAGAACCTTTACACCAACCTAATAAGCCCATGCGTGTTACATTATGATGCATGATTAAACAAGGAGGTGGCATACAGCAAGCAAATAACGGAATAATAAAAGGCGCGACAGAACGTAGTGGTAAAGGTAGCCCTTAGGCTTTTGATCCCTCAAAATGGAGGACCTTTAATCCAACTTGATTTGCCCATGCGCATGACATTACAGTGCATAGAAATAAAGACAAAAATATGGGTCTTCGTATGCTCGATTGAACATATCTCTCATTCAACTAAACATATATCGTCTGACGCGGTAAAGCACTGTCGTAAAGGTATTCTTTTAGACTTTTCTTCTCTCAACTAGAGGACCTTTAGACCAACATACTAAGCCCATGCGCACTATATCATCAACACATAAACAGATAACTTGTAAAAAATAAATGGCGGAATATTAAAACACGCGGCAAAGTATTGTCATAAATGTAGTCTTTTAGACCTTTCTTTTCTCAAATAGAGAACTTTTAGACCAACATACTTAGCCCATGCACATCACATCACAATATATGTAAAATAAAGACAACAATATAGGACTTCGTATGCTCGATTGAACATATCTCGCATTCAACCAAAGATACTTCATCCAGCGCGGTAAAGTATTATCGTAAATGTAGTCTTTTAGACTTTTCTTCTCTCAAATAGAGGACCTTTAGGCCAAAATACTAAGCCCATGCGCACTATATCGTCAACACATAAACATATAACTTGCAGAAAATAAATGGCGGAATATTAAAAGGCGCGATATAGTATTGTCATAAAGGTGGTTTTTTAGACTTTTCTTTTCTCAAATAGAGAACCTTTAGACCAACATACTAAGCCCATGCGCATCATATCAAAATGCATATAAAATAAAGACAACAATATGGGACTTCGTATGCTCGATTAAACATATCTCGGATTCAACCAAACATACTTCGTCCGGCATGACAAAGTACTGTCGTAAAGGTAGTCTTTTAGACTTTTCTTCTCTAAAATAGAGGACCTTTAGACCAACATACTAAGCCCATGCGCACTATATCATCAACACATAAACAAATAACTTGCAGAAAATAAATGGCGGAATATAAAATACGGATAATAAATACACAAGATAAAATAAAGCAAAATATGTGCCGTTTACTCAAGTTGTACATGGAGTTGTCTCCCAAGTACAGACCACACTACCGTCTATTCGGATTCCGCTATGGAATTTATGTCTGGGTTTCCATCCTATATAACACGAGAGACGACACATTTTACATTCATCCAATAACCATAGCATTCATTGATCCACAATACTCATGCAAATAAATATTATCGAAATAAAAGAAATAAGCGGAAGTAAATGAAGAAGGGTGTCTTGAGGTCTAACCTCTTTTGTCATCTCTCGAAAGCGCGTTACACGATCGTCGGAAGGGTTGATGCTCCGCTATTTTTCTGGTTTGCCGCTGTTTTGGACTGCAGTTTTTCTCACTATTTCAGGGAAAATTCTGGACTGTTTTAGGTAGTTTTTTAAGGTGCAGTTTTGGGCAATTTCGAGGACTATTTTGGTCAATTTTTAATGGTGCTGTTTTGGGCAGTTTCGGGGACTGTTTTAGGCAGTTTTTAGGTGCAATTTTGGGCAGTTTACGGGACAGTTTTGGGACAATTTTTAGGTTGATTTTCAGTAATGGGCTGCCTGGTTTTGTTTGTTTTGTATTTGGTTAGGGGTTGTAGGGTTGCTCAGTGATTTGTTGTTCATGTGTAAGTGAGGAAAAAGGATATGTGATGAGTTTCTTGATATAGGATTTTTACATTTGTGTCTCTTGGTGGAGGCTTGGTTTTGTTGATTGATTGTATTTGGCTGGTGGGGAGCTTTGGCGCTGTTTATGTTTTATTTGGGTGGAGGGTTATTTTATGGTGAAACGTGGTTGCTGTGAGGGTGTGATAGAGGGTGCTACGTGGTCAGGTGCGCTTAGTGTGTGCTAAGCATGAGAGCAAGGGGCTTATGCGTAGGAGTATTGGCTTTTTTACGGTGAAATATGGCTGTCAGTTTGGGTGTGGTTTGGAGGCTTATGTGTGTGAATGTGCGTTGAAGAGAGACGTGTGTGTGTGTTATACGTGAAGCCAAATGCGTGGATATTGAGGGTTGAGTGAGGCGAGAGGGAGAGGCCAAACAGATCTTAGGGGCCGAGAGATAAGAGAGAGAGTGTGAGGTCTAGGGTTTATTACTTTGCACGGTGGCCTTTGTCTTCACTTGGTGGGTAGTTTTATTTTTGTTGTTTATGACTTTCTGAGTGTCAATGTGGTGTTTGTTTCAAGGCTTTAGGGGTTTGTGAATGTGTGACGCCGAGCGTGTTATGTGTATGGGAGAGGAGATAGGGTCGAGAGAGGAGAGAGAGGCGTGAGTGTTGAACATATTAGGGTTTGTTTATTTTTTTGTAGTTTTACCGTGAATCTCTAAAGAACATTAGGGTTGGTTTAAGGCCCTTTTATAGTTGCATGCTAGGGTTTGGGTTGTGCATGGGCTTTTTTAAAATAAGGAAAGAAATTAATTAAATTAAGGATGGATTTAGTTAGTTAAAAAAAAAAAGAAATGATAATTATATTTTTGGTGGGTAATATATTAAATTTGGTGAGTGATTTATTTAATTTTGGAAGTGAATTAGATTTTAATTTAATTTCAATTTAATTTGTTTTAATTTAATTTAAATTGGATTTTAATTTGATTTAATTTAATTTTAATTTGATTTAATTTAATTTTAATTTGATTTAATTTAATACAATTAAATTTAATTTCAACTTAATTGGTTTTAATTTAATTTTAATTTGATTTGTGTTTTAAATATGTTTTAATTATTTTTGGATTGGGCTTGGTGTGTGGTTTATGGGGGTTTGGGCCAAGGGTGTGTTTTAAAACGGAAGTCCAACAAGCAAACCCGAAGCATAAATAAACGAATTAATTATAACAAGATGTCAATTTCTAACTCTCCCTTTCCGACGTCCGTTTCTCGCGACTTCCACAATTTAAGAGGTAGTGTCTCCATGTGAGACTCATCATCGGGACTTACATGCAAAAATGTAGAGCCTACAGTCGCCCCCACTTTGATGGGACTTGTGCAGTGTGTGACAATGACAATCCTATCAAAGTTTATGCAATGCATTTTTACTTACCTGGCTCGCCAGCTGCCACCTGACTTGCCTGTTGCCTTGAACTAAGTTGATTTGGTTGTGAAGTGCTGCGACCCCTGCGGTTCATCCTTGTAAGATGTTACGATCTCTAGGAATCACTACCGAACTGAACTGATGAGAGTTGGTTCATTTCTGAACCTCTACTGAACTGAGATTGTGGTCAATTTTCGATCCGTGCTCCATTTCCGAAGTGCCATTTTCGGCATGCTAAACCTCATTTCCGAGGCGTCGCTGATGTGATGATTTTCCATTTTCAAACTGTGCTTCATTTTCGGAGTGCCATTTTCTGCGAAACGGATGCTGATGCTGATGTTGATGTTGATGTGTCTCCATACCCAGAGTGTCATACCCTGCAAAATTGATACTGATGCTAATGTGGGCCTCGCCCCCAGAGTGCCATACCTGGCAAGACTGATACTGATGCTAATATGGGCCTCGCCCTCCAGAGTGCCATAACCGGCAAGACTGATACTGATGCTAATGTGATGGTTCATTTCAACATATTGTACTGCCTTTCACGAGATAATCCTGATAGCTAAACATATTTTTGTCCTCAACGGATGCTTCGCGTTGAAACCAAAGATCCTTCAAAGTACTTAATACACTCAGATCTGATCGTCTATGTGTGTGCCAAGGCTCTTTCGCAGCTTAATCCTTAAGTAAGCCAACTCGATGATTTTGTCTTGGAGAATCTGATCAGTGGGTCTAAACAACCTAGATGTCTTGATCACACTCTGTGATTACTTCTTCGTACTCAACATGATATGGTTTTCTTCCTTTTTTCTTTCGTCTCTTTCATTTCTTTCTTTTATTTTGAACTTTTTTTTTTCTTTCTTTTTTTTTTTACCTTTCTTTGACACACCTATCCTTTAAGGTAGTATTTCTCCTCATGGTGGTCCCAATACTCGCCCATGGGTAGCTTCACGCTTATTGGTCATATGCGGTCTATTTTTTTTCTTTTTATTTTCATTACAGAGACTTTTTCTTTGTTTCCAACCATATCATATATCGTAGCATAAGTAAACTAGGATGGACATCCAGGCAAACGGTCATTCACTGATCCATCATCTCTTCAACTAGTCATCTTGCTAACTACTCAGGCTTCTACTACTGAGATCCCGTAATCAAGTGCTCGTGAGTCTTGCCGAGATCAATCCATTCAGAATACTGGATGAGAGTACATCTTGCACTTATGGTTTCTAAGGTTCTCCCTACAGAAAATAATGTCATCACCAGACAGATGCCTAACTATCAAAGACTTCTCTCTCATTTTTTTTTCACTCACTCACTCACTCCACGACATTCTTCTTTTCAACCGCTGATAATGTGGGCCTCGCCCCCTGAGATCCATTCCCGAAACTTATACTGACATGGGCCTCAACCCTGGGATTCCTTTCCTGAAACTCATACTGATATGGGCCTCAACCCTGGGATTTCTACCCAAATCTGATATTGTGCTGTTGCTGTTTCTGATTGGCTTATCTTTGCCACTTTCTCTTTTTCTCAAATACGTTACGTGTATGCATGCATGAATGAGTTTTCTATCCAATTGGGTTAGGTCTTTCGCCAATTCTCTTGGTGGCTGCTCGGTCTTCCCTTCCTCAAGAAAAGTGCTGTTTTAATCTATCCACATTGATCGGCTCGGTGAACTCATTCCCTTCCAAGTCTGACAGTCTCACTGCCCCATTTCCTAATTTCTGAATGGCTTTCCTGTCTTTTCTGCTTGCTTTTTCCAAGAATTCCCCGGGTCTTAAATATCGCTGAGTATCATAATACCAGGGTTGAATGCTTTTGTCAAATATACTCATGTTGCAGGTTGAAAGGAAGAGACTCAGGCAAGTAAATGAAATGGACGTCTTTATTATCATTAAGAAAAAGGTTCGAACAAGTAGACAAAATCAATATCATAATTAAAAATGCAGGATCAAATAAACTAGGAGGAACAACTTCATCATTCGTAGCATTGCCTTCTTCCTCGGCCTATGGTTCTCCACTGCTGTCATTCCTTATCGCCAAGAAAGAAACTGGGTGGTTAAGAGTTTGGAGGATAAAGCTTTCGGGCAAGCGGAGTTGATCATGTATATAGGTGGTGGAACAGAGTGGTAGTTTGGTAGAGGATTTCTGTGTGTGTTAGGTTGTTCTCTTTCCGGGTCAGGTATTTTATGGGAGTCAATGAGGTTTTGGATCTCATGCCTAAGGCAGGTGCAGCTGTCAGTTTCGTGACCTCTTCTCTGATGGAAGTGACAATACATGCTTGGGTCAAGGTTGGGTGGCACAGGGTTTGGAATTGGTTTAGGCTCTAATCAAGAAGTCCTTGCGTCTTCAGCTTTTCGAACACCCATGAAAGAGGCTTACCAAGGTTGGAAAATCGCCTATTTTTTATGGCTGTGACCTCAGCGTTAGCAGGCATAGTCCCTGAAGACCCCCCCATTATTCCTTCTATTCTGGCCATAGAACTTTCTGTTTTCAGCCTCTTCCTCCTCAATATCCATAATTGTCTCCCTCAACTGTCGGAAATCAGCAATCATCGAAGTCATCCTCCTCAGCTTACCATAAATAGAGCGCTTGGTGCCCTTGATGATCATTTTTATTTGGTCATTCTCCAAGGGCCTAGTCTGCATATTCAGAAGCTGGCTTCTCCAGCGATCTACGTACTCCTTGATGTTCTCTTCCGACTTCTTCTTGGTATTCTCCAAGTCGTGGAGCGACAAGTCAATCTCCAAGTCTGTAACATACTATTTCAGAAAGGCGTCTGCCAGTTCCCTCCAATCTTCTTTAACCTTTCTTTCAAGGCTATGGTACTACACTACGGGTGCCCCCTCAATCGACATCCCAAACATCTTCTGAAATTGGTGCTGTGACAGGCCGACTGAACTCATTACTGAGATATATTGCCGGAGATGGACCCTCGGGTCCCCGTTCCCATTGAATTTGGCTATGTTAGGTATTTTAAACAGAGCCGGTAGCTGCTCCTCAAAGGTCATCGCCTCATAATCTAGCAAGTCTTCATGTTTACTCCTAATTTTGCGGGTAACCGATTCTACCTGATCCCGTAGCTTCTGCAATTCTGCCTGAGACCCAATCATTCTTCCCGTCACATACTCAGCCATGTCATCATCAAAAGTGGGGATGTCATCCCCCAACCCATTCAGAGGCTCCTCATGCCTCACATTCTCAAAATTTCCACCAGCACAGGCACAACCATACTAGCCACAGCAGTAGTCAAGGCTTGTAACTGTTTAGTAACCTTGGTGAGACCGTTCTCCACCTGATTCATGCGAGATACCTCGTGTCCTGATTCACTCATATTTGCTGACGGCCTTTTGATGAGTCTACCCTCTTCCCTAACCTAACGGGTATCTATGATGGCTTTCAAGACAAAGAGGGTTAACATGATGCATGTTTGCATGAGATGCGTGCGATGTATAGAATGTATAGGTCGGCCCATTATCATTTTAAAGTATTCAATTATACTATTACGCGGTGCAACTTTGTCCCAGTTGAAAAGGCCCAACATGATTACACTTTGCGATAACATGGCTAAATGACTTCAAATGATAAGAGGCCCAAACATAAAATGGCCCATCGTCATTTTAGAAACTTTTTGCCCAATTGTCAAAATATACGAACTCAACCCAGTTTAAATGGCCCAACAAGTTCGCATTTCTGACAAGAAGTCCAATCGAATCCAAATGACGATGGTCCCAAACATAAACATAAAGAAATAATTTCTACAGAGTGGCCCATCGGTATTTCAGAAGCTTTTGGCCCAATTGTCATAATACATTAACTCATCCCAGTTTAATTGGCCCAACAAGTTCGCATTTCTGACAAGAAGTCCAATCGAATCCAAATGACGATGGTCCCAAACATAAACATAAAGAAATAATATCTACAGAGTGGCCCATTGGCATTTCAGAAGCTTTTGGCCCAATTGTCATAATATACGAACTCATCCCAGTTTAAATGTCCCAATAAGTTCACATTTCTGACAAGAGGTCCAATCGAATCCAAATGACGATGGTCCCAAACACAAACATAGAGAAATAACTTCTACTAGTTCTATGACTAAGGTTCACAGGTGGGTTTATGGGAGTGCGGACAAAGGCTCTCACTGACGAGGGATTGCCCATAACTAGGACTCCCCACACAAGGGTTCGAGCGACCAGTGAGCGTACCTTTTTTATACACTAAGGTACGTGCAACGAGTATGGTGCGTGACTCACTGTCAATGGATTTCCAGTTGTAGATTCCTGATTACGCCCAAATATGACTCGCGGTTATCGCAGTACAGTTGGGGTGTCGATTCCACAGAGAGAAGGTTACAGGAACTGATTTACTTAACAGAAACGTTAGCAATAACTATTTAAGGAAAGATTAAATATGATGGAAAATTAAATAATTCAAGGCTTAAAAGGTTTTAATAATATTGAGAAAAATAGCAAAGCATCCGGGTTCCCTCTTGTACCTATTACCTATATTCCGTTATCGATTCATGTAATTACACAATTGAGGATTTCACGTCCCAAATCAACAATTGGAAGATATTCAATTCTACACCAGTTTAAGTTCTAAGGTAATTGTTATTCAATATTCTCTACGGTTACAACTCACAAGGTTATCGTTACAACCTATCCAACGACGACAATATACCCTCGGGCAATACTGCAGCAGAGGATCAACTTGCAAAACAACCGGTTATCATTACAACCTATCCAACGACGACAATATACCCTCGGGCAATACTGCAGCAGAGGATCAACTCGCAAAACAACCTTAATCTATCAAACCAATTTTACCAACAACACATAGAAAAAGCGTGACTGAATCTATATGTAAACTAATAAAATATAGTTCTCAATTAATCCATAGAATAAAGAGATGAAGAGAATAACAATTATATTAATCAATAAAATCCATTCATGAATCAAATAACAGAATACAAGAGTTTGGGTACAAGAGTTCGCCCTTAGCTTTGCTTGGGAGATTAGTTCCGCATGCTAGATGAAGAAACAACAGAGATAGATGGAGAAATCATTGGTTCTGATCCCGGGAATTTGCACGGCTCTATTTTCTCTTTGATAATTGTGTAACTAGCCTCCCTTTGTGTTTTGGACGAAGTCTCATATTTATAGAAGTATCAGGGAGTCATTAGGATTTCAGAAAACCCTAAAATCCGAAACCTGGAACGCGTAGGAATTCCCTGCGCAGCGCCGCGGCGCTGAACTCCCTGGAAATTGTATGGAGTCTGGCTTCCTGGGGGCGCCGCGGCGCCAAACTCTCGGGAATTTGGCCCGGGCTCCTGGTGGGCGCCACGGCGCCTTCCTTTCTTCATGTTGGTGGCGCCATGGCGCCACCTTGGCTTCCTTTGTATTTGCTTGGCGCCATGGATGGTTCATGAGTGGCGCCATGGCGCCATTCTCCCTGGAAACTGTATGTAACTTTGGCGCCATGGCGCCTCTGATCCTGGTCGTCCTGTGTGTTCCCAGGGGTTCCCGAAATTCTTGTAAAATTCCCGGATCCATTTATCAATATTCCTACAAATAAAAATCACTAAATTAGTGTAAATAATAAACATTTTTAAATTATTATAACAATAGAAAATATGTATTAAGACATAAAATATATAACTAAATATTTAACAATAAGCTTAGATAAATGATGTTCCAATGTACATTTTCATGTACTTATCACAACCCCCAACCAGCTTATTGCTAGTCTCTAGCAATTCAAGCGTAAAATAAAATGAAAATAAAATGAATAAACTATCTAAGCCACTTTCGTAGGGATCACGATTGCATTTAGCGTATGCAACAAGCCTTTAAACCCCTAGGTGTCCCTAGTGGACGAGTTATAGTCTCGTGAGGGCTTACAGCGACGATACCCACAAACGTCATTCAAAACATATAAATTAAATAAAAAATTAAAATCAAATAGTCCCAATAGTTTCACATAAGTTTGTCCTCAGAGAATGCATAGTAATGAAACAAAAGAACTTTCAAAGTACTCAACGCAACTCAAATCTAAATCTTTGAATAAATCATCTAGGCTAGACTCAACGTGTGTGTGTGCTAAGGTTCGTTCACAGCTTTATTCCCAGGTAAGCCAACTCAATGATTTCGTTTAAAAATCGGGGTCGAATGGGTCTAACCAACCTAGATATCTCAATTAAGCTCTGTAGTTGCTTTTTATGTGTGCTCAATATGGTATGATTTGTTTCTTTTCTTCTTCTTTTTTTTTCGTCTCTTGTTGCTCTTTCTTTTGAATTTTTCTGTCAACACACCTACCCTCTAAGGTAGCATTTCTCCTCATGGTGGTCCTAATACTCGCCCATGGGTAGCTTCACGCTTATCGGTTATAGGTGGTTCAATATCTTTCTTCAGAGACTTTTCTTTTAATTGCAACCATACCTTACGTCATAACACAAGCAAATCAGGATAGATATCTAAGCAAACGGTCATTCATCGACATATAATTTCTTCAACTAGTCACTTTGTTAACTACTCAGGCTTTCACTGTTAAAAACCTATAATTAAGTGCTTACGAGTCTAACATAGATAAACTACTCAAGTCATCAGATAAAAGTACATTAAAGGACTTATCGTTTCTAGAATTTCATTCTAAGACAAACAATATCATCATCGGAACTATGTTTAACTATCAGGGACTAAAACAAAACAAATTTTTTTTTTTTTTATATATATATATTTTTTTCTTTTTCAATAAACAAAATAAACAATACGGAAAAGACAATACGAATAAGACATATCCATCCAGGTGAAACACATGATAATACCACCACCCCCAACCTAAATAAAACATTGTCCTCAATGTAACAACCAATAAGGTAAATACAAGGAAGGAGTTCACCTGATTAGAGATGTGGTGAGCCGGGATGAAATATTGAATTATCCTGCAAAAAATAAAACAAAACAAAACAAAAAGAAAAAAAAAAGACAAAAGATTAAAAATAGCTAGGAAATAAATAAAGACATAAATAAATAAGTACAACAATAAGAAAAGTAAACTCAATCCGCATAGGTGGGGTCAGCAAGAGGTGTGTCCTCTGCTGCGGGAATCGGATTGTCTAGGAACGGTTTCAGCCTCTGTCCATTTACTTTAAATACTCTGCCGTCCTTGGGATCTTCTACTTCTACAGCTCCATGAGGGAAAACTTGTTTTACAATAAATGGTCCGGTCCATCTGGATCACAGCTTGCCTGGATGAAGATGGAGTCTTGAATCATAAAGATGAACCTTCTGGTTAGGCTCAAAAGTTTTCCTCATTATCTGTTTGTCATGGGCAGCTTTCATCTTGGCTTTGTAGAGGCGGGAATTGTCATAAGCATCATTCCGAAGTTCTTTAAGCTCCGTTATCTGCAGCTTCCGCTGTGTACCTGCAACACTCAGATCAAAGTTAAGATTTTTAATAGCCCAATAGGCTTTATGTTCTAACTCAACAGGTAAATGACAAGCTTTTCCAAATACAAGCCTATAGGGAGACATTCCAAGAAGGGACTTGTAAGCAGTACGGTACGCCCAAAGCGCATCCGAAAGTCGTAAAGACCAATCCTTGCGGTCGGGGTTTACCGTTTTCTCTAATATTTGTTTGATCTCTCTATTTGCTAATTCAGCTTGCCCATTTGTCTGTGGGTGATAGGCAGTAGAGATCTTGTGCACTACACCATATTTGCGCATCAAGGCTTCAAAAGATCGGTTGCAAAAGTGTGTTCCTTGATCGCTAATGATGACTCGAGGGGTACCGAAACGGGACAATACATGTTCCTTTAAGAATTTGACTACAGTGGCATTGTCATTGGTTCGACAAGCTATTGCCTCAACCCATTTAGACACATAATCGACTGCGAGCAAGATGTAGAGATAACCAAATGATGGTGGAAAGGGTCCCATAAAATCAATGCCCCAACAATCAAATACTTCAATGACAAGAATAGGGTTAAGAGGCATCATATGACGACGGGACAAGGCTCCTAATTTCTGACATCTTTCACAAGAGCGGCAGAAACCGTTTGTGTCCTTAAATAGAGTGGGCCAATAGAAACCACACTGCAGAATTTTTGCAGCAGTTTTCTTTACAGAAAAATGACCTCCGCAAGCGTTGGCATGACAAAAGGTCAACACACTGAGAACTTCATTCTCAGGAATGCAACGTCTCAATATTTGGTCGGGCAGTATTTGAATAAGTACGGGTCATCCCAATAGAAATTTCGTACCTCGACCAAGAATTTACGTTTATCTTGTGTAGTCCAAGTGGACGGGTACTCACCAGAAACTAAAAAGTTGACAATGTGTGCATACCATGGTGCTCGTGTGACTGCAAAAAGATGTTCATCAGGAAGTCATCACGAATTGGTGGGCCATCGGCAGAGTCGTTAAACTCCAAGCGAGACAAGTGATCTGCTACCACATTTTCAACACCCTTTTTATCTTTGATTGTTAGGTCGAATTCCTGTAACAACAGGATCCACCTAATCAATCTAGCCTTAGCATCTTTCTTCGAAAGGAGGTACTTGAGGGCTGCATGGTCGGTGAAAATGGTGATAGGAGAGCCGATTAGGTATGCACGAAATTTGTCTAAGGCAAAGACTACTGCCAGCAGTTCTTTTTCAGTTGTGGAATAGTTCATTTGAGCACTGTTTAGAGTTCTGCTGGCATAATACACGACAAAAGGTTTCCCTTCTCGTCTTTGTCCTAAAACTGCCCCAACTGCATAGTCACTAGCATCACACATAATTTCGAATGGTAAATTCCAATCGGGTGGTTGCATGATTGGGGCAGAGGTGAGTTTAGTTATAAGTGTCCTAAAGGCATCTTCACACTCCTGTGTCCATTCAAATGAAGAATCTTTAGCGAGAAGGTTACACAGGGGTCTAGAGACAGAAGAGAAGTTCTGTATGAATCTCCTATAGAAACCAGCATGCCCAAGAAATGATCGCACATCTTTAACAGTTTTGGGTGTTGGCAGCTTAGATATCAAATCGATCTTTGATTTGTCGACTTCAATGCCTTTGGATGAGACAATATGACCTAGGACGATTCCTGAAGAGACCATAAAGTGACACTTTTCCCAGTTCAGAACGAGGCCTTTCTCCTGACATCGACTTAATACTGCTTTCAGGTTAAGCAAGCATATATCAAAGGAGTCGCCAAACACTGTTAAATCATCCATAAACACCTCCATACACTTCTCAATCATATCACTAAAAATGCTCAACATGCATCTTTGAAAAGTGGCAGGGGCATTGCATAAACCAAATGGCATGCGGCGAAAAGCATAGGTTCCGAACGGGCAGGTAAATGTGGTTTTCTCCTGATCTTCCAAGGAGATCTCAATTTGGTAGTATCCTGAATATCCGTCTAGGAAACAGTAAAATGGGTGACCAGCTACCCGCTCAAGAATTTGATCGATAAAGGGAAGTGGGAAGTGGTCTTTTCGGGAGGCAGCATTTATTTTCGGTAATCAATGCACATACGCCACCCTGTGACTACCTTGGTAGGAACCAGTTCTCCTGCCTCATTCTTCACTACAGTGACTCCCGACTTTTTGGGGACAACCTGCGTAGGACTAACCCATTTACTATCAGCAATTGGGTATATAATACCCGCGTCTAGTAACTTTATCACTTCATTTCTCACCACTTCTTTCATAGTGGGGTTAAGCCTACGTTGAGGGTCTCTACGAGGAATAGCTCCATCTTCTAGGTGAATTTTGTGGGAACAAATCAAGGGGCTAATACCTTTGATGTCTCCTATGGTCCAGCCAAGTGCGGATTTATGCTCACTCAACATCTCAAGTAATCTCTTACTTTGCGATGCACTAAGCTCTGAGGAAATAATGACAGGGAATGTATATCTTGATCCAAGGAACGCATGTTGCAGTCCTTCAGGTAAGGGCTTTAATTCAATTTTCGGTGTTTCGACCGAAGAAGGTTTTGGTCTATCCCTTTCCTCTGGCAAAGCCTCAAACTGCGGCTGCCAAACAGAGTAACCTGTAGCAAGGTCCGGAAGATTGGTCTTTCAGGAGTGTCTAAAAGGGTCGAATCCGGAAGGAGATGATCGGGAGGGTCAGACTCATGTAGATTGGATGCCAATTCTGGCACAAGGGTATCTATGAGGAATGTCTGATGACATTCATCGTCATCTTGTGGCTGTTTCCCGATGTGAAAAATGTTCACTTCAGTGTCATGTTTCCGAATGACAATTTCATGAGACCATTCCTACAATTTATAAGAGCATTTGCTGTAGCTAGGAAAGGTCTACCCAGGATAAGAGGAATTTTAGATTCGGTTTTAACTACGGACTGGGTGTCTAAAATCAAGAAGTCAACGGGATAATAGAATTTGTCAATCTGGAGTAAGACATCCTCTACTACCCCTCGTGGGGTTCTGACAGAACGATCTGCTAACTGTAAGACTACTGACGTAGGCTTGATTTCTCCAAGACCTAACTGCGTATATATGGAATACGGCATGAGATTCACACTCGCGCCCAAGTCTAGTAACGCCTGACCAAACTCGCATGTACCAATATTGGCAAGTGATGGTGGGACACCCCGGGTCTTTATATTTTGGTGGGGTCTTTTGTTCAATCACTGCACTAGCTTGTTCCGTTAGGAACGCAGTTTTTTTCACATGGTGCTTCCTTTTCATGGTACATAGATCTTTTAAAACCTTAGCATATGTGGGAACCTGTTTGATTACATGTAACAAGGGCAGGTTTATCTTTACTTGCCTAAGGTGTTCTAAGATCTCACTGTTTCTGGTCTGCAGCTTTGGTGGCTGGCCTAAGGGCTTGAGGAAATGGTACTCTAACTGGGAGTTGTGGTTCTGGGTCTTCCTGAGGAGTTTCTACACTATTATCCTGGGTCGGATCTGTTGTGTTTGGGGTGTCTTTTACTCCTACCTCCTTACCACACCTAATAGTTATGGCATTAACGCCTTTTACATTCGCACCTCCCTGATCAGCCTGTGCCATGTGTTGCCCTTGAGGATTAGGTTGAGCTTGGGAAGGGAATTTCCCTTGTTCATTCACACTCAATACGTTGGTTAACTTGGAGATTTGGCTTTTAATCTCCTTGTTGTCCTCAGCTAGCTGAGCTATTAAGGATTCAAACTTCTGATTGGCCAATTCAAACTTCTGAAATTCAAACTTCTGATTGGTCTTACTTTGAGTTTCCACAAAGGCTTGCATGGTGTCCTCTAAGGAGTTCCTAGGGATGGCAGGTGTGTGATACTGAGGTGGGGTACTGTAACTCCTAGGCTGTGGTGTCTGACTCGACTGATGAGAGTCTTGTTTCCAACTGAAGTTGGGATGGTTTCTCCAACCAGGGTTATAAGTGTCTGAGTACGGTGTGTAGGGTTTCCTATATGTTCCTAATGCATTGCATTGACTCTCATATGGGTCTCTAGTTGTAGGGCACTCTTGTGTCAAATGATCGGTCCTGTTACAAACAGCACAAACTTCCTGAGGCTCTAAGTTAGCTACAGTATGCATAGATTTATTGTCCTTGGCTAGTAAGGTTCCCATTTGTCTGGCTAATAGTTCAACTTTCGCCTTAAGGCTGTCCTCCTCTCTCAAGTGGTGTACGCTTCTAATGGGAGGAGTGAGGTGTGTCCTATCAGTGCTATCCATGGAATTAGGTCCAGTCCAGGTATGAGACTTCTTAGCTAGGTCATCTAGGTACTCGAGGGCCTCATCAGGGTCATTTTGGATAAACTTGCCGTTACACATCGTTTCAACGAATTGGCGTTCCCTAGGTGTCAATCCATCATAGAAGTAACTAACTAAACGCCAACTCTCAAAGCCATGGTGGGGGCAACTAGCTAACAATTCCTTATACCTCTCCCATGTTTGGTAAAGGGTCTCACTGTCTTTCTGGGAGAAGGTAGAGATTTGTTTTTTAAGGGCATCCGTCTTGTGGTGTGGGAAATATTTGTCAAAGAATGCCCGGGTCATCTCGCCCCACGATCCTATTGACCTAGGTCTTAAAGAGTACAACCAACTCTTAGCTTTGTCCTTAAGGGAAAAAGGGAAAAACTTAAGTCTGATTGTGTCTGTGGTTCCAAACCGGTCATGGAAAGTCGCTACTACCTCTTCAAACTCTCTAATATGCACATAGGGATTTTCGTTCTCCAAACCATGGAAGGTTGGAAGATACTGTATCATCCCAGGTTTAAAATCTACGGGTGGTGCATTTGGAGGAAACAGGATACACGAAGGTGTAGCTGTGCGAGTTGGGTGGAGGTACTCTTCAAGAGTCCTCCTAGGTGGTCTCTCGTAATCACTCATTGTGTGTGCACTAGATGCGGATGATGTGAATAGTGGATTGTCAAACAAACCCTCTGAATCAGAATTCTCTTCTTCGGTTCTAACGAACCTACCAAATCTATCCCTACGTCTAGGCATGCAATTAAAGTTCAAATAATACTAGGGAAAAAAAATGAATAAAATAATAAAAATAAAAATAAAAACTAAAAAACTAAAACAAAAAATAAAAAAAAAAATAAATATAAAAAGGAACTAATTAAGAATAAAAATAAAATACTAAAAAATAAAATAAAAATAAAAAAATAAGAACGAAGTTACCGCTTCGTTATTGACAAAGCAAACCTGGTCCTTTTGCTTGTAAACCGTCTCCCCGGCAACGGCGCCAAATTTTGATTACGCCCAAATATGACTCGCGGTTATCGCAGTACAGTTGGGGTGTCGATTCCACAGAGAGAAGGTTACAGGAACTGATTTACTTAACAGAAACGATTAGCAATAACTATTTAAAGGAAAGATTAAATATGATGGAAAATTAAATAATTCAAAGGCTTAAAAGGTTTTAATAATATTGAGAAAAATAGCAAAGCATCCGGGTTCCCTCTTGTACCTATTACCTATATTCCGTTATCGATTCATGTTATTACACAATTGAGGATTTCACGTCCCAAATCAACAATTGGAAGATATTCAATTCTACACCAGTCTAAGTTCTAAGGTAATTGTTATTCAATATTCTCTACGGTTACAACTCACAAGGTTATCGTTACAACCTATCCAACGACGACAATATACCCTCGGGCAATACTGCAGCAGAGGATCAACTTGCAAAACAACCGGTTATCATTACAACCTATCCAACGACGACAATATACCCTCGGGCAATACTGCAGCAGAGGATCAACTCGCAAAACAACCTTAATCTATCAAACCAATTTTACCAACAACACATAGAAAAAGCGTGACTGAATCTATATGTAAACTAATAAAATATAGTTCTCAATTAATCCATAGAATAAAGAGATGAAGAGAATAACAATTATATTAATCAATAAAATCCATTCATGAATCAAATAACAGAATACAAGAGTTTGGGTACAAGAGTTCGCCCTTAGCTTTGCTTGGGAGATTAGTTCCGCATGCTAGATGAAGAAACAACAGAGATAGATGGAGAAATCATTGGTTCTGATCCCGGGAATTTGCACGGCTCTGTTTTCTCTTTGATAATTGTGTAACTAGCCTCCCTTTGTGTTTTGGACGAAGTCTCATATTTATAGAAGTATCAGGGAGTCATTAGGATTACAGAAAACCCTAAAATCCGAAACCTGGAACGCGTAGGAATTCCCTGCGCAGCGCCGCGGCGCTGAACTCCCTGGAAATTGTATGGAGTCTGGCTTCCTGGGGGCGCCGCGGCGCCAAACTCTCGGGAATTTGGCCCGGGCTCCTGGTGGTGGCGCCATGGCGCCACCTTTCTTCTGTTGGTGGCGCCATGGCGCCACTTGGCTTCCTTTGGTAATTTGCTTTGGCGGCCATGGATGGTTCATGAGTGGCGCCATGGCGCCATTCTCCCTGGAAACTGTATGTAACTTTGGCGCCATGGCGCCTCTGATCCTGGTCGTCCTGTGTGTTCCCAGGGGTTCCCGAAATTCTTGTAAAATTCCCGGATCCATTTATCAATATTCCTACAAATAAAAATCACTAAATTAGTGTAAATAATAAACATTTTTAAATTATTATAACAATAGAAAATATGTATTAAGACATAAAATATATAACTAAATATTTAACAATAAGCTTAGATAAATGATGTTCCAATGTACATTTTCATGTACTTATCAATTCCCTAGAGGAAGGGTGAAGCGAACTATCTTAATACCCAAGCCTCTTAGGCCTTATCACTTGGTGACAGAAATAAACAACGGTCCCTCCAAATAGTCCATCACAGGAGCTAACTGGTAATGATTATCTAGGTGCCTTCACAACTTTTCCTTATAGAAAGGTAGTGAATGAAGGAAGACACAACCATTACCTAGCTCAAAAGTGCCTTAAACCGATTTGGACCCACCATAGACACGATTAAATATAGCACAAATCATAAGCATCACAAGGAATGATTTCGGAGCCGATTCTCTATCCCTAGTGGAGTCGCCAGACTGTAGGACACAGATGTTGACGATGCTGTTCCAGGCTCACGGCCCGGTTGGGAGTACGAAATAACCCGTGGGGGAACTAAACCAGAGAAATAACATGGAGTCACCAACTGGTGTGAACAGGGAAAAATGTGATTTAAGGCCGCACTCACCCCTCGCAAGGGATGACCTCAAACCGTTGGGTTCGGAATGGTCCCTTACTTATGCCACTTGTAATGATATGATTTTTGCAATGAATTAACCGAATCTACGCAACATATATGGCTCAAGGGTAACTAGATCTAGTTTGCATTCAACAAAATAAATCATATGTCTAAGTTTGCATGCTTAGAAAGTAAGTCATTATAACAGCAACATACAATTTCATAAGCACATTATATTCATGGATACGGAAACGCAAGTAAATAACAATTACACAAGCATGCATAAAAGTAAAACATAATAACGGTAAACATATAATTTCATAAACACATTGTACTTACGCATACGGAAACACAACTAAATAACAATTACACAAGCATGCATAATGAAGAGAAGCAATTAGATGCAAAATACAAAGAGTGTTGGTTTCTAATTAGGTCCCAAGATCATTATAAGCATGAAAAACAAGTGTGAATACATCAAAGGAGATAGCGGAATACTCACATCGATCGGTTGAGACGATTCGGCGAAGAACAAAACTTTTGAGTTCCTTTGAAGTGCATTCGGCCAAGGCATTCTTTTGACTCCATTGATGCGCCAAGCTCCAAGCTTTTGATGATGGTGATTCCATGCTCATGAATAGGTTTCCCTATCACCTTTGTATAACCCTTTGTGTGCTAGCACTTCTTGATTTTTGCCACAAAAATCAAGCTTTCTTTTTGATTTTGGCCAAGCCAAATTTGAGAGAAAAATGGCCATTAGGTTCGGCCAAGGGAGGAAGAAGGAGAGAAGAATGGTTGGTTGGTGTGTTTAATTGGTTTTGTAAAACAAAAACCAAATACAAAAGTCAAACACTAATATAAAAACAATATATTATTATCAAGCCATCAAATGGCTTTTCCAACCACTTACATCAAGTCATATCTATTACTATTCATGAATAGTGACTAGATGTCAATCACATCACTCAAAGTGACAATTGATTTGACACTAGATGTGACTTGCGGACCCCACTTCGATTCTAAATGTGAATGGTTCCGCAAACACTCTCGGGCCCGGGTTCGTTAATTCCAAATTAACGATTTCTCCGTTACGTCGTAATTAAATCTAATTTAATTAAATAATCATGCCAAGCATAATTACTATTCACGTCGCTAACGAATTAATTCGTTCGCCCGAATTAAAATCCAATTATAATTCCACGTCGAAATCTAATTTCGTTTAATATATCAAATATATTAATTTACCGATTAAATCAAAATTAATCGTTATCTCTCTTTAATTGATATTTTATCATAGATAAAATATCTCCGAAATTAATCCCAGATTAATTTTCTCTCTCTTCTAATTAATCCCGGATTAATTAAAGTGCGAGTCATACATCATCGGTGAATCTTTGGGAAGCGACCCATGAGATCCCCGGATATGTTGGCAGTAAATTCGGTCGTCGGACTATCCGAACACGTAAGTACCTCGTACTATATTTTACCGATTTACAAGATAAGGTTGGCCTCTAGCAAAGCGCCATGCCTACCCAATTCTCCGGAAATATCCTTACAGGAATAAAGGATCTGTATCAGGCATAGCATACGTAGTATTGCGTATTTATGTCCAGTATCGGATGATCACGTGCTAGGCCTGAGCCTGGAATTGTGTCTGCCCCGTACGAAGCACATATCGGATGTCTGGTAACTAGTCTCTATAATCGGATAAACCTGGCCTAGTCATGTTATCCCGATAGCTCCAGCATTTAAGAGTACTAATACCGTATCCTACGTGACCATCATCTCCACTAAGACTGGAGTGATACTTCCGTCTTGACATCATACCCAATCCACTACGATTCTAAATATACCCAGTATTGGCGTACACAGAACCGGTTAAAGCCCTGGACGACCGCAACCCAAGTATATTGATTGTCGCAAGTATTAGCGGTGTAAGTCTCAGGTTAAGACTAAATACACCTACCCTGATTTTGGACTTCCATAGACACATAGTCATACTACGAATGGAATTTCGAGGGGATCAATCTAGAGCGAAGCTGTTTCCCGTACCATCGGTGAAACACAACCTCCTATTACACTTACATGAGTATCCTATACCCAAATATATGAGAACTATGCCGTTGTGCCCTCACAACGCGCACAAGTGCAATACTAGTCTTTTACGTATTTATCGATGTCCAATCTCGATAATACTATGACTAGGGATATTTAATGATTTATCCTTCGTTGATTGATTCTGTCTCATATCATTCTCAATCAAGGAACAAATCATAAGGACCTCTCATCATTTATACATCTAGGTGATCTAATCACAAATGATAAGAGTTCAATCTCCTTTGTCAAATAGTTAATTTGTACAACAACACCATGATCTGTACAAATAGTGACGCTATGGGTCATAACTGTCCAACAATCTCCCACTTGGCCTATAGCCAGTCACTCGAGTGCTTGACACCCGAACTATGTATGGTTGGCTCAAATTGTTGAGAAAATGCTTTCGTCAGCGGATTAGCATGATTATCGTCTGATGTGATTTATACGATCATCACATCGCCACGATGTATGATCCGAACGAATCAGATGATTAGTCGAAGTATGTATCTGGATCGTTGATGAGACTATTAATTCTTTAGCCTGCGCTAACGCCTAGCTCAGCTGCTAACAGAATTGTATCTAATCTAATTAGATATTTTAATTGACCCAGATGGCTTCTTTTGCTGCCTCAGCTGCAGCAATTAACCCGCATTTGTTGTTTTATTCGACAACAGTATCTTACTTGGAAGATTTCCAGCTCACTGTTCCGTTATTTCAAACTTTATAGTACCGTTTGCGACTTTTAGTCATTATATCTGTTTAGGAAACTTGCAGTAGTGATCTCAGTCACTTCAAGTTCTCTTTCTCCACAGATTAAGATAGCATCCTTAGATCTCTGAGATACTAAGTATGTTCTTAACTTCAATCCAGTGACTATCACTTGGATTGGCCTGTTTGTGAATCCATATGCTCAAAGCGTGTTAGACACCAGGTCACGTACATTTTTCAATGTACGAGTTCTCGGAGAGTGTCAACAATTTTAAATCTATTCCAGTAGATCTTTATTCCTAGAATAAAGGTTGTTATTCCCAAGAATTCTACGAAGAATTTTCATGAAAGCCAAGCTTTCACCGATTATTTTTATGGGAATATCATTTCCAAGAAATGACATATTATCATTATTTATAAGACAGCCACTGTCAGTGCACTCCCACTAACCCTCTTATATATACACAAGAATCATTTCGTTTTGAATAAAATCATACACCATTATGATTACATCAAAACGGTAATTCCAAGAACCCAATGCTTGCTTTAATCCAATCATGGATCGATAAACCTGCAAACATTGTTTGCTAGTCTTGGTACGACAAAACCGTCAGGATGTTGAAAACATCCTCCAAAAGGTTTCCGCTTAAGGAAAGCGATTTTGACGTTCAACTGCCATATTTCTTAAATGAAACATGCAGCATCAGCAAGCATTACCCAAATGGATTTACCATGGCAACAGTTAAAAGGTTGAATCGTAATCAACATAATGTCGATAACGATACCTTTCCGCTTAAAGCCCAGCTTTGTGCGTTGGTATGTTGCCATCCATGTATGTCTTCCTTGAAGACTTAAACAGTACCAGTAGGCACAATACCTTGCGGTACATCAACTAGTATTCTAAAAACAGTTGATATACATGGAATCTATTTCAGATTCATGACACTTTGTCATAATAGGAAGTCGATACCTTGTATCACTACCTCATACGTAGTCAGTTGGTATACCTCAATAAGATAGACATCTTTATGAGGTGAGATCAGAAACCCATACCCCAGGTTGTTTGCTGACTCTCTCCGACCTACGCGGTTCTTGTGTATTCGAAGATTACTGGTAATAGTTTCATCCTTGATGAACTATTTATGTTCCATTAAGATTCGGTGCCTTGGACAGTATTACTCTGATTTTCATCGAGTTTTTACTATCCTCCCACTTACCACTGTATATCGGTATTCCTCTTAGGAAAACCGCATAGCGAACAACAATCTAATTGTTCTCTGGTGAGATGTATAAGTACAGTATTTATGGTATCCATAGGATAGGATCCTTACAATTGGCACTTATCCAATTTGGGTTCTAGTTTGGTATCATCCAAACATATGCCCAGCATACCCAAATATACAGGAATGAGAAACCGGTTTCTATCCCTTCATATCTAATATGAAGTCTGTCAAACAGATTTTTATGGAACCTTATTCTAAATAAGTTCTGCACTGTTAATGTTTATCCGTTGAAGGAAAAGGTTAGCTCAGAGCGACTCATGATTAACCTTATCATGTTTAATAAAATAGGGTTACTCATTTCGGACACACCATCAAATTGACGTGTTCCGTGAGGAGTCCTCATTTGAAAGAATACTATACTCTTTCAAGTATATTAGAAACTTATTGCTTAAGTATTTTCCATTACGGTCTCACTGTGACATGTTAATTACTTTAGCCGATCTGTTTGTCTATTTCGTGTCGAAACTTTAAAGTTTCCGATTTGTGTTTTAAAAAGAAACACATAACCATAACGCGATGCCACATCCGTATAGGTCACGAAATATTCATATCCATCTCTAGCCTACATGGGCCCACTTGCTTCACTAAAAACTAGGGCTAACAGATTTGTGGCATTTTCACTTTTACCAAGTAAATAGTGCTTTAGGCACTTTGCCCAATAAACTAGATTCGTAGACTTTATTTGATTGGAATCAAATTAGTCCTAGTACCCACTCTTCAAAAGTACGGATATACGATTCTTGTTTGATTGTGTCCCAAACAACAATGCCACAATTAGTTTCATCTGATCAAATCAGTTTGAGCTATTTGTTTGTCATGTTATATGTTTGAGATATTATTTATATTCAAAATATAAATACTGTTATTCACATCTAATGTGTTTATCTAAATATCATCTTTATATAATAAAACACTTTAGTGTCTTAGAACATAAAGGTTCACCCGCAGCGGGTTAAAACACTGATATAGAATAATGTATCTAGTCAAACTAGTTACATATAAACAGTTTCCTAATTTAAGTACATACCCGAAGGTAGTTCCTAAACTTAGGTATCTACGGTTAAAACAACGACTTACGTCCGGGTTCCCATTTGCAGTAAGCTAATCTCACTGAAGTCAGTAGCCTGCTCACAGCAGATACTGCACATCAGTACATATTTTTGTACCACACTATAGATTTAAAATCTAATTTTAATGCTAGTAGTGAACATAATTTTGACAAACACATTTAAAGTCAGAGCCTTGCCCTTTCTTTAATTCCTTAATGTCTGCTTTGTTCAAACGGCAGTCACCTAACACGGCGATCCCGTTTGCCACAATTTAAGCAGACATTTTAGGATATGTCCTTTTATCTTCCCAGAAGATTATAATGATTTTGCCTTTGCCCTTTCAACATTCTATCAGCCTTTGGCCAAGCCTTGGCCTTATAGAATATCGAAGTAGGTGCGCCTTGCGCAACTTGCCTAATTGCAAAGTTTGACTTTATCTTCTTGAGAATAGTCATTAAGTCTCCAGAGTTATTAATTGTAATTTAGTACTTCTAAAATCTAAGGATAGATTCTTTGAAGATCCTTCAATTTCATTATCATACTTTAAGGATCTAATCCTTAGTTCTGATTCAGAAATTAAGGAGTGTACTGCGACAAGCTTAATGGATTAAGCACTAAAGTTATCATTACATAAATCTTCCAAAGATTATGCTCAACTATTTGCTTAACTCCGGGCTTAGGCTTAATTTATTATTTTATCAATAAAATATCTTATATTTTCCTTCCAGGACCATCCTGATATTATTCCCAATTTGAAAATTAAACCATTTAAATACATTTTCCCTAGGATTATGTTTTAAATGTCAATCTTTCAATTTCATCTTGATTCTAATAGTCTAACTATTTAATCAACGATTTAGGTACTATTTATTATAATGATTACAATAGTCCAACTATTTAATCAACTATAATTTTAATAGATTAAAAATCAATTATATTGATTACTATAATCCAATTATAAAATCAACTATAATTGAATGGTTGAATATAGTCCAACTATTTATTAAAAACAATGATTTAAATATTAGTCCAACTAACATTTAATTATTTGACGAATGATATTTGTTTGAGTGCGTATGGCCAGTAATTAAACGAATATTGCAAATTCAATTCTTGCCTCCCACTTTTTTCGGCGAGCCTCTAACCCTCTGTCGAGTACTCGGGAAACCGTGTTTCCTAGTCGGCTAGGATCCCGTTAAATATCACACAATCTTGACTTTGGCCAACAAATTGGATTATTATAATGATTACAATAGTCCAACTATTTAATCAACTATAATTTTAATAGATTAAAAATCAATTATATTGATTACTATAATCCAATTATAAAATCAACTATAATTGAATGGTTTGAATATAGTCCAACTATTTATTAAAAACAACGATTTAAATATTAGTCCAACTAACATTTAATTATTTGACGAATGATATTTGTTTGAGTGCGTATGGCCAGTAATTAAACGAATATTGCAAATTCAATTCTTGCCTCCCACTATTTTTCGGCGAGCCTCTAACCCTCTGTCGAGTACTCGGGAAACCGTGTTTCCTAGTCGGCTAGGATCCCGTTAAATATCACACAATCTTGACTTTGGCCAACAAATTGTATGATAATTAACTAGGTAGATCTCTAAGATCAATTGGATCCAATCCAATTCCTAGATCTGGTAGGAGGACATCCAAGTCCGAAACATATATCTTATATATGCCAAACATCTAATGTATTACCTAACCTTTTTCCTCTGAATCAACTAAGCCTTGGCTTGGCACACAAGCTTAATGATCCCAGTAGTTAAGCGGAACCCATTGACCATGGAAAGCTTCGTAATCAATGTCGATGGACAAGAAGTGGTCTTGACTTTGGCCAACAAACCACAACTTGGACAAGACACTGATATGGAACAAAGCCTTCGTGATTCAAACACATCTTCGACAGACAAAGGCCTTGACTTTGGCCAACAAACCAATGTCGTAGGATCTTGAGTTAGAATCACTCAATGGAAGGAAAAACGCTTAATATTGAACGAGGGTTTTTCGCGTGCAAATTGGCAACCAATTTGTTATCTTTGTTAAGGTCTCATCATCATACACCCTTAAACATGCATTCTAAACACATAATAAAGCGCATATGAAAATAAATAATAATGATATGCAGATGGATACTTAACACATTGATCCTAGATCAAATCTCTAATTTTCTCTCTCCCCGCTAGTACATGTATCACTTCTACCCGTTACACTACACTTCTAAAGAAACCTCATTTACATTGAGGGGAATAGGGAGAAAGAATACAAAAATAGGAGGTGATAAGGCTGGACACGCAGGTCCAATTTAATAAATCAAATTTATTACAATAATTTCCAAAATTGCTCCCCCACCCGACTAATATCCATCCGATATACATTATTCATTCATCACAACCATGTATTTCACACAAGCATGTTATCAATCAATCTAATCAAATTAATTAATCTGATAATTAGTGATCATCCGATGTTCAAACAACGATTTGATTTTGTGCGAGTCAAACTCGTTTTGCGAATAAGTATTCAAAGTACGAATTCTTGAATTAAATTAAACTACATTATTAAAATTCAATTTAACATATATTTAATACTAATTCATTATTTAATTCCAAATTAAACATTACACTTTATTAATAAACCTTTTACGACTTAAATTCCAAATTTAATCGTAACGCGTCTCAAAGACCGATTAACACAACGTCAATTCAATTAAAGTCCAATGGGCTTTTATTGATTTCTTAAGGCGTGGACTTTTGGTCAACTCGGATCAAACCGAATAACCAAAATCTAATCTGGGATTTACCCCATAAGCCCATAAATCAATCTTGGCCTATTAGGCCTAATTAAACTTTAAAGGTTCATTAAGTTGCATTTGGGCTTAGCAGAAGTGGTTTTGGGCCCAATTGGATCCAATCCAATTTTCCTTAATCCAACTTTGTACAACAAAGCCCAATAAGTCCAATTACAACATAATAAGCCCAAATCCAATTTAAAGGCCCAATTAATTAAATTACATAAATCCAATTTCGCAATTTAATTACCTAAAGTGCATTACATGATTAACACCCAAATCAATATTTCTAAAAGAAAAAATTTGTCCAATTAATCATGCTCAACTTCAACAAAACATGTCCAACACATTTCATGAAAAATCAAACCCATATACATGCTTAAAGTCTCGGCCAAGGGAGATAATTTTGTCCGATTCGAATTCAATCCAATTAATTCCACAATCGACACTAAATTAACATCCCGAATGATTTCCATCACATCTAATGTTCAAAAATCAAAAATCCAAGACCTATAGGGCTATATGTATTCGGCCACCATAACCAATTTGGGGAAAAATGATCCAATCCATTTTCTTGAAATTGATCCAATCAATCTTCAATTCAACAACATTTAAGCATACTTAATCATCCAATTTCATAAAATCATGCTCAAATTCAAAATACCCAAATTTTAAGCCGTAAACTTTCATGCTCAAACCTAGGCTCTTGATGCCATTGTTGGTTTCTAATTAGGTCCCAAGATCATTATAAGCATGAAAAACAAGTGTGAATACATCAAAGGAGATAGCGGAATACTCACATCGATCGGTTGAGACGATTCGGCGAAGAACAAAACTTTTGAGTTCCTTTGAAGTGCATTCGGCCAAGGCATTCTTTTGACTCCATTGATGCACCAAGCTCCAAGCTTTTGATGATGGTGATTCCATGCTCATGAATAGGTTTCCCTATCACCTTTGTATAACCCTTTGTGTGCTAGCACTTCTTGATTTTTGCCACAAAAATCAAGCTTTTCTTTTTGATTTTGGCCAAGCCAAATTTGAGAGAAAAATGGCCATTAGGTTCGGCCAAGGGAGGAAGAAGGAGAGAAGAATGGTTGGTTGGTGTGTTTAATTGGTTTTGTAAAACAAAAACCAAATACAAAAGTCAAACACTAATATAAAAACAATTATTATTATCAAGCCATCAAATGGCTTTTCCAACCACTTACA
Source organism: Zanthoxylum bungeanum (assembly GCA_019454045.1). Lineage (NCBI taxonomy): Eukaryota > Viridiplantae > Streptophyta > Magnoliopsida > Sapindales > Rutaceae > Zanthoxylum > Zanthoxylum bungeanum. The sequence continues at coordinate 64,189 of SKCR01031919.1, forward strand.
TCAAGTCACATCTATTACTATTCATGAATAGTGACTAGATGTCAATCACATCACTCAAAGTGACAAGTGATTTGACACTAGATGTGACTTGTGGACCCCACTTCGATTCTAAATGTGAATGGTTCCCCAAACACTCTCGGGCCGGGTTCCTTAATTCCAAATTAACGATTTCTCCGTTGCGTCCTAATTAAATCTAATTTAATTAAATAATCAAGCCAAACATAATTACTATTCACATCGCTAATGAATTAATTCGTTCGCCCGAATTAAAATCCAATTTTAATTCCGCGTCGAAATCTAATTTCGTTTAATATATCTAATATATTAATTTACCGATTAAATCAAAATTAATCGTTATCTCTCTTTAATTGATATTTTATCCTAGATAAAATATCTCCGAAATTAATCTCAGATTAATTAAAGTGCGAGTCATACATCATCGGTGAATCTTTGGGAAGTGAACCCATGAGATCCCCGAATATATTGGTAGTAAATTCGGTCGTCGGACTATCCGAACACATAAGTACCTCGTACTACGTTTTACCGATTTACAAGACAAGGTTGGCCTCTAGCAAAGCGCCATGCCTACCCAATTCTCCAGAAATATCCTTACAGGAATAAAGGATCTGTATCAGGCATAACATACGTAGTATTGCTTATTTATGTCCAGTATCGGATGATCACGTGCTAGGCCTGGGGCTGGAATTGTGTCTGCCCCGCACGAAGCACATGTCGGATGTCTGGTAACTAGTCTCTATAATCGGATAAACCTGGCCTAGTCATTTTATCCCGATAGCTGCAGCATTTAAGAGTACTAATACCGTATCCTACGTGACCATCATCTCCACTAAGACTGGAGTGATACTTCCGTCTTGACATCATACCCAACACACTAAGATTCTCAATATACCCAGTATTGGCGTACACAGAACCGGTTAAAGCCCTGGACGACCGCAACCAAAGTATATTGATTGTCGTAAGTATTAGCGGTGCATGTCTCAGGTTAAGACTAAATACACCTACCCTGATTTTGGACTTCCATAGACACATAGTCATACTACCAATGGAATTCCGAGGGGATCAATCCAGAGCGAAGCTGTTTCCTGTACCATCGGTGAAACACAACCTCCTATTACACTTGCATGAGTATCCTATACCCAAATATATGAGAACTATGATGTTGTGCCCTCACAACGCGCACAAGTGCAATACTAGTCTTTTACGTATTTATCGATGTCCAATCTCGATAATACTATTACTAGGGATATTTAATGATTTATCCTTCGTTGATTGATACTGTCTCATATCATTCTCAATCAAGGAACAAATCATAAGGACCTCTCATCATTTATACATCTAGGTGATCTAATCACAAATGATCAGAGTGCAATCTCCTTTGTCAAATTGTTAATTTGTGCAACAACACCATAATCTGCACAGATAGTGACGCTATGGGTCATAACTATCCAACAAAGAGATGATTAAAGAGGTAATTATTCATTGAAATAAACATGCAATGATGCGATACAGAAACATAAATAACGGAATAATAAATAGCGCGACAAAGTATCACGGTAAATGTAGCCTTTTAGGCTTTTCTTCCCTCAAATAGAAAACCTTTAGACCAACGTAATAAGCCCATTGTGGGAACACAGTGGGATCTGGACGACGCATGCTGTTCTAGGCTCGGGGGCATAGTTGGGAGTACGGAGTAGCCAACGGAGGACTAAACCGGAGAGTGATGGAGTCGCCACCCGGTGTGAACTGGGACAAAGATTTAAGGCCGCACTCACCCCTCGCAAGGGAAGACCTCAAACCATTGGGTTCAGAATGGTCCCTTACTTATGCCACTTGTAATGTAAAGATTTATGCAATAATCTAACCAAGCCTATGACATATATTTCCAAGTGCACCACAATCCAAAATTAGCATGCTTAAAAGTAAAGTTCACAACTAACATATATGAAGTCAAATCTTATTGCCAAATTCACATGCTTAAAAGTATTTCTAACAACACATAACATCACAAGAATTTAATCATTCATGTAAACATAAACGCAAGCATGCATGTGAATACTTTTCCAAGCGGTACGTGGAATTGTATCCCAAGTACAAACCGCACTACCGTCCATTCAGAATCGGCTACGGAATTTACGTCTGGGTTTCCATCCGATATACCACATGAAATAATGTTCACATGCTTTCACAACATAGACGCATAAATCATAATACTTTAAGCCAAGACTAAGGTAGATAATGCAATTATAGGGAATAAACATGCTCTTCATTATTATGTGCACAAAGATAAGAACAACTATATATGGTTTCATCAAGAAAATCACTTAAGCAACAATTATACATGGCATGTGATGAAAATGTTTCAGTTCAGTGTGTTCGCGTTCGAGTTGCGTTCGTGAACGCGTTCGAATGGGGACAGACCTGATGCATGAAAGTTGACGCGATACATGAAAGCTAAAGGGGCGCGGCGAAGCATCGTGGTAAGGATCTTATCCCCGTGGAACGAGTGCCTTTAATCCGACTTACTAAGCCCATGCGCAATGAACATACAATAAAAGTAAAGACATAATAACAAAGACGAGTTATCGGACTTTGTATATCCGATTGAACACATCTCACGTCCAATCGAATATACGTCATCTAGCGCGGCGAAGCATCGTGATAAGGATCTTATCCCCGTGAAGCAGAGTGCCTTTAATCCGACTTACTAAGCCCATGCGCAATGAACATACAATATGCATAAAATAAAGACAGAAGTAAACACAAAGATACTTGGCGCGGCGAAGCATCGTGGTAAAGGATTTTAACCTCTTCAATTAGAGGACCTTTCATCGCACTTACTAAGCCCATGCGCTTTTCTCATTATTACATAAGTAAATATCATGCAGCAAATTAAACGGCGGAATAATCAAACAACTCAAAATTAAACAAATGAACATGCCGTTTACTCAAGTGATACGTGGAGTTGTGGCTCGAGTACAGATCATACTACCGTCCATTCGGAATCGGCTATGAAATTTACGTCCGGGTTTCCATCCTATATACCACAAGAGGCGGCATGCCTTTCATCCAAAATTTACAACAAACATCGTATATGCAACAAATACAACAAATGCAGAAAATATAATCGAGATAAATGAACAGAACTTAAATAGGAATAAGTGTGAAAAATACCCTCAGGTCTAACCTTCTGATTGTCCTCGGACTTGCGTTTCGCGGAGATCGGAAGGGGTAAAGCTCCGCAACTTTTCTGGTTCACTGGTTTGCGTTTCTCTTTGCTGTTTCGCTGCTCAAGCCACTATTTTAACTCTGTTTTGCTGCTGTTTTCTCTGTATTTCTGTTTTCTGTTTTGGTTTTTTTGATTTTCTTGGGTGTCTTCGGTTGTGTCTTGGGTTGTGTCTTAGGTTGTGTGTCTCCAAGGTTGTGTCTTGCTTGTGATTTTTGTGTGAGATGAGAGAGTAAAGGGGTCTTGGGCGTGGGCCACCGAGATTGGAGAGAGGGGGGTGGCTAGGTTAGGTCATGTTTATATAGAAGAGGGCTAGGGTTTGCCCTTGTCTCACAAGGAAGAGATTGGTTTCCAAATTAGGAGTGATAGGAATGGTATATACAAGATTGAGGGGGGACAAGATATTTTAAATTAGGAAGTCAACTAATCTAAATTGGTGGATATCTTATTGAATTAGGAAGTCAAATATTTAATTGGCTTGGTTTTGGAATACAATATATTTAATTTGGGAATAATCTTATTAGATTGGGAATATAATTGGTTGATTGATTTTAATTAGGCATGATTATATTTTGATTTAGTGTGTGATTTGTTTATTTTAGGCATGATTTTAGTTTAAGTTGGTAATTTATTTTATGTTTGGTAAATGTTTTATTCAATTATTTAATTAATTTAATTATTATCTTATTAGTTAATGTTTTAATTAATATTTATTTAATTAATTTGGGATGTGTTTTATGGGCTTTGGGGAGCTAAATGGGCTGGGGTGTGAGGCTAGCAGCAAAACCAGAATTACCGACACCGTTCGAACGCCTGATCGAACGTGACACGAACGCCCGAAATCTGCCTTCCGTTCGAACGCCTACACGAACGCAGCACGAACGAAAACAGTGAACCTTCTTTATTCTGAATTCCCCTTCCGATATCCGTTTCCCGCGGTTTTCATGACTCAAAAGGTAGTGCCTCCAAATGAGACTCATCATCGGGTTTCACATGCAAAAATACAATGCCTACAGTCGCCCCCACTTTGATGGGACTCGTGCGGTGTGTGACAGTGACAGTCATATCAAAGTCTATGCAATGCATTTTTTTTTTTTTTACTTACCTGGCTAGCTAGCTGTCTCGAGCTAAGCTGATACTGCAGTGGATCTCGATCCTGAGACGCATCTTGGTACTTCTGATGATGTGGACTTCGCCTGAAAAAAGGAAATGATGTGGAGCCTCGCTCCTCAGCCGATATGGGCTTCGCCCCCAAGCTGATATAATGATGTGGAGCCTCGCTCCTCAGCTGATATGGGCTTCGCCCCCAAGATGATACAATGATGTGGAGCCTCGCTCCTCAGCCGATATGGGCTACGCCCCCAAGCTGATATAATGGTGTGGAGCCTCGCTCATCAGCCGATATGGCCTACGCCCCCAAGCTGATATAATGGTGTGGAGCCTCGCTCCTCAGCCGATATGGGCTACGCCCCCAAGCTGATATAATGGTGTGGAGCCTCGCTCCTCAGCCGATATGGGCTACGCCCCCAAGCTGATATAATGGTGTGGAGCCTCGCTCCTCAGCCGATATGGGCTACGCCCCCAAGCTGATATAATGGTGTGGAGCCTCGCTCCTCAGCCGATATGGGCTACGCCCCCAAGCTGATATAATGGTGTGGAGCCTCGCTCCTCAGCCGATATGGGCTACGCCCCCAAGCTGATATAATGGTGTGGAGCCTCGCTCCTCAGTCGATATGGGCTTTGCCCCCAAACTGATATAATGTGAGGCTTACTGCTCGCTCTTTCCCGTCTTCGACACCTGCTTACACAAAACAGAACGGACACAAAAATATGCAATATAGGTTACGTGTATGCATGTATGCATGAGTTTTCTTATTCCGTTGGGTTAGGTCTTCCACTGGCGACCAAGTCTTCTCAAGCAAAGTATAACTTCAACCTGTCAACATTGATTGGTTCCGTGAATTCATTTCCCTCGAGGTCTGACAACTTCACTGCTCCATTTCCCATGACTTTCTGAACGATGTAAGGTCCTTCCCAGTTTGGCCTGAATTTCCCTCTTGGATCTGTCGTCGACGGCCTCGACTGCTTAAGTACCAAATCACCCTTTCTGATCTTTGTGGGACGTACTTTCTTGTTGAAGGCCCGGGCTAGTCTCTTCTGAGGTGGAAGAGGTATGGCTTCAACCGTTCCTCTTTCAATTCCCATTCCCCTTGTAACTGACGGATTACCAGCATCGAATCTCCGTAGACCTCCACACTTTCGGCTTTCAAGGCTATCAATGCAGTCAACCCAAAAGCGCATGCTTCATATTCGGCCATCTTGCTTGTTACTCTGAATGTCAACCTCTTGGCCATGGGCAAAGTTTTCTCCCTGGGGGTCACTATCACAATTCCAATTCCTGCTCCTTTGTAATTAACTGCTCCGTCGAAGTACACTTTAATCCCTGAACTGCTATAGCATTGACTTCTTCATCTGGGAACTCAAACTTATACTGATCCCCCTCGACAGGCTGAAGTGCTAGGAATTCTACCACTGCTCGCCCTTTGATCACCTTGGAGGTAAGGTAATCAATGTCAAATTCTGTCAACAATACTAACCATCTGCCCAACTTCCCACTAGTGACGGCACTGAATGCAGATACTTCAAAGGGTTCTCCTTCGCCACTACTTGGATCTTGTAGGACTGGAAGTAATGCCGCAACTTTCTGGAAGCCCATACTACGCCAAACAGATCTTCTCTACCTCTTGATAACGAGCCTCATACGGGAGCAACTTCTTACTTAGATAATAGACTGCATGTTCCACTCCTGTCTCATCTGCTTGTACCATCATCGCTCCCAGTGCTTCTGATTCGATAGCCAAATACAATATCAAGGGCCTGCCCGGTCTTGGAGGTTTCAATACAGGAGGCTTTACCAAATACTCTCTGATTCTGTCGAAGGCTGTTTGACACTGTTCATTCCATCTCACTGGCTGATCTTTTCTCAACAGTTTGAAGATAGGCTCACATACCGATGTAAACTTGGCGATGAACCGACTGATGTACTGAATCTTTCCCAAGAATGCTCTGACTTCTTTTTCTGTCTTCGGTGCTGGCATTTCTGCGATTGCCTTGATTTTCTCGGAGTCTACCTCTATTCCTCCCATTCCCACTGTATGACCAAGCAACTTCCCCGATGTTACCCCAAACACACATTTCTTGGGATTAAGCCGCAGGTTGTATCTGTCAACTCTTTGAAGGAATCTCTCCAATGCTTCAATGTGCCCAACTCTGGTCTCTGATTTCACCATCATGTCATCCACATACACCTCAATCTCTTTGTGCATCAAGTCGTGGAAAAGTGTGGTGGCCATCCGCTGATAAGTAGCCCCCGCATTCTTAAGCCCAAATGGCATCACCTTGTAGCAATAAGTACCCCACTCGGTGACAACAAAAGCAGTCTTGTGCTTATCTTCCTCTGCCATGAGAACTTGATTATACCCTGAAAACCCATCCGCAAATGAGTACATTGCAGACAAAGCCGCACTATCAACCAGAACATCTATGTGCGGTAACGGAAAATCATCTTTCGGGCAAGCCTTGTTGAGATCTCTGTAATCCACACACATTCTAACTTTTCCGTCTTTCTTCGGCACTGGCACAATGTTGGCCAACCACTCAGGATACTTCACCACTTCTAGGAACCCCACTTCTATCTGCTTCTTAACTTCTTCTCTGACTTTCTCAGCCCATTCTGGTCTCATCCGTCGGAGTTTCTGTTTCACTGGCCTCATATTCGGATAAGTTGGTATCATGTGTTGGGCGATGTTTCTGTCTACCCCAGGCATGTCCTCATAAGTCCAAGCAACACTTTGGCATATCTGACCAACACTTCTTCTAGTTTCTCCCGCTCTTCAGCGGTAACTTCACTTGCAATCAGAATTTCCTTGGGATTCTCAGGTGTACCAAGGTTAAATGCATTTGTTTTGGCCGAGCTGATATCAAATATGCTTGATTCGTGCAGAGTAAAAGGAAATGACTCAGGCAAGTAAGCAAAAGAGATGTCTTTATTATTGGATAATGCGGAAGTACATTCAAACAAATCAGGAAGGTAAATGTCTTCATCACTCATAGACATTTCTTCCTCTACAACCGGGTTCTTTCCGAGCTTCTTCTCTTCCTCAATAGTCAAACTTTCTAACTTCATTAGTTCTTCTTCCCACTTTTCTTCTTCATTCTTTGCAGCTTTGTCTATCATTGGCTTCTTTCCCATAACGTCCTGGAAGATCTCAAACCCAGGTACCATAATTCCATTAACTTCCACAGGCTCAGGCTCCCATTGATACCCTGAAGCTTCACAAAGCAATCCATCAGTTTAAGGCCCTTCTTCTTGACCTTCGACTTTTCTTCATCAGACTTGTACCCCAAACCCTTCCGAGTAGTCTGTCTTCTGAAATCCGGCAGTTTTGAACCCTCACTCGGCTCATACTTCATTTTTCCCATGATCCTAGCTACCTTAGGATCCACCCATTCCTCAAAAGTTGCCGACACTTGGAACCTTGCGAAAGGTGGTACTTCCAAAGCGGCCACAGCATTATCTACCTCAGCTCGGATGGTAACAATTTCCCCCCCATACGGGAATTTAATCATTTGGTGCAGAGTAGAGGGCACACCTCCAAGCTTATGGAACCAAGGCCTTCCCAACAATAAGGCAAAAGTGGCTAGGATATCCAGCACTGTAAACTCAACTTCGTCCTCAACCGGGCCTACTTTAACCATAGCCACAAAAGTACCTTCCACTCCGCGCTTACTGTCATCGTAAGCTTTAATGGTCATGTTGGAAGGGTCCAAGTCTGTTGCCTTTATGCCCAGCCTGGCCAAAATCTTCAACGAGCACACATTGATGGCTGAACCATCATCCACCATTACACATGAAGTCTTCCTACCCTTTACTTCAGCTTTGATAAACAAAGGCCTGTTGTGATTTCTACCCTCAGCCGGGAGTTCCTCTTCTGAAAAAGTGATCCTTTGTAAAGTTTCTCCTCGTACCGACCCGACAAGCATTGCGGGGTTGGCATCCTCTGGTACCACAATTTTATTCAAGGCCTCAACCAAGGCCTGCCTATGCTCTTGAGATGTACACAGTAGTTCCCAGATGCTAACCTGAGCTCGGGTCTTTCTCAACTGTTTCAACACTGTATCTCCCTCGGCATTTTCTGCACTTTCCACCACTTCTCTACCATCGGTCAAGGCTTCATTTCCCATTTCTGTCACATCATTGTAAAAGCGGCCGCTACGGGTCATCCCCCTCACTTCTTCCTCATCATCACTAGAGAAATCAAGCCAAAAGTTCTTCCCTTGCTCAGTCTCATCTTCACTATTACTATCCCAGATTCCCAGGCAAAAGGCTTGGGGGTGAAAGGTTTTAAGGACAAGATCTTCTGGGAGGCTTGAATTGATCATATAGGCTGGTGGTGGTACGGCGCGGTAATTGGGTAAGGGGTTTCTGTGTGTGTCAGGTTGTTCTGTTTCTGGGTCAGGTATTTTCTTGGAGTCTATCAAGTCTTGGATCTCATGGCGGAGTCGGGCGCAATTGTCAGTGTCATGGCCCTTTTGTTGGTGAAAGTGATAGTAAAGGCTGAGATTGAAATGTGGTGGTGGTGGGTTTGGGATAGGTTTGGCTTCCAAGGGTTTTAAGAGCCCTTGCCTCTTTAGTTTCTCTAGCACTTTGGATAGAGGCCTCCTCAAGTTGGAAAACTGTCGGTTCCGGATAGCGGCAACCTCAGCAGAAACGGGCTTTGCTCCCGATGTACCCCCAATAGGCCTCCTGTTCAAACCATAGAATTTTCTATTCTCGGCCTCTTCTTCCTCAATATCCATGACAGTTTCCCTCAACTGCCGAAAGTCAGTAATCATGGAGGTCATCCTCCTCAGCTTCCCATAGATAGAGGGCTTGGTGCCCTTGATGATCATTTTGATCTGGTCTTCTCCGAGGGCCTAGTCTGCATTTTCAACAATTGGCCTCTCCATCGGTCCACATACTCCTTAAAACTCTCCTCCGATTTCTGCTTAACATTCTCCAGATCACGGAGCGACAGATCGATCTCTAGGTCAGTGACATACTGCTTCAGGAAAGCATCAGCTAACTCCCTCCAATCTTCTTTCACTTTCTTCTCCAAACTGTGGTACCATACCACGGGAGCTCCCTCGAGCGACATTCCGAACATTTTCTGCACTTGGCGCTGAGACAAGCCAACTGAACTCATGACTGATACAACTGTCGGAGATGCACCCTCGGATCCCCATTCCCGTTGAACTTAGCCATATCAGGCATCTTGAACTGTGCCGGCAACTGTTCCTCGAAAGTCAGTGTGTCATAATCCAGCAGATCCTCATTCTTACCCCTCATCTTGCGGGTAACTGACTCAACCTGATCCCGGAGCTTCTGTAACTCTACCTGAGACCCAAACACTCGGCCTGCTGCATACTCTGCCATGTCATCATCAAAAGCAGGGGTATCATCCCCCAATCTGTTCGGAGATTCCTCTTGCCTCACATTTTCAGAATTTCCCCCAGCATGGGGCACAGCCATACCAGCCACATCAGTAGTTAAGGCTTGCAGCTGTTCAGTAATCTTTGGTGAGACTGTTTTCCAACTGATCTATTCGGGACACTTCATTATCTGATCCACTCATGGTTCCAACCGTTCTCTTAGTGAGTCTGGTTTTCTCCAAACCCAAACGGTATCTATCTATCGTGTCTTTAAGACACAGAGGGTGTTAACAAGGTACATGTATGCATGAGGTGCATAAGAAGCATATATTTAAATCAAATATAATTCTCAACCAAATCGGCCTATTATCATTTTAGAAGTTTTGGGCTAACTGTCATAATAGTGAATCCGTCCCAGTTTAAATGGCCCAACGAATTCATGTCTTATGGCAAGGAGCCCAACTAAATCCAAATGATAATATCCCGAACACAATCATAAAACGGCCCATTGTTATTTAGAAGCCTTTGGCCCAATAATCATAAGATACGTTCTTGTCCCAGTTTAAATGGCCCAACAAGCCCATATCTCATGACAAAAGATCCAGATGGATTCAAATAGCAATGTTCCCAAACATAAGCATACAAGGAAGATATCATAAATATAAAATGTAAATTCTACCGTGTGGCCCATCATCATTTCAGAAGTTCTGGGCCTAATTGTCATAAGATACGAACCTGCCCCAGTTTAAATGGCCCAGCAAATTCGCATTTTTGACAAAGAGTCCAGTTCATCGAAATGATAATGGTCCTAAAGCACAAGGAAATACTTGTTATAGGCTATACAACCCGGTCTACGCATGGGTTCGTGGGGGCATGGACAAAGACTCTTGCCGGCGAAGGATTGCCTACAACTAGGTCTCCCCATTCAAGGGTCCGAGCGACCAAGTAAGCGCACCTTTTTTATACCTTACGGTACGTACCAACAAGTCATGGTGTGTGACTAACTGTCAAATGGATTCATTGTTGCAGATTCCCCAGAGGGAAGGTGGAGCGAGGCTCACTTAAATACCCAAGCCTCTTAGGCTCTTATCGCTTGGTGTCAGGAATAAGCAACAAATCCTCCAAATTAGTATGTCACAACAGGCTAATGGTAATGATCATTTAGGTACCTTCACAGCTTTTCCTCGAAAGGTAGTGAGTGAGGGAAGACACCAAATCATTAACAAGCCTCAAAAATGTCTTTTATCACAACCCTCATTTCGCACATTTGTAGACACGGTTAATTAAAGCATAAATCTATACATTACAAGGCATTATTTCGGAGCCAATTCTCTATCCCCAGTGGAGTCGCCAGAACTGTGGGAACACAGTGGGATCTGGACGACACATGTTGTTCTAGGCTCGGGGGCTTAGTTGGGAGTACGGAGTAGCCAACGGAGGACTAAACCGGAGAGTGATGGAGTCACCACCCGGTGTGAACCGGGACAAAGATTTAAGGCCGCACTCACCCCTCGCAAGGGAAGACCTCAAACCATTGGGTTCGGAATGGTCCCTTACTTATGCCACTTGTAATGTAAAGATTTATGCAATAATCTAACCAAGCCTATGACATATATTTCCAAGTGCACCACAATCCTAAATTAGCATGCTTAAAAGTAAAGTTCACAACTAACATATATGAAGTCAAATCTTATTGCCAAATTCACATGCTTAAAAGTATTTCTAACAACACATAACATCACAAGAATTTAATCATTCATGTAAACATAAACGCAAGCATGCATGTGAATACTTTTCCAAGCGGTACATGGAATTGTATCCCAAGTACAAACCGCACTACCGTCCATTCGGAATTGGCTACGGAATTTACGTCTGGGTTTCCATCCGATATACCACATGAAATAATGTTCACATGCTTTCACAACATAGACGCATAAATCATAATACTTTAAGCCAAGACTAAGATAGATAATGCAATTATAGGGAATAAACATGATCTTCATTATTATGTGCACAAAGATAAGAACAACTATATATGGTTTCATCAAGAAAATCACTTAAGCAACAATTATACATGGCATGTGATGAAAATGTTTCAGTTCAGTGTGTTCGCGTTCGAGTTGCGTTCGTGAACGCGTTCGAACGGGGACAGACCTGATGCATGGAAGTTGACGCGATACATGAAAGCTAAAGGGGCGCGGCGAAGCATCGTGGTAAGGATCTTATCCCCGTGGAACGGAGTGCCTTTAATCCGACTTACTAAGCCCATGCGCAATGAACATACAATAAAAGTAAAGGCATAATAACAAAGACGAGTTATCGGACTTTGTATATCCGATTGAACACATCTCACGTCCAATCGAATATACGTCATCCAGCGCGGCGAAGCATCGTGATAAGGATCTTATCCCCGTGAAGCGGAGTGCCTTTAATCCGACTTACTAAGCCCATGCGCAATGAACATACAATATGCATAAAATAAAGACAGAAGTAAACACAAAGATACTTGGCGCGGCGAAGCATCGTGGTAAAGGATTTTAACCTCTTCAATTAGAGGACCTTTAATCGCACTTACTAAGCCAATGCGCTTTTCTCATTATTACATAAGTAAATATCATGCAGCAAATTAAACGGCGGAATAATCAAACAACTCAAAATTAAACAAATGAACATGCCGTTTACTCAAGTGATACGTGGAGTTGTGGCCCGAGTACAGATCATAATACCGTCCATTCGGAATCGGCTATGAAATTTACGTCCGGGTTTCCATCCTATATACCACAAGAGGCGGCATGCCTTTCATCCAAAATTCACAACAAACATCGTATATGCAACAAATACAACAAATGCAGAAAATATAATCGAGATAAATGAACAGAACTTAAATAGGAATAAGTGTGAAAAATACCCTCAGGTCTAACCTTCTGATTGTCCTCGGACTTGCGTTTCGCGGAGATTGGAAGGGGTAAAGCTCCGCAACTTTTCTGGTTCACTGGTTTGCGTTTCTCTTTGCTGTTTCGCTGCTCAAGCCACTATTTTAACTCTGTTTTGCTGCTGTTTTCTCTGTATTTCTGTTTTCTATTTTGGTTTTTTTGATTTTCTTGGGTGTCTTCGGTTGTGTCTTGGGTTGTGTCTTAGGTTGTGTGTCTCCAAGGTTGTGTCTTGCTTGTGATTTTTGTGTGAGATGAGAGAGTGAAGGGGTCTTGGGCGTGGGCCACCGAGATTGGAGAGAGGGGGGTGGCTAGGTTAGGTCATGTTTATATAGAAGAGGGCTAGGGTTTGCCCTTGTCTCACAAGGAAGAGATTGGTTTCCAAATTAGGAGTGATAGGAATGGTATATACAAGATTGAGGGGGGCAAGATATTTTAAATTAGGAAGTCCACTAATCTAAATTGGTGGATATCTTATTGAATTAGGAAGTCAAATATTTAATTGGCTTGGTTTAGGAATACAATATTTTAAGTTTGGGAATAATCTTATTAGATTGGGAATATAATTGGTTGATTGATTTTAATTAGGCATGATTATATTTTGATTTAGTGTGTGATTTGTTTATTTTAGGCATGATTTTAGTTTAAGTTGGTAATTTTATTTTATGTTTGGTAAATGTTTTATTCAATTATTTAATTAATTTAATTATTATCTTATTAGTTAATGTTTTAATTAATATTTATTTAATTTAATTTGGGATGTGTTTTATGGGCTTTGGGGAGCTAAATGGGCTGGGGTGTGAGGCTAGCAGCAAAACCAGAATTACCGACACCGTTCGAACGCCTGATCGAACGTGACACGAACGCCCGAAATCTGCCTTCCGTTCGAACGCCTACACGAACGCAGCACGAACGAAAACAGTGAACCTTCTTTAATCTGAATTCCCCTTCCGATATCCGTTTCCCGCGGTTTTCATGACTCAAAAAGGTAGTGCCTCCAAATGAGACTCATCATCGGGTTTCACATGCAAAAATGCAATGCCTACACCCATGCGAGTTATATTATGATGCATGATTAAACAAGGGGTGGCGTACAGCAAGCAAATAATGGACTAATAAAAGGCGCGCCAGAACGTCGTGGCAAAGGTAGCCCTTAGGCTTTTGATCCCTCGAAATGGAGGACCTTTAATCCAACTTGATTTGCCCATGCGCATGACATTACAATGCATAGAAATAAAGACAATAATATAGGACTTCATATGCTCGATTGAACATATCTTATATTCAACCAAACATACTTGGTCCGGGGCGGAAAGTACTATTGTAGGACACAGAACTTGGGCGACGCATGCTGTTCTAGACTCAGGGCCTAGTTGAGAGTACGGAGTAGTCCATGGGGAACTAAACTGGAGATAATGGAATCACCACCCGGTGTGAACCGGGACAAATATTTAAGGCTGCACTCACCCCTCGTAAGGGAAGACCTCAAACCGTTGGGTTCGAAATGGTCCCTAACTTCTGTCATTGTGATGATATAATTTGTGCGATAAATCAACCGCATCTACTCAATAATCATGTTCAAAGCTCACTTAGATCTAATATGCTTCCGCTAAATAAATCCTAATCTAAGTTTGCATGCTTGAAAGTAGGTCTTTAAACAACAAACACGCAATATCACACATTGAACACATTGAGCCATCAAACCAACATAAATAAATAATTACTTAAACATGAATATAAACTAAACTAAACATCATGCATAACGAGTAAAGAAACAACATGTCTAAATAACATAATCATGCTTTGAAATTAAATGGCAAAACTAAATTAAATCATGCTTAAAATAATAAATAAACGACCTAGAACTATGACATGCTCAAATACAAATTTGGATGAGGCGAGATACATGTATCTTAAGTGGTACGTGGCATTGTATCCCGAGTGGAGACCATACTACCATCCATTCGGAATCGGCTATGGAATTTACGTCCGGGTTTCCATCCGATATACCCAAAAAGGGAACACATATCCCGCTCATCCAACAATCACATCATGCCTCAAACGAATCTCATGCAATAATATTTTAAAATAAATAAAATAAGATGAAAGAAGGAAGGTAAAAAGGTGCCCTCAGGTCTAACCTCTTTTGTCGTCTCAAGAAAGGGTGTTACACGTCTGTTGGAAGGCTGATTGATCCGATGCTTTTCAGATTTGTCTACTCAACGTCTTTCCTCGTTGTTTTGATGCTTGGACTGCTGTTTTAAGTCCGTTTCGCTGCTGATTTGCTGCTACATTTTAGGTCGCTGTTTTGGTCATTTTGTGGACTGTTTTAGGTGATTTGGGAGGCCAAAAGGGTGCGGTTTTTTGTATTTTTTAGGGGGGTTTTGTGCAGTTTTTTTAGTGTAGTTTTAGGTGTTTCGGGGGCTGTTTTGAGGGCTAAAATCACTGCAAAACTGATCAGGTCAGTGGGCTGATTGCAGCAGTAAAGGTGCAGTGCCGTGAGTGTTTTCTAGACTGTTTGGGCGTGAATTGAAGGACAGTGTGTGGGGACTGTTCACGGCACTAAAGAGGATTGTTTGGGAGCTTGTTTTGGTGTGTTATGGGGCAGTGAAGAGTGGGTTGAATTATGACAAAAGGGGCTGTGAAAAGGGTGTTGGGCGTGAATGGTAGGGATGAAGGGGAGAGAGATGCGGCAATGCTAGGTATTTTTGTTTGAGGATGCGGCAATGAGGACTTCTAGGAGATGCTTGGGCGTGTACAAGAGGGCTTGAATGAGTGTCTTAGGCGTGTGAGAGAGATATGTGAGCTAGGGTTGTGAATGGGGGTGAATGTCTCTTTTTATAGGCAAAGGAGAGAAGACTTTCCTTATTTGAATAGGAAAGAATCTACTAATTGGTTCTTCATAGGGAATAGATCTCCTTATTTGGGGTGGTGATTGGATTTGATTTGGTAGGGATTTGATTTGATTTCTTTTATTTAGGTAAGGATTTTACAAGATTTTAGCATGTGATAAATATGCATTTACCTAAATAAAGAGGCTTTGGGCGTGAATCATCCTCCCTTGGGTGTGGACTTGGCTTGACTTGGTGGGCTTGGGTATTTTTTGGGTTTGGTAAATGGTCTATGGGGGTTTTGGGCCTGAGATAAGCTTTGAAACGGAAGTCCAACAAGCAACCGAAGCCAAACAACTTGGATAAATCCACCAAAAATTCTACTTTCCAACTTTACCCTTCCAACGTCCGTTTCCCGCGACTTTCATGACTAAAGAGGTAGTTTTCTCCATACGAGACTCATCATCGGGTCTTATATGTAAAAATGCAGTGCCTACAGTCGCCCCCACTTTGATGGGACTTGTGCAGTGTGTAACAATGACAATCCTATCAAAGTATGTGCAATGTATTTTTACTTACCTGGCTCGCAGGCTGCCACTTGACTTGCCATGATGTGTTGAGTTGATGTGATGTTAAGGTGCCTCGACCCCTGGTCCATTCCCGAACGTTGACGTGCTGTGGTGTGGTGAGGTCCATTCCCGAACCGTCACCGTGTTGTGGTCCATTCCCGAACTGATCTTCATTCCCGGAGTGTTACTGTGATGTGGTGTGATGAAGTCCATTCCCGAACTGTCACCGTGTTGTGGTCCATTCCCGAATCGATCTCCATTCCCGAAGTGTTACTGTGATGTGGTGTGATGAAGTCCATTCCCGAACTGTCACCGTGTTGTGGTCCATTCCCGGAGTGTTACTGTGATGTGGTGTGAAGAAGTCCATTCCCGAACTGTCACCGTGTTGTGGTCCATTCCCGAACTGATCTCCATTCCCGGAGTGTTACTGTGATGTGGTGTGATGAGGTCCATTCCCGAACCGTCACTGTGTTGTGGACCATTCCCGAACCGATCTCCATTCCCGGAGTGTTACTGTGATGTGGTGTGATGAAGTCCATTCCTAAACTGTCACCGTGTTGTGGTCCATCCCCGAACCGATTTCCATTCCCGGAGTGCCATTCTGGGCGTGCTCATTCCCGAGTTGTCCATTCCCGGACTGTCTATTCCCGGACTATTTCTCCATTCCCAGCGTGCTCATTCCTGAGCTGTCCATTCCCGGACTGTCCATTCCCGGACTATATCTCCATTCTCGGAGTGTCATTCCCGAGCTGTCCATTCCCGGACTATATCTCCATTCTCGAAGTGCCATTCCCGGCGTGCCATTCTCGGCGTGCTCATTCCCGAGCTGTCCATTCCCGGACTGACCATTCCCGGACTAAATCTCCATTCTCTGAGTGCCATTCTCGGTAGAAACTGATCTGAAGTAATTGGGCCTCGCCCCCAGAATGCCATTCCCGGCAGAAACTGACACTGATGCAATATGGGCCTCGCCCCCCGAATGCCATACCCGGCAGAAACTGATCTGATGTAATATGGGCCTCTTAGCATATTGCAATTCCTCTAACAAGATAATCCTTGATAACTAGATATATTTTTGTCCTCAACGAATGCTTGGTGTCAAAGCCAGAGAATCTTCAAAGTACTCGATATGCTCAACTCCGATAGTCTGAATAGGTGATCCGAACTAGACTCCTAGTGCGTGTGTGCCAAGGACCTTTCCAGCTTATTCCTCAAGCAAGCCAATTTGATGATTTCGCTTCGGAGAATTGGACCAGTGGGTCTAACCAACGTGAATGTCTTAATCACATTCTGTGATTACTTCAGCATACTCAACATGATATGGTCTCTTGCATTTCACTCTTGTCTCATTCTTCTCATTTGGAACTTTTTCTTTTCTTTTCTTTGCTTTTCTTTTTTTCCTGACACACCTACCCTTTAAGGTAGCATTTCTCCTCATGGTGGTCCTAATACTCGCCCATGGGTAGCTTCACGGTTATCGGTTATAGACAGTCTTTTTCTTTTCTTTTCTTTTCATTGCAGAGACATTTCTCTTATTTCTGACCATATCATATATCGTAGCCTTCGTAATCTAGGGTGGACATCTAGGCAAATGGTCATTCACCGATCTACCATCTCTTCAACAAGTCATCTCATCAACCACTCAGGCCTCCGCTGTTGGAATCCCGTATTCAAGTGCTTTGTGAGTCTAATCAAGATCAATCTATTCAGCATACCGGTGAAGAACACTTACATAACTTATTACTTCTAAGGCTTCTCCCTATAGCACACAATGTCATCACCGGACATATATCGAATTACCAAAAACTTCTTTCTCACTCTCTCATTTTTTATTATTTTTTTTATTTTTTTTTTTTACTCACTCACTCAAAGGAATTCTTCCTCTTTATTGCTGACAATATGGGCTTCGTCCCCGGGATCCATACCCGAAACTCAAACTCAAAGTGGGCCTCAACCCTCAAATCACCATCTAAATCTTATCACCAATGTGGACCTCACCCCCAGGATTTCTACCCAAATTCAATACAGTGCTTTTACTGTTTCTGAATGGCTTGTCTCTGCCGCTTTCACTTTTCTGTCTACGAAACTTGTGAATATAGAGCACAAAACACAAAACACAAAGAGAATGCAATAATGGGTTATATGTATGCATGCATGAGTTTTCTTCATCCTGTTGGGTTAGGTCTTCTGTGGGTGACTATCCAGCCTTCTGTCCCTCAGGCAAAATACAGCTTTAATCTGTCAACATTAATGGGCTCGGTGAACTCATTTCCTTCCAAGTCTGATAGTCTCACTGCTCCATTTCCCATTACCCTCTGAATAATGTATGGTCCTTCCCAATTCGGTCTAAACTTCCCTCTCGGGTCTGTTGTTGATGGCTTCGACTGCTTAATCATGAGATCACCTTTCTTGATCTTGGTAAGCCGCACCTTCTTGTTGAACGCTC
Organism: Zanthoxylum bungeanum; assembly: GCA_019454045.1. NCBI lineage: Eukaryota > Viridiplantae > Streptophyta > Magnoliopsida > Sapindales > Rutaceae > Zanthoxylum > Zanthoxylum bungeanum. The sequence goes on from SKCR01031919.1 coordinate 82,680, forward strand.
GAGCCATCCTCTTCTGATATATCTGCATGTGATGCAAGGACTTCATCCTCTTCTCATCCAACAGAGCCAACTGTTCAAACCTTTGCGAGGTCCACTCCTATTCTGGCAATTCTGCTTCTGCTAATACCCGCTGGACTGGATCTCCATTTCCACCGGCAGTACCACTTCCATTCCATAGACCAAAGAATACGACGTGGCTCATGTTGCCATTCTCACATATGTTCTATATCCCCACAAGGCGTATGGTATCTTGTCGGTCCAGTCCTTGTAATTCTCAGTCATCTTTGCCAAGATTGTCTTTATCGTCTTGTTGGCCGCCTCGACTGCCCCATTAGCCTACGGCCTGTATGGTGAGGACTTGTGATGGCCGATTCCATATTTCTGTAGCATTGTCTTCGTTTCTCCTTGAAATTGGACTCCATTGTCCGTGACCACATGGTGCGGTATACCATATCGGCAAACGAGATTCCACACTATAAACTTCACCATTTGCTTCGCTATCACATTGCGGAATGACTCGGCTTCTATCTATTTCGAGAAATAGTCAACTAACACTACTATAAATCGGTGCCTGTTTGAGGCATTTGGTCTAATTTCCCCAATCATATCAATTCCCCATGCTGAGAAGGGCCATGGCTCTGACAGCCCATGTAATTCTGTGTGCGGCAAGTGATTCAAATTGCCATGTGCTTGAAAGTCATGACAGCACTTCATCAGTTTCGCACAATCAGATTCCATGGTTGACCAATAGAAACCTTGCCTCACAATCTTGCGAGACAAGTTTAATCCGTTCATGTGCAGCCCACATACTCCCGCATGTACTTCTTCCATCACCTTTTGAGCTTCTTCTCTCTTCAAGCATTTCAGCTGAATCCCATTTGCCTGCCTCTAATAGAGTTCTCCATTCAGACTTACATACTGAGAAGTTAACTTCTGAATGGCCACTCGGTCTTTTCTGCTTGCTTCCTCGGGGAATTCCCCACGCTTCAAATACCTCTGTATATCATAATACCAAGGCCTCCCATCATTGACCTCTACTTCCAATATTCTCCCAATCTTATAGGCTGGCTTGCTTGCTGTTGTCAACACAAGCGGTCTCATCACCAGTTTCTCTGGATTTTCCCAAGTTGTGGCCAGTGTTTCCAATGCATCTGCCATCTGATTTTCTTCCCGCGGCAAGTGTTGAAATTTGCAGTCAGGGATAGTCTGTGCCAGACTTCTGAGATGGAACAAGTACGGCTTCAACCGTTCTTCCTTTAGCTCCCATTCTCCTTGCACCTATCAGATCACCAACATTGAATCTCCATAGACTTCCACATTCTTAGCTCTCAAGGCTGTTAATGCCGTTAATCCGAATGCACATGTTTCGTACTCGCCATGTTGTTAGTCACTTTGAATGTCAACATCTTGGCCATAGGCAAAGTTTCTCCCTCAGGGGTGACTATTACAATTCCGATTCCAGCTCCTTTGTAGTTCACTGCTCCGTCAAAATACATCTTCCATCCTTGGATTGCTATAGCTTGGATTTCTTCGTCGGGGAACTCAAACTTGTACAGATCCCTTCAACAGGTTGCAAGGCCAGGAATTTTGCCACGGCTCGCCCTTTGATTACCTTTGAAGTGAGGTACACGATGTCAAATTCAGTCAGCAGTACTAACCATCTGCCCAGCTTTCCAACTAGTGAAGGTACCGAATGTAGATACTTCAGAGGATTCTCATTTGCGACCCCTTGAATCTTGTAAGACCAGAAGTAGTGGCGTAACTTCCTGGATGCCCATACTACTGCTAGATAAATCTTCTCCACTTCCTGATAGTGGGCTTCGTACGGAAGCAGCTTCTTACTGAGGTAGTAGACAACATGCTCTACTCCTGTCTCATCGGCTTGTACCATCATCGCCCTCAGCGCTTCGGGTTCAATAGCCAAATGAAGCACCAAAGGTCTGCCCTGTCTCGGGGTCTCAAAACGGGAAACTTCACCAAATATTCCCTTTTTCTGTCAAATGCTTCCTGACACTGCTCGTTCCACTTTTACAGCTGATCTTTCCTCAACAACTTGAAGATGGGCTCACATACTGACGTCAGCTTGGCAATAAACTGACTAATATACTGGATTTTCCCTAGGAAGGCTCTGACTTCCTTCTCTGTCTTTGGTGCCGGCATTTCTGCAATAGCCTAGATCTTTTCAGGATCCACTTCTATTCCACACATTCCCACTGTGTGGCTGAGTAGTTTGCCCGACGTTACTCCGAATACACACTTCTTAGGATTCAATCGCAAGTTGTAGTTGTCCACTCGTTCAGGGAACTTTTCCAAAGCTTCTATATGCCCGTCTCTTATCTCTGACTTGACCATCATGTCATCTTCGTATACCTCAATTTCCTTATGCATTAGGTCATGAAACAAAGTGGTTGCCGTCCGCTGATAAGTGGCTCCGGCATTCTTAAGCCCAAATGGCATCACCTTGTAGCAGTAAGTACCTCATTCTGTAACAAAGGCGGTCTGTGCTTATCTTTTTCGGCAATAAGCACTTGGTTGTATCCTGAAAACCCATCCGCAAATGAGTACATGAAAGACAACGCCGCACTATCCACAAGCACATCTATATGCGGTAAAGGAAAGTCATCATTTGGGCATGCCTTGTTAAGATCTCTGTAGTCGACACACATTCTGACTTTGCCATCTTTCTTCGGCACTGGCACGATGTTGGCCAACCACTCGGGGTATTTCACTACTTCTAAGAATCCCACATCTATTTGCTTCTTAACCTCCTTTCTGACCTTCTCAGCCCATTCGGGTCTCATCCGTCGGAGTTTCTTCTTCACAGGCTTTATGTTCGGATATATTGGTATCGCATGCTGGGCAATACTTCTATCCACCCCAGGCATGTCCTCATAAGACCAAGTAAACACTTTGGAATATTTAATCAATATCTCTTCTAAGTTCTTCCACTCTTCGGTGGTAACTTCACTCGCAATCAAGATTTCCTTGGGGATCTCAGACGTACCAAGGTTGAATGCATTCGTTTTGACGGAGTTGATATCGAATATGCTTAAGTCATGCAAGTTAGAAAGTGGAGACTCAGTCAAGTAAGCAGAATTATTGTTTTTATTGCCAACAACAAAAGGAGTACACTCAAACAAATCTGGAAGGAAAATATCCTCATCCTCAACAGACATTTCTCCCTCTACAACAGGATCCTTCTCAGGTTTCTTCTCTTCCTCGAGTGTTAGGGTCTCCAGCTTCATGAGTTCTTCCTCCCACTTCTCATCCTCTTTCTTTGCAACTTCTCCTGCCAGCGGTTTTTCACCAAGAACATTTTGGAAAATCTCGAATCCAGGTACCACAATCCCGTTGACTTCCACTAGTTCGGGTTCTCCTTGATACCCCGAGGCCTTAACAAAGCACTCCATTAGCTTTAGCCCTTTCTTCTGGGCCTTGGGCTTGTCCTCATCAGAACGGTATCCCAAACCCCAAATTTCATCTTCTCCATAATTCGGGCTACCTTGGGATCCACCCACTCCTCAAAAGTCACCGACACTGGGAACCTTGTGAAAGGTTGTATTTCCAAAGCAGCTACAGCATTATCCACCTCGGCTCGGATAGTGACAATTTTTTCATCATGAGGGAATTTGATCATCTGATGAAAAGTAGAGGGCACGCCCCCAAGCTTATGGAACCAGGGCTTTCCCAACAACAAGGCAAAAATGGCTGGGATGTCCAGTACAGTGAACTCCACTTCATCCTCAACTGGACCAACCTTGACTATTGCGGCAAAAGTACTTTTGACTCCTCGCTTGCTATCATCATAGGCTTTGATAGTCATGTTAGAAGGACTCAACTCAGTTGGCTTAATACCCAGCCTTGCCAGAATTTTCATTGGGCATACATTGATGGAAGAGCCATCATCCACCATCATGCAAGAAGTCTTCTTGCCCCTTACCTCAGCTCGGATGAATAAAGGCCTGTTGTGGTTTCTTCCCTCGGCCGGAAGTTCTTCGTCAGAGAAGTTTATTTGCAAGGCCTCTTTCTGCACTGACCCCACAAACATCACTGGATTAGCATCCTCGGGTACCACTATTTTGCTCAGGGCTTCTACCATAGCTCGCCTGTACTCTCCAGATGAACACAATAACTCCCAGATACTCAAGTGTGCTCGGGTCTTCTTCAGTTGTCGTAGCACTACGTCTCCCTCAACAAGCTCAGTATTCTCAGCCACTTCTCGGCCGTATGTCAGCACCTCTTTTCCCTTTTCGACAGTAACATTGTAAAAGCGCCCTCTCTAGGTCATGCCTTTCACTTCTTCTTCCTCACCACCACTTGAGAAGTCTTCCAATAAATCCTTCTTTTGATCCGCCTCATCTTCACTATTACTGTCCCAAATACCGAGGCAAAAGGCGGTTTGGTCAAAGGTTCAGAGGACAAGGTCTTCCGGCAGGCCAGAGTTGATCATGTAAGTAGGTGGGGGAACGGAGTTATAATTGGGTAGGGGATTGCGGTGAGTGTTTGGTTGCTCTTTTTCTGGGTTGGGGATTTTTCGGGAGTCTACCAGGTCTTGGATTTCATGGAAAAGGCAGGTGCAATTATCTGTGCCATGGCCATGCTGTTGGTGGAAACGGCAGTAACGGTTCATTTTTAGTTTTGATGCGGGAGTATTTGGGAGTGGTCTGGTTTCAAAAGGCTTCAGCAGTTTTTGCCTTACTAGCTTTTCCAGCACTTAAGACAAGTGCCTGCCTAGGTTAGAGAAACGTCTGTTCTTTATAGCCGCAACCTCCGCGGTAACAGGCCTGGTTCTTGAGGATCCTCCAACAGCTCTTCTGTTCAGATTATAGAACTTTCTATTCTCGGCCCTTTCCTCTTCAATATCCATAACGGTCTCCCTCAGCTGCCGAAAGTCCGCAATCATTGAGGTCATTCTGTTGGAGTTTTTCAAGGTCCCAAGATCAAAACTCAAGCATGAATCATAAGTGAATTCAACGACGGAAGTGCGGAATACTTACATCGAGCGGTTGAGCGACGATTTGGGAAACAAAAAATTAAATTCTGCACACTTTTTCAAGGCAGTGGGCTGCTGTGAATAGTGAATTTCGCCCTTTGCCTTCATGATTTGAAGCTCCAAGCTTCATCATTTGGCTTCCCGGCACATGGGTATACTTCCCTTATCACCTTGGCATGATCCCGGAGTGTACTAGCACTCTCGTTTTGCCACAAAACGCACTTGCTTCCCTCCATTTCTTTTGTTAAAATTCGGCAGTCCACTGCCTTGTAGAAACAACAAAAACGTGAGTGAAGAGAGGAAGAAGAAGAAGAGTGAGAGGAGGGAAAGTAAGTCTACTTTGTTTATACGATTTTGTGTTTGTTTTATGCATCAAATGCACTTGAATTTCATTTGAAATTCATTTCAAAACCATTTGGGTTTAATTCCCAACCACACACATCACTTTATTACATCAAGTCACATCACATCACTTTATCAATCTAATCAATTGTCACATCAATCAATCAATCCAATCAATTGTCACATCACTCAAAGTGACATGATTTGACGCTTGATGTGACGCTAGATGCAACTAGCGACTTGACACTTGATTTGACGTGCCGCACTCGAATTCCAAATACGAATACGCTCGTAAATAATTTCGGGCTCGGGTTCGCTAATTCCAAATTAATGAATTTTTTGTTGCGTCGTAATTAAATGATTACGCCTAGCGAAATCACTATTCACTTCGCTAATGAATTAATTCTAAATTAATTCGTTCGCCCGAATTAAAATATAATTTTAATTCCGCGTTGAAATCCAATTTCGATTAATATATCAAATATATTAATTCCTCGATTAATTCCAAATTAATGTTTCTCTCTCTTTAATCGATATTTTATCCTAGATAAAATATCTCCGCAATTAATCCCAGATTAAATTTCTCTCTCATCTAATTAATCCCAGATTAATATAAGTGCGAGTCATACGTCATCGGTGAATCTTTGGGAAGCGACCCATGAGATCCCCGGATATGTTGGCAGTCAAATCGGTCGTCGGACTATCCGAACACGTAAGTACCAAATACTACGTTTTACCGATTTACAAGACAAGGTTGGCTTCTAGCAAAGCACCATGCCTACCCAATTCTCCGGAAATATCCTTTCAGGAATAAGGATCTATATCAAGCGTAGTATACCGTAGTATTGCGTATTTCTGTCCAGTATCGGATGATCACATGCAAGGCCTAGGGCTGGTACAGTGTCTGCCCCGTACGAAGCATATATCGGATAACAAGCAACTAGTCTCTTTAAAATCGGATAATCATGACCAAGTCATATTATCCCGACGGTTGTAACCTTATATAGAGAACGAGTTCTGTATCCCTGCGTGATCATCAACTCCATATGACTGGAGTGACACTTCCTCTTGACATTACACCCAACACACTACGATTCTCAATATACCCAGTATTGGCGTACACAGAACCGGTTAAAGCCCTGGACGACCGCAACCAAAGTATATTGATTGTCGCAAGTATTAGCGGTGCAAGTCTCATGTTAAGACCAAATACACCTACCCTGATTTTGGACTTCCATAGACACGTAGTCATACTACCAATGGAATTCCGAGGGGGTCTAATCCAGAGCGAAGCTGTTTCCCGTACCATCGGTGAAACACAACCTCCTATTACACTTGCATGAGTATCCAATACCCAAATATATGAGAACTATGCCGTCGTGCCCTCACAAACGAGCACAAGTGTAATACTAGTCTTTTACGCATTCATCGATGTCCAATCTCGATAATGCTCTGACTAGGGATGTTTAATGATTTATCCTTCATGGACTGATACTGTCTCAAATCATTCTCCGTCCAGGAACAAATCATAGGGACCTCTTATCATTTATATATCTAGGTGATCTAATCACAAATGATACGAGTGCAATCTCCTATGTCACATAGTTAATTTGTACAACAACACCGTGATCTGTACAAATAGTGACGCTATGGGTCATAATTGTCCAACAATCTCCCACTTGGCCTATAGCCAGTCACTCAAGTGTCTAACACCCGAACTATGTACGGTTGGCTCAAACTACTGAGAAAAGATTTCGTCAGCGGATTTGCATGAATATCATCTTGATGCGATTTATTCGATCATCACATCGCCACGATGTATGATCCGAACGAATCAGATGAATATGTAAGTATGTATCTGGATCGTTGATGAGACCATTAATTCTTTAGCCTGTGTTGATGCCAAGCTCAGCTGCTAACAGAACTATATCTAATCTAATTAGATATGTATCGACCCAAATGACTTTTATTGCTGCCTCAACTGCTGCAATTAACCCGCATTTGTTGTTTATTTGGTAACAGTATCTTGCTTGGAAGATCTCCAGCTTACCGCACCGTTATTCAAACTGTATAGTACCATTTGCGACTTTTAGTCGTCTTATGGGTTATAGGAAACTTGCTACAGTGATCCCAGTCACTTCAAGTTCTCCTTCTCCATAGACTAAGACAACATCCTTAGTTCTCTAAGATACTAACGGATGTTTCTAACATCAATCCAGTGACTATCACTCGGATTAGCCTATTTGTGAATCCATATGCTCAAAGCGTATGATACACCAGGTCTAGTACATTTTTCAATGTACGGTTCCACGGAGAGTACTTCGAAAGCTAAGCTTTTGCCGATATTTATTTTATGGGAATATCATTTTCAAGAAATGACATATTATCATTATTTTATAGGACAACCACTGTCAGTGCGCTCCCACTAACCCTATTATTTACACAAGAATCATTTTCGTTTTGAATTAAATCATACACCATTATGATTACATCAAAACGATAATTCCAAGAACTCATGCTCGTATCAACAAGCATTATCCAAATGGATTTACCGTGGCAACAGGTAAAAGGTTGAATCATAATCAACACAATGTCGATAACGATACCTTTCCGTTAAAAGCCCAGCTTTATACGTTGGTATGTTGCCATCCATGTACGTCTTCCTTGAAGACTTATAAAGTACCAATAGGCACAATGCCTTGTGGTACATCAACTAGTCTCCAAACTTGTTGATATACATGGAATCCATTTCAAATTCATGACACTTTGTCATAATAGGGAGTCGATACCTCGTATCACTTCCTTAGTTCTCGTGTATTCGAAGATTAATGGTATAGTTTCATCCTTGATGAACTATATATGTTCCATTAAGATTCAGTGCCTTGAACAGTATTACTCCGATTTTCATCGAGTTATACTATCCTCCCACTTACCACTGCATATCGGTATTCCTCTTAGGAAAACCGCATGGTGAGCAACAATCTAATTGTTCTCATGTGAGGTATATAAGTACAATACTTATGGTATCCCTAGGATGACCTACAATTGGCACTTATCCTATTTGGGTTTTAGTTTGGTATCATCTAAACATATGCTAAGCATACCCAAATGGTCAGGAATGAGAAACCCGGTTTCTTTCCCTTTCATATCTAATATGATATATGTCAAACAGATTATTATGGAACCTTATTCAAAATAAGTTCTTGCACTGTTTAAAGCTTATCCGTTGAAGGAAATGATAGCTCAGAGCGACTCGTGATTAACCTTATTATGTTTAACAAAATTCGGTTAATCCTTTTCGGACACACTGTCAAACTGACGTGTTCCAGGAGGAGTCCTTATTGAAAAAAATACTATACTCTTTCAAGTATACGAGAAACTTATTGCTTAAGTAATTTCTATTAAGGTCTTACCGTGACGGTGTAATACTATAGCCGATCTGTTGTCTATTTCGTGTCGAATCTGTGAAAGTCTCCGATTTGTGTTCTTCAAAAGAAACACACAACCATAACGCGATGCCACATCCGTATAGGTCACGTAATATTCATATCCACCTCTAGCCTAGCTAGACACGGGCCCACTTGCTTCACTATGAACTAGGGCTAACAGATCGGTGGCATTATCACTTTTACCGAGTAAAGGTGTTTTAAGCATTTTGCTTAATATAACTAGATTCGTAGACTTTATTTGAATCAAATCAAAACAGTCCAAGTACCCACTCTTCGAAAGTGTGGATATACGAGTCTTGTTTGATTGTGTCCCAGACAACAATGCCACAATTAGTTTCTTAACTGATTAAATCAGTTTGAGCTATTTGTTCGTCATGTTATATATATGAGATATTATTTATATTCAAAATATAAATTATGTTATTCACATCTAATGTATTTATCTCAATATCATCTTTATATAATGAAACACTTTAGTGTTCTAGAATATAAAGGTACACCCGTAGCGAGTTATACACTGATATAAAGATAATGTTTCTAGTCAAACTAGTTACATTATAACAGTTCCCTAATTTAAGTACATACCCGAGGGTAATTCCTAAAGTTGGGTATCTACGGTTAAAACAGCGACTTTCGTCCCGTTTTCAAACCGTAGATTAATCTCATCTGAAGTCAGTATCCTGCTTAAGGCATATTCTGCACAACATTACATATTTATGTATCACACTAAGTATTTAAAATCCAATTTCAATACTAGTTGTGAACATAATTATGACAAACATATTTGAAGTAAGAGCCTTGCCCGTATTCAATTCCTTTTTATGATATATCCTTTTATCTTTCCAAGAGATTATTATGATTTTGCCTTTGCCAATTTCAACATTCTAGTAGCCTTTGGCCAAGCCTCGGGTTTCTAGAATATTGAAGTAAGGTGTGCCTTGCACTACTTGCCTAATTGCAAACTTTGACTTTGTCTCCTTGAGAATAGTCATTAATTCTCCAAGAATTATTTATTGCAATTTAGTAATTCAAAGATCTAAAATAGATCCATGAAAATCCTTCATTTTCATTATCATACTTTAAGGATCCAATCCTTAATTCTGATTCAGAAATTAAGGAGTCTACTTCGACAAGCTTAATGGATTAAGCGCTAAAGTTATCATTATACGAATATTCCAAATATCATATTCCACTTATTTGCTTAACTCCATTTTTAGGCATAATTCATTATTTTATCAAATAAAATAACTTATTAATTTCCAAGACCATCTTGAAATATTCCCAATTTGAAAATTAAAGTCGTTTAAATACATTTTCACCCAGGAGGATTATGTTTTAAACACTATCTTTCATTTCTATCTTGATTCTAATAGTCCAACTATTTAATCAACGATTTGTGGTACTATTGATTATAATGATTATAATAGTCCAACTATATAATCATATAATTTAAATTAATAACCTCAATTACATTGATTACTATAATCCAATTATAAAATCAACTGTAAACTGAAATTAATTAATTCAAATATATTGATTAATATAATCCAATTATATATAATCAAATATAATACAGTCCAACTGTAAATTAAAACAACAATTTAAATATTAGTCCAACTAACATTTAATCTAACGACGAAATAATTTGAATGAGCGCGTATGGCGAGTAATTGAACGAGTATTGCAAATTCAATTCTTGCCTCCCCCTATTTTTCGGCAAGCCTCTAACCCTCTGTCGAGTACTCGGGAAACCGCGTTTTCCTAGTGGGCTAGGATCCCGTTAAATATCACACAATCTTGACTTTGGCCAACAAATTGTATGATAATTAACTAGGTAGATCTCTGAGATCAATTGGATCCAATCCAATTCCTAGATCCGGTAGGAGGACGTCCAAGTCCGAAACATATATCTTATATATGCCAATACATCCAATGTATTACCTAACCTTTTTCCTCTGAATCAACTAAGCCTTGGCTTTGGCACAACAAGCTTAATGATTCCAGTTAAGCGCGACCCATTGACCATGGAAAGCTTCCTAATCAATGTCGATGGACAAGAAGTGGTCTTGACTTTGGCCAACAAACCCAAACTTGGACATGACACTGACATGTAACAAAGCCTTCGTGATTCAAACACATCTTCGACAGACAAAGGCCTTGCTTTGGCCAACAAACCAATGCCGTCTCGGTCTCGGATTGAGTGAGAATCACTCAATGGAAGGAAAGACGCTTAATATTTTTGTGAGGGTTTTTCGCATGCAAATTGGCAACCAATTTATTATCTTTGTTAAGGTCTCATCATCATACACACTTAAACATGCATTCTAAACACATAATAAAGCGCATATGATAAATAATAATGATATGCGGATGGATACTTTACAATTGATCCTAGATCAAATCTCTCTTTCTCTCTCCCGCTAGCACAGTATTGCTTCTACCTGTTACACTACACTCTAAAGAAACCTCATTTACATTGAGGGGAATAGGTGAGAAGAGAATACAAAGAGTGTAGAGGTGATAAGGCTGGACTGCAGGTCCAATTAATAAATCAAATTTATTACAATTTCGAAAATTGTCCCACCCGACTAATATCCATCCGATATACATTATTCATGCATCGCACCATGTATTCACTCAAGCATGTTATCAGTCAATCTAATCCAATTAATTAATCTGATAATTAGTGATCATCCAATGTTCAAACAACGATTTGATTTTGTTCGAGTCAAACTCGTTTTTGCGAATAAGTACTTAAAGTACGAATCTCGAATTAAATTAAACTACATAATTAAATCCATTTAATATGTATTTAATACTAATCCAATTATTAATTCCAAATTAAATCTTACACTTTATTTACGAACCTTACGACTTAAATTCCAAATTTAATCGTTTCGGGTCTCAAAGCCCGATGAATATCCAATATTAATTTAATTAAAGTCTAATGGGCTTTTAATTAATTTCTTAAGGCGTGGAATTTTGGTCAATTCGAGTCAAACCGAATAACCAAAATCAATCCGGGAGTTACCCCATAAGCCTAGAAATCAATCTTGGCCCATTAGGCCCAATTAAACTTTAAAGGTCCATTAGTCGCATTTGGGCTTTATGGTAGCGGTTTGGGCCCAATTGGATCCAACCAATTTTGCCTAAACTCAACCTGTACAACAAAGTCCAATAAGCCTATTTACAACATGACAAGCCCAAATCCAATTTTAAGCCAATTAATTAAATCATAAAATCCAATTTCAAAATCTAATTAATTCCAAAGTGTGTATCATGATTAATCACCTAAACTATTATTTCCAAAACACAAATTAGGCTAATTAATCATGCTCAATTTCATCATCACATGTCCAACACGTTAAGATTAAAATCAAACCCATTACATGCTTTACTTGGTTCTTGGCAATAAGGTTAATTACATGTCCCGATTTGTTTCAATCCAATTAAAACCAATTCGACATTAAATCAACTACCCTCAATCGTTTCAAGTCATCCAATGATCAACGAACACAAAATTACCAAGATTTAGGGCATACTCCTATTTGGCCAACACATCAAAATTGGGGAAATTTGTTCCAAACAATATTTAATCAAATTGATCCAACCAATCTTCAATTAAACATGTATTAAGCATACTTAATCATCCAATTTCATAATTGCATGCTCAATTTCATTTTACCCAATTTCAAGTTTCATGACATACTTGGCAATTTGGGGATTTTACGTCCGAATCGAATTCAATCCAATTGATTCCGCAATCGTCGTTAAATCATCATCCTGAATGATTTCCAACACTTCCAATTGTCAAAAATCAAAAATCCCAAGACATTAAAAGACATCACAATTTCGGCCAAGGAGGGAATTTGGGGGGGGAAAATGATCCAATCAATCTTCAAATTGACCCAATCAATCTTCAATTCAAACACAATTAACCATACAAATCCATCCAATTTAATTTATCATGCTCAAAACAAGTTTGCCCAAATTTTATCCCAAACTTTTTCATGCTTTTAACCTAAGCTCTTGATGCCATTGTTGGAGTTTTTCAAGGTCCCAAGATCAAAACTCAAGCATGAATCATAAGTGAATACAACGACGGAAGTGCGGAATACTTACATCGAGCAGTTGGCGACGATTTGGGCAACAAAAATCAAATTCTGCACACTTTTTTCAATGCAGTGGGCTGCTGTGAATAGTGAATTTCGCCCCATGCCTTCATGATTTGAAGCTCCAAGCTTCATCATTTGGCTTCCCGGCTCATGGGTATACTTCCATTATCACCTTGGCATGATCCCGGAGTGTACTAGCACTCTCGTTTTGCCACAAAACGCACTTGCTTCCCTCCATTTCTTTTGTTAAAATTCGGCAGTCCACTGCCTTGTAGAAACAACAAAAAATGAGTGAAGAGGGAAAAGAAGAAGAGGAGAGAGAGGAGGGAAAGTAAGTCTACTTTGTGTATACGGTTTGTGTTTGTTTATGCATCAATGCACTTGAATTTCATTTGAAATTCATTTCAAAACACATTTGGGTTTAATCCCAACCACACACATCACTTTATTACATCAGTCACATCACTTCACTTATAATCCAATCAATTGTCACATCAATCAATCAATCCAATCAATTGTCACATCACTCAAAGTGACATGATTGACGCTTGATGTGACGCTAGATGCGACTAGCGACTTGACGCTTGATTTGACGTGCCGCACTCGAATTCCAAATACGAATACGCTCACAAATAATTTCGGGCTCGGTTTGCTAATTCCAAATTAACGAATTTTCCGTTGCGTCGTAATTAAATGATTACACCTAGCGAAATCACTATTCACGTCGCTAACGAATTAATTCTAAATTAATTTGATCGCCCGAATTAAAATCTAATTTTAATGCTTCGAAATCCAATTTCGATTAATATATCAAATATATTAATTCCTCGATTAATTCCAAATTAATGTTTCTCTCTCTTTAATCGATATTTTATCCTAGATAAAATATCTCCGCAATTAATCCCAGATTAATTTTCTCTCTCATCTAATTAATCCCAGATTAATATAAGTGCGAGTCATACGTCATCGGTGAATCTTTGGGAAACGACCCATGAGATCCCTGGATATGTTGGCAGTCAAATCGGTCGTCGGACTATCGAACACGTAAGTACCAAGTACTACGTTTACCGATTTACAAGACAAGGTTGGCTTCTAGCAAAGCACCATGCCTATCCAATTCTCCGGAAATATCCTTACAGGAATAAGGATCTATTCAAGCGTAGTATACCGTAGTATTGCGTATTTCTGTCCAGTATCGGATGATCACATGCAAGGCCTAGGGCTGGTACAGTGTCTGCCCCGTACGAAGCATATATCGGATAACAAGCAACTAGTCTCTTTAAAATCGGATAATCATGACCAAGTCATATTATCCCGACGGTTGCAACCTTATATAAAGAACGAGTTCTGTATCCCTGCGTGATCATCAACTCCATATGACTGGAGTGACACTTCCTTCTTGACATTACACCCAACACACTACGATTCTCAATATACCCAGTATTGGCGTACACAGAACCGGTTAAAGCCCTGGACGACCGCAACCAAAGTATATTGATTGTCGCAAGTATTAGCGGTGCAAGTCTCAGGTTAAGACCAAATACACCTACCCTGATTTCGGACTTCCATAGACACGTAGTCATACTACCAATGGAATTCCGGGGGGGTCTAATCCAGAGCAAAGCTGTTCCCGTACCATCGGTGAAACAACAACCTCCTATTACACTTGCATGAGTATCCAATACCCAAATATATGAAACTATGCCGTCGTGCCCTCACAAACGCGCACAAGTGTAATACTAGTCTTTTACGCATTCATCGATGTCCAATCTCGATAATGCTCTGACTAGGGATGTTTAATGATGTATCCTTCATGGACTGATACTGTCTCAAATCATTCTCCGTCCAGGAACAAATCATAGGGACCTTTATCATTTATATATCTAGATGACTAATCTAATCACAAATGATACGAGTGCAATCTCCTATGTCACATAGTTAATTTGTACACAAAACACCATGATCTGTACAAATAGTGACGCTATGGGTCATAATTGTCCAACACATTCTTCTCAACTTCCATAGATCGAGGGCTTGGTTCCCTTAATGATCATCTTATCTGATCTTTCTTCGATGGCCTTGTCTGCATCTTCAGCAATTGGCCCCTCCATCGATCCACATACTCCTTAAAACTCTCCTCCGGTCTTTGTTTGACATTCTCCAGGTCACGGAGGGACATGTCAATTTCCAGATCAGTGACATACTGTTTTAGGAAGGTGTCAGCCAACTCCCTCCAATCTTCATTCACTTGCTTCTCCAAACTATGGTACCATACCATAGAAGCTCCCTCAAACGACATTCCAAACATTTTCTGGACCTGACGTTGTGACCAGCCCACCGAACTCATCACCGAGACATACTGCCTCAATGGACTCTCGGTCTCCGTTCCCGTTGAACTTAGTAATATCATGCATTTTGAAGTGGGCGGGCAACTACTCCTTAAAAGTCATAGTATTATAGTCCAATAAGTCCTCATTCTTTCCCTCAACTTTCGAGTAACTATTTCTAGTTGGTCCCGCTGCTTCTGCATTTCAGCTTGAGTTCCGGCTATTCTCCCAGCAGCATACTCGGCCATATCATCATCAAATCCTGGAACATCATCATTCAAACCATTCGGTGGTTCCTCACACCTTTCATTCTCAGATCCTTCCGTAGCGCGGGGCAAAGCAATATTGGACATGGTGGCAGTCAGTGCTTGTAGGTGTTCAGCCATCTTTGCAAGACTAGCCTCAATCTGATCCGTCTGAGACCCTCATTGACAGATTCGCTCATTTTCGCTATCGGTTTCTTGGTGAGTCTGGTCCCTTCTCTAACCCAACAGGTATCTATCGTGCCTCTCTTTAAAGGCCATGTGTCAGTGCGTATGTGTGCGATGCATGTAATATATACAATTATAAAGAAAGAAACTGTAAACTATTTGGCCCATTATCATTTTAAAGTATTCAATCACACCATCGCGTGGTGCAAACTTGTCCCAGTTGAAAAGGCCCAACAGGTTTACACTTTGCGATGATATAGCTAAATGACTTCAAATGATAAGAGGCCCATCCACAAAATGGCCCATCGGCATTTTAGAAGCTTTTGGCTCAACTGTCAAAAGACACAAACTTGTCCCAATTTAAATGGCCCAACAAGTTCATACCATTTGACAAAAGGTCCAACTGGATCCATATGACGGTGGTCCATCAGACACATAATTATAAGATGACTAACTACAGGTTCTTTATGGCTAAGTCCCATAAGTAGGTTCACGGGGCGCGGACAAAGGCTCTCACTGACGAAGGTTTGTCCACAACTAGGACTCCCCACTCAAGGGTTCAAACGACCAAGTGAGTGCACCTTTTTTATACCTTACGGTACGTGCCAACGAGTTATGGTGTGTGACTGACTTTCGAATGGACTTCCCGTTGTAGATTCCCTAGAGGGAGGGTGGAGCGAGACTCTCTTAAGTACCCAACAGCCTCTTAGGCTCTTATTGCTTGGTGATAGGAATAAACAACGGGTCCTCCAAACTAGTCTATCACAACAATCTATAGGTAATGATCATCTAGGTACCTTCACAGCTTTTCCTCGAAAGGTAGTGAATGAAGAAGACACCCAACCATCACCTAGCTTCAACTAAGCCTTTGATTAACCAACCCCCTCAACCCACTACAGACACGGTCAACTAATGCACAAATTATAACACACACAAGACATGATTTCGAGGCCGATTCTCTATCCCCAGTGGAGTCGTCAGACTGTAGGACACAGAACTTGGGTAACGTATGCTGTTCTAAACTCAGGGCCTAGTTGAGAGTACGGAGTAGTCCACGGGGAACTAAACCGAAGAATAATGGAGTCGCCACCCGGTGTGAACCGGGACAAATATTTAAGGCCGCACTCACCCCTCGCAAGGGAAGACCTCAAATCGTTGGGTTTGGAATGGTCCCTTACTTATGTCATTGTGATGATATAATTTGTGCGATAAATCAACCGCATCTACTCAATAATCATGTTCAAAGGTCACTTAGATCTAATATGCTTCCGCTAAATAAATCCTAATCTAAGTTTGCATGCTTGAAAGTAAGTCTTTAAACAACAAACACGCAATATCACACATTGAGCCATCAAACCAACATAAACAAATAATTACTTAAACATGAATATAAACTAAACTAAACACCATGCATAACGAGTAAAGACACAACATGTCTAAATAACATAATCATGCTTTGAAATTAAATGACAAAACTAAATTAAATCATGCTTAAAATAATAAATAAACGACCTAGAACTATGACATGCTCAAATACAAATTTGGATGAGACGAGATACGTGTATCTTAAGTGGTACGTGGCGTTGTATCCCGAGTGCAAACCATACTACCGTCCATTCAGAATCGGCTATGGAATTTACGTCCGGGTTTCCATCTGATATACCACAAAAGGCAACACATATCCCGCTCATCCAACAATCACATCATGCCTCAAACGACTCTCATGCAATAATATTTAAAATAAATAAAATAAGATGAAAGAAGGTGGGTAAAAAGGTGCCCTCAGGTCTAACCTCTTTTGTCGTCTCAAGAAAGAGCGTTACAGTCCGTTGGAATGGTGATTGATCCGATGCTTTTTTGATTTGTCTACTCAACATCTTTCCTCATTGTTTTGATGCTTGGACTGCTGTTTTAAGTCTGTTTCGCTGCTGTTTTGCTGCTACATTTCAGGTCGCTGTTTTGGTCATTTTGTGGACTGTTTTGGGTGATTTGGGAGGCCAAAGGGGTGCGGGTTTTGGTATTTTTTAGGGGGGTTTTGTGCAGTTTTTTTTAGTGCAGTTTTTAGGTGTTTCGAGGGCTGTTTTGAGGGCTAAAATCACTGTAAAACTGATCAGGTCAGTGGGCTGATTTGCAGCAGTAAATGTGCAGTGCAGTGAGTCTTGTTTGGACTGTTTGAGCGTGAATTGAAGGGCAGTGTGTGGGGACTGTTCACGGCACTAAAGGGGACTGTTTGGGATCTTGTTTTGGTATGTTATGGGGCAGTGAAGAGTGGCTTGAATTGCGGTAAAAGGGGCTGTGAAAGGGGTGTTGGGCGTGAATGGTAGGGATGAAGGGGAGAGGGATGCGATAATTCTAGGTATTTTTGTTTGAGGATGCGGCAATGGGGACTTCAGGAGGTGCTTGGGCGTGAACAAGAGGGCTTGAATGAGTGTCTTAGGTGTGTGAGAGAGATATGTGAGCTAGGGTTGTGAATGGGGGTGAATGTCTCTTTTTATAGGCAAATGAGAGAAGACTTTCCTTATTTGAATAGGAAAGAATCTCTTAATTGGTTCTTCTTAAGGAATAGATCTCCTTATTTAGGGTGGTGATTGGATTTGATTTGGTAGGGATTTGATTTGATTTCTTTTATTTAGGTAAGGATTTTACAAGATTTTAGCATGCTATAAATATGCATTTACCTAAATAAAGAGGCTTTGGGCGTGAATCATCCTCTCTTGGGCGTGGACTTGGCTTGACTTGGTGGGCTTGGGTATTTTGGGTTTGGTAAGTGGTCTATGGGGGTTTTGGGCCTGAGATAAGCTTTGAAACGGAAGTCCAACAAGCAACCGAAGCCAAACAACTTGGATAAATCCACCAAAAATTCTGTTTTCCAACTTTACTCTTCCAACGTCTGTTTTCCGTGACTTTCATGACTAAAGAGGTTGTTGTCTCCATACGAGACTCATCATCGGGTCTTATATGCAAAAATGTAGTGCCTACAACTATCATAAAGGTAGTCTTTTTAGACTTTTCTTCTCTCAAATAGAGGACCTTTAGACCAACATACTAAGCCCATGGGCACTATATCATTAACACATAAATAAATAACTTGCAGAAAATAAATGGCGGAATATAAATTATGGATAATAAATACACAAGATAAAATAAAGAAAAATATGTGCCGTTTACTCAAGTGGTACGTGGAGTTGTCTCCCAAATACAGACCGCACTACCGTCCATTCGGATTCAGCTACGAAATTTACGTCTGGTTTCCATCATATTTACCACGAGAGACGACACATTTTACATTCTTCCAGTAGCCATAGCATTCATTGATCCACAATACTCATGCAAATAAATATTATCGAAATAAAAGAAATAAGTGGAAGAAAATGAAGAAAGGTGTCCTCAGGTCTAACCTCTTTTGTCGTCTCTCGAAAACGAGTTACACGGTTGTCGGAAGGGTTGATGCTCCGCTATTTTTCTGGTTTATCGCTGTTTTGGACTGCAGTTGTTCTCACTATTTCGGGGAAATTTCTGGACAGTTTCGGGCAGTTTTATAAGGTGCAGTTTTGGGTAAATTTTTAGGTGCAGTTTTGGGCAGTTTCGGGGACTATTTTGGGCAGTTTTTAGGTGCAGTTTAGGGCAGTTTGCTGGACAGTTTCAGGATAATTTTTAGGTTGATTTTCAGCAATGGGCTGGCTGGTTTTGTTTGTTTTTGTATTTGGTCATGGGTTGTAGGGTTGCTCGGTGATTTGTTGTTCACGTGTAAGTGAGGAAAAGGGATCTGTGATGAGTTCGTTGATCTAGGGTTTTTACGTTTGTGTCTTTTGGTGGAGGCTTGGTTTTGTTGCTTGATTGTATTTGGCTGGTGGGGAGCTTTGGCGCTGTTTGTGTTTTGTTTGGGAGGAGGGTTGTTTTGTGGTTAAACATGGCTGTTGTTAGGGCGTGATGGTGCTACGTGGTCAGATGCGTTTAGTTTGTACTAGGCGTGAGAGTAAGGGGCTTATGCGTACGGGTATTGGCTTGTTTAGGGTGAAACGTGGCTGTCAGTTTGAGTGTGGTTTGGAGGCTTGTGTGTGTGAATGTGCATTGAAGAGAGACGTGTGTGTGTGTTATAATGAAGCCAAATACGTGGCTATTAAGGGTTGAGTGAGGCAAGAGGGAGAGGCCAAAGAGTTCTTAGGGGCCGAGAGATAAAATAGAGAGTGTGAGGGCTAGGGTTTATTACTTTGCTCGGTGGCTTTTGTCTTCACGTGATGGGCAGTTTTGTTTTTGTTGTTTACGACTTTCTGAATGTCAATGTGGTGTTTTTGTCATGGATTTAGGGGTTTGTGAATGTGTGACGCCGAGAGTGTTGTGTGTATGGGAGAGGAGATAGGGTCGAGAGAGGAGAGAGAGGCATGAGTGTTGAATGTATTAGGGTTTTTTTTTTGTAGTTTTGCCGTGAATCTCTAGAGAATATTAGGGTTAGTTTAGGGTCCTTTTTATAGTTGCACGCTAGGGTTTGGGTTGTGCATGGGATTTTTTAAAATAAGGAAAGAAATCAATGAAATTAAGGATGGATTTAGTTAGTTTAAAAAAAGGAAAAGATAATTATATTTTTGGTGGGTAATATATTAATTTTGGTGAATGATTTATTTAATTTGGGAAGTGAATTAGATTAAAATTTAATTTCAATTTATTTATTTTAATTTAATTTGATTTATGTTTTAAATATGTTTTAATTATTTTTGGATTGGACTAGGGTGAGATGGGCTTGGTGTGTGGTTTGTGGGGGTTTGGGCCAAGAGTGTATTTTAAAATGGAAGTCCAACAAACAAACCCGAAGCATAAACAAACGAATTAATTCCAACAAGATGTAAATTTCTGAATCTCCTTTCCGACGTCCGTTTCCCACGACTTCCACAATTTAAGAGGTAGTGTCTCCATGTGAGACTCATCATCGGGACTTACATGCAAAAATACAGTACCTACAGTCACCCCCACTTTGATGGGACTTGTGTAGTGTGTGACAATGACAATCCTATCAAAATTTATGCAATGCATTTTTACTTACCTGGCTCGCCAGTTGCCACCTGACTTGCCTATTGCCTCGAACTGAGTTGATTTGGTGGTGAGGTGCTGTGACCCCTGAGGTTCATCCTTGCAAGATGTTGCGATCTCTAGAATCACTACCAAACTGAACTGATGAAAGTTGGTTCATTTCCGAACCTATACTAAACTGAGATTGTGGTACATTTTCGATCCGTGCTCCATTTCCGGAGTGCCATTTTCGTCATGCTAAACCTCATTTCTGAGGCATCACAGATGTGATGATTGTCCATTTTCGAACCGTGCTCCATTTCCGGAGTACCCTTTTTGGCGAGTGATAGAGTCCATTTCCGAACCCTCCTCCATTTTCGGAGTGCCATTTTCGGAGAGTGATATAGTCCATTTTCGAACCGTGCCCCATTTTCGGAGTGCATTTTCGACGAGTGATAGTAGTCTATTTTTGAACCGTGCTCCATTTTCGGAGTGCCATTTTCAGCGAGTGATAGTAGTCCGTTTTTGAACCGTGCTCCATTTTCGGAGTGCCATTTTTCGCGAGGGATAGTAGTCCATTTTCGAACCGTTCTCCGCTTTCAGAGTACCATTTTCAGTGTCTGACGAGATAATGGTCCATTTTCGAACCGTGCTCCATTTTCGGAGTGTTATTTTTAACGAAACTGATACTGATACTGATATTGATGTTGATGTGTCTCCATACCCGGAGTGCCATATCCGGAAAAATTGATACTGATGCTAATGTGGACCTCGCCCCTAGAGTGTCGTACCTGGCAAGACTGATACTGATGCTAATGTGGGCCTCGCCCCCCAAAGTTCCATACCCGGAAAGACTGATACTGATGCTAATGTGATGGTTCATTTCAACATACTGTACTGCCTCTCACGAGATAATCATGATAGCTAAACATATTTTCGTCCTGAACAGATGCTTCGCGTCGAACCAGAGATCCTTCAAAGTACTTAATACACTCAGATCCGCTCGTCTGAATGAGTGATCTGAACTAGACTCCTAGTGTGTGTGTGCCAAGGCTCTTTCGTAGCTTAATCCTTAAGTAAGCCAACTCGATAATTTTGTCACAGAGAATCGGATCAGTGGGTCTAACCAACTTAGATTTCTTGATCACACTCTGTGATTACTTCCTCATACTCAACATGATATGGTTTTCTTCATTTTTTCATTCGTCTCTTTCTTTTCTTTCTTTTTTTTTTTGAACTTTCTTTGTTCTTTTTCTCTTTTTTTTCCCTTTCTTTGACACACCTATCATTTAAGGTAGCATTTCTCCTCATGGTGGTTCTAATACTCGCCCATGGGTAGCTTCACGTTTATCGGTTATAGGCGGTCTATTTTTTTCTTTTTCTTTTCATTACAGAGACTTTTTCTTTATTTCCAACCATATCATATATCGTAGCATAAGTAAACCAGGATGGACATCCAGGTAAACGTTCATTCACTGATCTATCATCTCTTCAACTAGTTATCTCGCCAACTACTCGGGCTTCTACTGCTGAGATCCCGTAATCAAGTGCTTGTGAGTCTAGTTGAGATCAATCCATTCAAAATACCGGATGAGAGCACATCTTGCACTTATCGTTTCTAAGGTTTCTCCCTACAGCAAATAATGTCATCACCGGACAAATGTCTAACTATCAAAGACTTCTCTCTCACTCTCTCCTTTTTTTTCACTCACTCACTCACTCACTCCACGGCATTCTTCTTTTCAACCGTTGATAATGTGGGCCTCGCCCCCTGAGATCCATTCCCGAAACTCATACTGACATGGGCCTCAACCCTGGGATTCCTTTCCCGAAACTCATACTCATATGGGCCTCAACCCTGGGATTTCTAACCAAATCTTATACTATGTTGTTGCTGTTTCTGATTGGCTTGTCTTTGCCGGTTTCTCTTTTTCTTCTTTGGAACCTGTGAATACAAAATAAAACAAAAACAAAAAAGAATGTAAAATAAGTTACGTATATGCATGCATGAATATGTTTCATATCCCGTTGGGTTAGTTCTTCCGCCATTTCTCTTGGTGACTGCTCGGTCTTCCCTTCCTCAAGAAAAATATTGTTTTAATCTATCCACATTGATCGGCTTGGTGAACTCATTCCCTTCCAAGTCTAACAGTCTCGCTACCCCATTTCCTAATTTCTGAATGGTTTTCCTGTCTTTTCTGCTTGCTTCTTCCAAGAATTCACTAGGTCCTAAATATCGCTGAGTATCATAGTACCAGAGTTGAATGCTTTTGTCAAATATACTCATGTTACAGGTTGAAAGGAAGAGTCTCAGAAAAGTAAACGAAATGGACGTCTTTATTATCATTAAGAAAAGCTCCGAACAAGTAGACAAAATAATTGTCTTAATTAAAAATGCATGATCAAATAAACTAGGAGGAAGAGCTTCATCATTCGTAGCATTGCCTTCTTCCTCGGCCTATGGTTCTCCACTACTGTCATTCTCTATCGCCATGAAAGAAACTGGGTGGTTGAAAGTTTGGAGGACAAAACTTTCGGGCAGGCCGGAGTTGATCATGTAGGTGGGTGGTGGAACGAAGTGGTAGTTTAGTAGAGGATTTCTGTGTATGTTGGGTTTTTCTCTTTCCGGGTCAGGTATTTTATGGGAGTCAATGAGGTTTTGGATCTCATGCCTAAGGCGGGTGCAGCTGTCAGTTTCGGGACCTCTTCTCTGATGGAAGTGACAATACATGCTTAGGTCAAGGTTGGGTGGCACAGGGTTAAGAATTAGTTTAGGCTCTAAGGGTTTAAGAAGTCCTTGCGCCTTAAGCTTTTCAAACACCCTTGAAAGAGGCTTACCAAGGTTGGCAAATCGCCTATTTTTTATGGCTGTGACCTCAGCGATAGCGGGCATAGTCCCTGAAGACCCCACAATAGTCCTTCTATTCTGGCCATAGAACTTTCTATTTTCAGCCTCTTCCTCCTCAATATCCATAACTATCTCCCTCAACTGTCGGAAATCTGCAATCATCGAAGTCATCCTCCTTAACTTACCATAAATAGAGGGCTTGGTGCCCTTGATGATCATTTTTATCCGGTCTTTCTCTGAGGGCCTAGTCTGCATCTTCCGAAGCTGGCTTCTCCAGTGATCTACATACTCCTTGAAGTTCTCTTTCGGCTTCTGCTTGGTATTCTCTAAGTCGCGGAGTGACAAGTCAATCTCCAAGTCTGTAACATACTGTTTCAGAAAGGCGTCTGTGTTGGATAGTTACAACCCATAGCATCACTATTTGTACAGATCATGGTGTTATTGTACAAATTAACTATGTGACAAAAGGAGATAGCTCTCTTATCATTTGTGATTAGATCACCTAGATGTATAAATGATAGGAGGTCCATATGATTAGTTCCTGGATTGAGATGATATGAGACAGTATCAGTCCACGAAGGATTAATCATTAAATATCGCTAGTCAGAGTATTATCGAGATTGGACATGGATAATACGTAAAAGACTAGTATTACACTTGTGCTCATTGTGAAGAGCATAATGGCATAGTTCTCATATGTTTGGGTATAGGATACTCATGCAAGTGTAATAGGAGGTTGTGTTTTACCGATGGTATGTAAAACAGCTTCGCTCTGGATAGACCCCTTCAGAATTCCATTGGTAGTATGACTATGTGTCTATGGAAGTCCGACATCAGGGTAGGTGTATTTGGTCTTAACCTGAGACTTACACCGCTAATACTTGCAACAATCAATATACTTTGGTTTTGGTCGTCCAGGGCTTTAGCCGATTCTGTGTACGCCTTTGTTGGGTATATTGAGAATCGTAGTGTGTTGGGTGTGATGTCAAGACGGAAGTATCACTCCAGTTATAGTGGAGATGATGTCACGTAGGATACGATACTAGTACTCTTAAGTACTGTAGTCATCGGGATATTAAGACTAGGTCATATATATTCGATAATAGAGACTACTTACCAGACATCCGACATGTGCTTCGCATGAGGCAGACACAATTCGAGCCCCAAGCCTAGCACGTGACATCCGATACTAGATCGACATACACGATACCACGTATACTACGCCTGATATAGATCGCTTATTCTAGTAAGCATGTTTTTGGAGAATTGGGTAGGCATGACATTTTGCTAGAAGCCACCATTGTTGTAAATCGGTAAAAACATAGTACTAGGTAAGTACGTATTCGGATAGTCCGATAACCGTATTTACTGCCAACATATTCGGGGATCTCATGGGTCGCTTCCTGAAGATTCACCAATGACGTATAACTCACACTTTAATTAATCTGGGATTACTTTTGATGAGAGAGAAAATTAATCTGGGATTAATTACGGAGATATTTTATCTAGGATAAAATATCTTTTAAAGAGAGAGAACGATTAATTTGGAATTAATCGATAAATTAATATATTTGATATATTAATCGAAATTGGATTTCGACGCGAAATTAAAATTAGATTTTAATTAAGGCGAACGAATTAATTTAGAATTAATTCGTTAGCGACGTGAATAGTAATTATGCTAGGCATGATTATTTAATTAAATTAGATTTAATTACGTCACGATGGAAATTCATTAATTTGGAATTAGTGAATCTGAGCTCGAGAGTGTTTGCGGGCGCACTCGCATTTTGAATCAAGTGCGACCCACAAGTCACATCAAGTGTCAAATCACTAGTCAATCAATTGATGTGATGTCTAATCACTTTGAGTCACTTGACACCTTGTCATGAAGTGAATAGTGATAGATGTGATGTGAATAATGATGTGTCTGGTTGGCAAGGCTTTAATGTTTTTTGCTTTTTGACTTTTGAAAAGCAAAAATTTGGTAAATGAATTTTTGAATTTCATTTAAGTTTATTAGATACACAAACCAAATAACCTAACACAACTTCTTCTCTCTCCTCTCCTCTCTCCACATTCGGCCAAGGGCCTAAATCTCTCTCAAATTATTCTCTTGGCCGAGAGCCATAAGCAAAGAATAGAAGATTTGTTGCAAATCTTAAAGGGTGCTAGCACACAAAGAGGCATACAAGGTGATAGGGAAACCCACCTTTGAGCTTGGAATCACCATTTATAAAGCTTGAGCTTGAAGATGAAGATGGAGGACAAAGAACACCATGGCCGAGAGCTTCACTCAAAGGGCATAAAAAGTTTTGTTCTTCGTAGCATCCAATCCGATCAAAGTGAGTATGATTCCACCATTCTCCTTTGTGTATTCACATGTGTTTCAATGCTTGATTTGATCCTTGGGACTAAATAGAAACCCACAATGGTATCAAAGCGATTTTGAGAATGAAACTTTTTTAGGTTTAAAATTGGGTAAAATGTATTTGAGCATGATTTAATGAAATTGGATGATAGAGTGTCCTTAAAACATGTTTAATTGAAGATTGATTGGATCAATTTCAAGAAAAAGTATTTGGAATAAATTTCCCCAAATCTCTTTGCTTGACCGAGAGTTATAAGCCCTATTTTATATTGGAATATTTTGTTTCATTGATCATTGGATGACTTGAAACGATTGGGAAAATGTTGAATTGGATTTAATTGGATTGAATTCAAATCGGACATAATTAAACCCTAATGGCCAAGACTTTAAATGCATGTAATGGGTTTGATTTTTGATAAATTGTGTTAGACATGATTTAATATTGAAGAGCATGATTAATTAGGCTAAATTATGTTTTGGAAATATTGATTAGGGTAATTAACTATGCTATACACTTTAAGTAATTAAATTGTGAATTTGGAATTTGATAATTTAATTATGTTGGGCTAATTTTGGAAATTGGGCTTTAAAGTTGTAATTGGGCATGGGCTTGATTGTACCAAGTTAGGTTTAGGCTAAATTGGTTGGATCCAATTGGGCCCAAAACTGTTTCCGTAAAGTCCAAATGCGACTAATAGACCTTTAACTTTAATTGGGCCTAATGGGCCTAAATTGGTTTCAAAGGCATATAAGGGTGATTCCTTTAAATGGGCTTTAGTCTTTTGGTTTGACCCATTGTGGACAACAGAAACTGGATGACGTATGCTGTTCTGGGCTCGCGGCCCGGTTGGGAGTACGGAGTAGCCAGCAAAGGGCTAAATCGGAGAATTAGGGAGTCGCCACCCGGTGTGAATCGGGACAAAGATTTAAGGCCGCACTCACCCCTCGCAAGGAAGACCTCAAACCATTGGGTTCGGAATGGTCCCTTACTTAATGCCACTTGTAATGTAAAGGTTTATGCAAAAATCCAACCAAGCCTATGACATATATTTCAAAGTCCAAAATCCTAAGTTCACATACATGAATATAAAGCTTACATCTTAACATACATGAAATCAAGTCCTATTGCTAAGTTTGCATGCAACAATAAGCATATAAAATCATAAGAGTTCAATCATTCATGCAAACATAAACACAAACAACCATGGCAATCTTGTCATGCAATATAAAGGAAATCAAAATAACAGCAAACATCTCATGTTATAAGCGCATTATAAAGGCATATGAAACATGATCAAAATAACTGCATAATAAACAAAATCAACATAAGCGCGTAACTTGAAGAGATTAAGAAAGATGCGAATTTGAACACGCAAAAAGATAAACAACTAAAGATGCACTCGTAAATTAAAGATAAACGTGCCATGACGTGATGCCAAAGAATGTGATTAATCATAATTGGAAGAAGAAAAACGCAAAGAATGAGAGAGAGGCAAGTGCGCACATATGGACACTACAAATTTCTGATTAAGCATGTTATATGTGATGCGAAAGATGATAACTAATATGGGCACAGACATGCATGTGAATACTTTTCCAAGTGGTACGTGGAATTGTATCCCAAGTACAGACCGCACTACCGTCCATTCGGAATCGGCTACGGAATTTACGTCTGGGTTTCCATCCGATATACCACAAGAAATAATGTCCACACGTCTTCACAACATGGATGCATAAATTGTAATACATTAAGCCAAGACTAAGGTAGATGATGCAACTATATGGAATTCCATAATACATGCATGAATAAGGCAATGATGTACAAAAGAATCAGTGACATGACAAGAAGTGCGGCGAAGCATCGTGGTAAAGGATCTTATCCCCGTGAAATGGAGGGCCTTTAATCCGACTTACTAGGCCCATGCGCAATGAACACATAATATACATAAAATTAAGGTGTAATAACAAAGACAAGATATTGGACTTCGTATATCCGATTGAACACATCTCACGTCCAATCGAATGTACGTCATCCGGCACGGCGAAGCATCATGGTAAGGATCTTATCCCCGTGAAACGGAGGGCCTTTAACCCGACATACTAAGCCCATACGCAATAAACATAAAATATGCATAAATAAAGACAAAAGTAAACACAAAAATACTCGGCACGACGAAGCATCGTGGTGAGGAATTATCCCCGTGAAACGGAGGGCCTTTAATCCGACTTACTAAGCCCATGCGCAATAAACACATAATATGCATAAATAAAGGCATAATAACAAAGACAAGATATCAGACTTTGTATATCCGATTGAACACATCTCACATCCAATCGAATGTACGTCATCTGGCGCGGCGAAATATCGTGGTAAGGATCTTATCTCCGTGAAACGGAGGGCCTTTAATCCGACTAACTAAGCCCATGCACAATAAACACATAATATGCATAAATAAAGACAAAAACAAACACAAAAATACTCGGCGCGGCGAAGCATCGTGGTAAGGATCTTATCCCCGTGAAACGGAGGGCCTTTAATCCGACTTACTAAGCCCATGCGCTTTTCTCATCATTACATAAATAAATAACATGCATAAAATTAAATGGCGGAATGATTAAACAACTCAAAATTAACAAAAGAACGTGCCGGTTACTCAGGCACTTGGAGTTGTGGCCCGAGTACAGATCATACTACCGTCCATTCAGAATCGGCTATGAAATTTACGTCCGGGTTTCCATCCGATATATACCTCAAGAGGCGACACGTCTTTCATTTTATCCAATGCCCACAACACACATCATATTCATAACACATGCATATTTATCTACTCAAGGGCCGCAACATACATTTAAACATCATAATCATGCGAATAAAGCTCAATGAATAGTAAAAACGAAACTGAAAACAAGTGTGAAAAATACCCTCAGGTCTAACCTTTTTTGCCAACTTTCGAGCTTGCGTTTCACGGAGATCGGAAGGGTAAAGCTCCTCAACTTTTCTGGTTCACTGGTCTAGCATCTTAACTCACTGTTTTTCTATTTTGCTCGCTGTTTGGTCTTTGATTCGCTGCTATTTTGCTGTATTTATGCTCACTGTTTCAGCTCACTGTTTTAATGTTTAGGTGGACTGTTTTTGCATTTTTTTTGGAGGCTTAATGTGCAGTTTTTTATGCAGTTTTTTAGTGTTTTAGGGGCTGTTATGGGTTAATTCGGGGACTAATTTCATACTATTTTTGAGCTGGTTTGGTTACTGGTTATGCGTGAAAGTGAGGCTGATTTGTGGGGCTATCAAGGGCTGGTTGTGTGAGCAGTTAGGGCTGGGCAGGTGGCTATTCGTGGTGTCTTTGGCGAGTGGCTGTGATGAATGTGGCTGATTTGTGGGCGTGTTTATGCGCTGAACTATGATTTACGTGAGGCTATATGTGGGGCTATCGAGGCTTTGAGGTGCATGCATACTTGTACGTGAGCATGGGGTAATGTTGAGGCAGTGAGGGGCAAGTGAGTGCGCTTGTGGAGGCTAATGGCGTGAGGCCAAGGGCGTGGATTGAAGCTAATGGAGTGAAGCAAAGTGAAGGGGATGTTTACATGAGTGGAAGATGAGACCATGAGGGTTGTTGCGTGGGGACGTATGGAGGTTTTAGGGTTTATTTCTTTATTTTTTGATTTTGTTTTTGCCGTGTATTTTAATGAGAGAGTGGAGAGGAGGGTTGGCTTTGGTTAGTGCATGTTTATATAGAAGAGGGCTAGGGTTTTTCCTTCTCTCACAAGGAAGTGATCTTGCATTCAATTTAGGATTTCCAAGAAAGGTATACACAAGATTGAGGGGGGACAAGGTTAATTCAAATTAGGAAGTTACAATATTTGATTTGTATTGTTTAGGCATGATATTTGTTAAGTTAGGCATCTAATATTTTTAATTGGTTAAGATTGATTTTAATTTGGTATATTATCTTTTTAATTTAGGTGTATAACATATTTAATTTGTTTAATTTAGGTATATGTTTATTTTATGTTTGGTAAATATTTTAATTATTATTTTATTTAATTACATTATTATTTTATTTAGTTAATGTTTTAATAAATATTTATTTAATTTGGGGTGTGTATTGAAGGCCTTGGGCGTGTGGGTCTTGGTGTGTGTGGGTGGGCTTGGCTTGGTGTGTGTTGGTTTGTGTGGCCTAGGTGTGTGGGCTCGCGGGGGTTTTAGGTCAAGGTCAAAGGGCTTGCGGGGGTCTTAGGCCGAGGTTAGGTGATTGTGAGTGTCTTGGGCCGGGAATAATTTTTAACATAGAAACTAAACGAGTTACTCGAAGCTAAACTAGTGAACTTAATCCGTCAATGAGTCGATTCTTGACTCTTCCCTTCCGATGTCCGTTTCTCGCGGCTTTCGCAACTTAAAAGGTAGTGCCTCCAACTGAGACTCATCATCGGGTTTCACATGCAAAAATGCAATGCCTATAGTCGCCCCCACTTTGATGGGATTTGTGCAGTGTGTGACTTTGAACAATCCTATCAAAGTTATGCAATGCATTTTCACTTACCTGGCTCGCCAATTGCCACTTGACTTGCCTGCTGCTCCGCCGAGCTGATGATACAGTGGACCTCAATCCTGGGATGCATCCCAATAACTACAACCGACAACGGGGGCACCTCGACCCTAGGATGCATCCCGATACCGCTGGAAATGAGGGCCTCGCCCTCTAACGGATGATGTAGTGGGCCCTCGACCCTGGGACGCATCCTAGAACTACAATTGACAGCAGGGGTACCTCGACCCCGTGACGCATCCCGAAACTGCTGACGATGCGGGCCTCGCCCTCAAGCTGATATGGGACATGCCCCCAAGCTGACAGGGGCCTCGCCCTCGAACTGATTTGGGCCTCACCCCCAAGCTGACATGGGGCTCGCCCTTAGACTGATGATGATGTGGGGCCTCGCCCCCAAGCAGATATGGGCCTCGCCCTCGAACTGCTGCTTTCTCCTTTCTTCGAACCTGCAAACACAAAACAAAAACAAACACGAAGATAATGCAATGTTACGTGTATGCATGAATGATTTTCTTATTCCGTTGGGTTAGGTCTTCTGCCAATTCCCTTGGTAACTACTCGATCCTTTTCTCACTCAGGCAAAGTACTGCTTCAATCTATCAACGTTGATTGGTTCGGTGAACTCATTCCCTTCCAAGTCTGATAGTCTCACTGCTCCATTTCCTATTACTTTCTGCACTATGTAAGGTCCTTCCCAGTTTGGTCTGAACTTTCCTCTGGGATCTGTCGTCGACGGCCTTGATTGGTTAAGTACCAAATCACCCTTTCTGATCTTGGTGGGGAGTACTTTCTTGTTGAATGCTGGCTAGTCTCTTTTGATACAACTGCAGTGATACAAAGACTTCGTTCTGTTCTCATCCAGCAATACTAACTGATCAAACCTCTGTGCGGCCCATTCTTCTTCTGGTAATTCTGCCTCTGCTAGTACCCTCATAGACTGTATTTCCATTTCTACTGGCAATACTGCTTCCATTCAATAGACCAAAGAGTAAGGTGTGGCCCCCGTTGCTGTTCTTACTGATGTTCTGTACCCCCACAAAGCATATGGTAGTTTCTTGGCCCAATCTCTGCAGTTCTCTGTCACCTTGGCTAAAATTGTCTTTATAGTCTTGTTGGCTGCCTCAACTGCCTCATTTGCCTGTGGCATGTACGGTGACGACTTATGGTGGCCTATCACGTATCTCTGTAACATTGCCTTTGTTTCTCCTTGAAACTGAACTTCATTGTCTGTCACTACATGATGCGGCATACCGTACCGACAAATGAGATTCTGAGCTATAAATTTTGCCATCTGCTTTGCTGTAACATTGCGGAACGACTCAGCTTCCACCCACTTTGAGAAGTAATCTACTACTACTACTATGAAGTGATGCCCATTCGATGTATTCGGTCGAATTTCTCCAATCATATCAATTCCCCATGCTGAGAAAGGCCAAGGCTCTGACAACCCGTGCAACTATGTGTGCTGCAAGTGATTCAAATTACCATGTGCTTGACAATCATGACAATACTTTACCATCTTTGCGCAGTCTGCTTCCATGGTTGACCAGTAAAACCCTTGTCTCACAATCTTGCGGGGCAGATTCAACCCGTTCATGTGCGGACCACATACCCCGGCGTGCACTTCTTCCATTACATGCTGAGCTTCTTCTTTTCTCAAACACTTCAACTGAATACCGTTTGTTTGCCTCTTGTACAGTTCTCCTTTCAAGATCACATGCTGAGAAGCTAACTTCTGAATGCCTATTCTGTTTTTTCTGCCTGCCCCTTCCGGGAGTTCCCCGTGTTCCAGATACCTCTGAATGTCATGATACCAAGGTTTACCATCGTCAACCTCTACTTCCAAAACTTTTTTTGTGTCATAGACGGGTCTGTTTGCTGTTGTCAGTACCAATGGTCTCATTACTAACTCTCTGGATTTTCCCAAGTTGCTGCAAGTGTAGCCAATGCGTCTGCCATCTGATTCTCTTCTCTCGGCAAGTGCTGAAACTTCAATCGGGGATAACCTGTGCCAACTCTCTGAGGTGAAGGAGGTAAGGTTTCAACCGTTCTTCTTTCAATCCCCATCCTCCTCGCATCTGCTGGACTACCAACATAGAATCTTCGTAGACTTCCAGACTCTCAGCTTTCAAGGCTATCAATAATGTCAAACCAAAAGCGCATGCCTCATATTCGGCCATGTTGTTAGTCACTCTGAACGTCAACCTCTTGGCCAAAGGCAAAGTCTCTCCCTCGGGGGTCACTATCACGATCCCAATTCCGGCTCTCTTGTAATTTACTGCTCCGTCAAAATACATCTTCCACCTCTGAATTGTTATTGCTTGGATCTCTTCATCTGGAAACTCAAACTTATATTGATCCCCCTCAACAGGCTGCAATTCCAGAAACTCTGCTACTGCTCGCCCTTTGATCACTTTGGAGGTGAGATACTCAATGTCGAACTCTGTCAGCAATACTAACCATCTACACAGTTTTCCCACCAGTGAAGGCACTGAATGAAGATATTTTAGAGGATTATCCTTTGCCACTACCTGGATCTTGTAAGACTGGAAATAATATCGCAACTTTCTGGAAGCCCATACCACTGCAAGACAGATCTTCTCTACTTCTTGATATCGAGCCTCATACGGAAGCATCTTCTTACTCAGATAATAGACTGCATGTTCCACCCCTATCTCATCTGCCTGTACCATCATCGCCCCCAGTGCTTCTGATTCTATAGCCAGATACAATATCAAAGGATTGCCCGGTCTCGGAGGTTTCAATACAGGAGGCCTTACTAAGTACTCTCTGATTTTGTCAAAGGCTGTCTGACACTGTTCATTCCATCTCACAGGCTGATA
Source organism: Zanthoxylum bungeanum (assembly GCA_019454045.1). Taxonomy (NCBI): domain Eukaryota; kingdom Viridiplantae; phylum Streptophyta; class Magnoliopsida; order Sapindales; family Rutaceae; genus Zanthoxylum; species Zanthoxylum bungeanum. The sequence goes on from SKCR01031919.1 coordinate 115,950, forward strand.
TTTTCTCAACAGTTTGAAGATAGGCTCACACACTGATGTCAGCTTGGCAATGTATCGACTGATGTACTGAATCTTTCCCAAGAATGCTCTGACTTCTTTCTCTGTCTTCGGTGCTGGCATCTCAGCAATTACCTTGATTTTCTCAGAATCCACCTCTATTCCACCCATTCCCACTGTGTGACCCAGTAATTTTCCTGACATCACTCCAAACACACACTTCTTAGGATTTAACCGCAAGTTGTATTTATCAACTCTTTGAAGGAACTTTTCAAGTGCCTCTATATGCCTGATTCTTGTCTCTAATTTCACCATCATGTCATCCACATACACTTCAATATCCTTGTGCATCAAATCATGAAATAATGTAGTGGCCATCCGCTGATAAGTAGCCCCTGCATTCTTAAGCCCAAACGGCATTACCTTGTAACAATACATAAATGCCCCACTCTGTGACGAATGCAGTTTTATGCTTGTCTTCTTCAGCCATAAGAACCTGATTATACCCTGAAAATCCATCCGCAAATGAGTACTTAGCAGATAAAGCCGCACTATCAACCAGAACATTTATGTGCGGTAGTGGAAAATCATCTTTCGGGCATGCCTTGTTGAGATCTCTGTAATCCACACACATTCTGACTTTTCCTTCTTTATTCGGCACTAGCACAATGTTGGCCAACCACTCGGGATACTTCACTACTTCTAGGAACCCCACATCTATCTGTTTCTTAACTTCTTCTCTTACTTTCTCAGCCCATTCTGGTCTCATCCGTCGAAGCTTCTGTTTCACTGGCCTCATATTCGGATAAGTTGGAATTGTGTGTTGGGCAATGCTTCTGTCTACCCCAGACATGTCCTCATAGGACCAAGCAAACACTTTGGCATATCTGATCAATACTTCTTCTAGTTTCTCCCGCTCTTCAGTGGTAACTTCACTTGCAATCAGAATTTCCTTGGGATTCTCAGGTGTACCAAGGTTAAATGCATTTGTTTTGGCCGAGCTGATATCAAATATACTTGATTCGTGCAGAGTAAAAGAAAATGACTCAGGCAAGTAAGAAAAAGAGATGTCTTTATTATTGGATAATGCGGAAGTACATTCAAACAAATCAGGAAGGCAAATGTCTTCATCACTCATAGACACTTCTTCCTCTACAACTGAGTTCTTTCCGAGCTTCTTATCTCCCTCCAGAGTCAAACTTTCTAACTTCACTAGTTCTTCTTCCCACTTCTCTTCTTCATTCTTTGCAGTATTTTCCATTATTGGCTTTTTTCCCAATATATCCTGGAAAATCTCAAACCCTGGTACCACAATTCCATTAACTTCCACAGGCTCAGGCTCACTTGATACCCTGAAGCCTTCACAAAGCAGCAATCATCAGTTTCAGGCCCTTCTCCTGACCTTCGGCTTTTCTTCACCAGACTTGTACCCCAAACCCTTCCGAGTAGTCTGTCCTCTGAAATCTGGCAGTTTTGAACCCTCACCCGGCTCATACTTCATTTTTTCCATGATCCTAGCTACCTTAGGATCCACCCATTCCTCAAAAGTTACCGACACTTGGAACCTTGTGAAAGGCGGTACTTCCAAAGCGGCCACATCATTATCCACCTCAGCTCGGATGGTAACAATTTCTCCCCCATACGGGAACTTAATCATTGGTGTGTAGAGTAGAGGGCACACCCCTAAGCTTATGAAACCAGGGCCTTCCCAACATAAAGCAAAAGTGGCTGGGATATCCAGCACTGTAAACTCAACTTCGTCCTCAACTGGGCCCACTTTAACCATAGCCATAAAAGTACCTTCCACTCCGCGCTTACTGTCATCATAAGCTTTAATGGTCATGTTGGAAGGGTCCAAGTCTGTTGCCTTATGCCCAGCCTGGCCAAAATTCAACGGGCACACATTGATGCCCGAACCATCATCCACCATTACACATGAAGTCTTCTTACCCTTCACTTCAGCTCTGATAAACAAGGCCTGTTGTGATTTCTACCCTCAGCCAGGAGTTCCTCTTCTAAAAAGTGATCCTTTGTAAAGTTTCTCCTCGTACCGACCCGACAAGCATTGCGGGGTGGCATCCTCAGGCACCACAATTTTATTCAAGGCCTCAACCATGGCCTGCCTATGCTCTTGAGATGTACACAGTAATTCCCAGATGCTAACCTGAGCCCGGGTCTTTTTCAACTGCTTCAACACTATATCGCCCTCCGCAGTTTTTCTGCACTTTCCACCACTTCTCTACCATCGGTCAAGGCTTCCTTACCCTTTTCGCCACATCATTGTAAAAGCGGCCACTGCGGGTCATTCCCCTCACTTCTTCCTCATCACCACTAGAGAAATCAAGCCAAAAGTTCTTCCCTTGCTCAGTCTCATCTTCACTATTACTATCCCAGATTCCCAGTCAAAAGGCTTGAGGGGAAGGATTTTAGGACAAGGTCTTCTGGGAGGCCTGAATTGATCATATAGGTTGGTGGTGGTACGGCACGGTAGTTGGGTAATGGGTTTCTGTGTGTGTCAGGCTGTTCTGTTTCTGGGTCGGGTATTTTCTTGGAATCTATCAAGTCTTGGATTTCATGGCGGAGTCGGGTGTAATTATCAGTGTCATGGCCTTTCTGTTGGTGGAAGTGACAGTAAAGGTTTAGGTTGTAATGTGATGGTGGGGGATTGGGTAATGGTTTGGCCTCCAAGGGTTTCAGAGGTCCTTGTGTTTTTAATTTCTCCAACACCTTAGACAAGGGTCTCCCTAAGTTGGAGAATCTCGGTTCCGGATGCAGCAATCTCCGCAGAGACAGAGTTTGGTGCCTGATGTCCCCCCAATAGGCCTCCTACTTAGGCCATAAAACTTCATGTTTTCCGCCTCTTCTTCTTCAATGTCCATGACAGTTTCCGTCAACTGCCGAAAGTCTGTAATCATGGAGGTCATCCTCCTCAGTTTCCCATAGATGGAGGGCTTAGTACCCTTGATGATCATTTTGATCTGGTCTTTCCCTGAGGGCCTAGTCTGTATTTTCAACAACTGACTTCTCCATCGGTCCACATACTCCTTGAAGCTTTCCTCCGGCTTCTGCTTAGTGTTCTCTAAATCACGGAGTGACAAATCAATCTCCAAGTCCGTGACATATTGCTTCAGAAAAGCATCAGCCAACTCTTCCAATCTTCTTGACCTTTTTCTCAAGGTTGTGATACCACACTATGGGTGCCCCCTCAAGTGACATTTCGAACATTTTCTGTACCTGACGCTTCGATAAGCCCACTGCACTCATAACTGCAACGTACTGGCGGAGATGGACCCTTGGATCCCCACCCCATTGAACTTGGCCATATCCGGCATCTTGAACTGAGCAGCATCTGTTCTTCAAAGGTCAATGCCTCATAATCCAGTAACTCTTCATCCTTACCCTTCATCTTGCGGGTAACAGACTCTACCTGGTCACGGAGTTTCTGCAATTCTGCCTGAGACCCAACTGTTCTCCCAGTTGCATAATTCGCCATGTCATCATCAAAAGTGGGGATATCATCCCCCAATTGTTCGGAGGCTCCTCACACCTACATTCTCAGGATTCCCCCAACATGGGGCACAGCCATATTTGTCATGGCAGTAGTCAAGGCTTGCATCTGTTCAGTAAATTTGGCGAGACTGTTCTCAAACTGATCCATACGGGATACCTCATTTTCTGGTGTACTCATATCTGTTACTATCTTTTTAGGGAGTCTTCTCTCTTCCCTAACCCAACAAGAATCTATTATGCCTTTTTGAGACATAGAGGGTGTTAACATGATGTATGCATGTATGAGGTGCATCAGATGCATATAACATATAGGACATACTAAATCAATTAAAATTCTCAAACAAATCGGCCCATTATCATTTTAGAAGTTTTTGGGCTAAATGTCATAGGAGTGAACTCGTCCCAGTTTAAATGGCCCAACGAGTTCGCATCTCATGGCAAGGAGCCCAACTAAATCCAAATGGTAATGTTCCGAACACAAGCATAAAATGGCCCATCAACATTTAGAGGCCTTGGCCCAATCGTCATAAGATACGTTCTTGTCCCAGTTTAAATGGCCCAACAAGCCCATATCCAATGACAAATGGTCCAAATGGATCCAAACGACGATGTTCCCAAACACAAGCATAATGATAATTCAAGCATAAAACAGTAAATTCTACAAGGTGGCCCATCAACATTTCAAAAGCTTTGGGCCTAATGGTCATAGGATACGAACTCGCCCCAGTTTAAATGGCCCAGCAAGTTCGCATTTCTGACAAGAAGTCCAACTTCATCCAAATGACGATGGTCCACAAGCACATACTCAAGGAAAAAAAAATTGTTACTTTAGCCATACAACCCCAGTCTATGGGTGGGTTCATGAGAGTATAAACAAAGACTCTTGCTGGAGAAGGATTGCCCACAACTAGGTCTCCCCACTCAAGGGTTCGTGCGACCAAGCAAGCGTACCTTTTTTATACCTTACGGTACGTGCCAACAAGTCACGGTGTGTGAGTAACTTTCAAATGGATTTCTTGTTGCAGATTCCCCAGAGGGAGGGTGGAGCGAACTCTCTTAAATACCCAAGCCTCTTAGGCTCTTATCGCTTGGTGACAGGAATAAGCAACAAGTCCTCCAAATTAGTCTGTCACAACAGGCCAAGGGTAGTGACTATTTAGGTGCCTCCACAGCTTTTCCTCGAAAGGTAGTGAATGAAGGAAGACACCAAACCATTACCTAGCCTTAAAATGTCTTTGATCACCTCATTTCATCCACTATAGACATGATCAATTAAAACAAAAATCCAAACATTACAAGACAATATTTCGAGGTCGATTCTCTATCCCCAGTGGAGTCGCCAGACTGTGGACAACAGAAACTAGGCGATGCATGCTGTTCCGGGCTCGCGGCCCTGTTGAGAGTACGGAGTAGCCAGCAAAGGGCTAAATCGGAAATAAGGGAGTCGCCACTCGGTGTGAACCGGGACAAAGATTTAAGGCCGCACTCACCCCCTCGCAAGGGAAGACCTCAAACCATTGGGTTCGGAATTGTCCCTTACTTAATGCCACTTGTAATGTAAAGGTTTATGCAATAATCCAACCAAGCCTATGACATATATTTCAAAGTCCACCACAATCCTAAGTTCACATACATGAATATAAAGCTTACATCTAAACATACATGAAATCAAGTCCTATTGCTAAGTTTGCATGCAACAACAAGCATATAAAATCATAAGAGTTCAATCATTCATGCAAACATAAACACAAACAACCATGGCAATCTTGTCATGCAATATAAAGGAAATCAAAATAACAGCGAACATCTCATGTTATAAGCACATTATAAAGGTATATGAAACAATATCAAAATAACCGCATAATAAACAAAATCAACATAAGCGCGTAACTTGAAGAGATTAAGAAAGATGCGAATTTGAACACGTAAAAAGATAAACAACTAAAGATGCACTCGTACATTAAAGATAAACTTGCCATGACGTAATGCCAAAGAATGTGATTAATCATGATTGGAAGAAGAAAAATGCAAAGAATGAGAGAGATGCAAGTGCGCACATATGGACACTACAAATTTCTGATTAAGCATGTTATATGTGATGCGAAAGATGATAACTAATATGGGCACAGACATACATGTGAATACTTTTCCAAGTGATACGTGGAATTGTATCCCAAGTACAGACCGTACTACCGTCCATTCGGAATCGGCTACGGAATTTACGTCTGGGTTTCCATCCGATATACCACAAGAAATAATGTCCACACGCATTCACAACATGGATGCATAAATTGTAATACATTAAGCCAAGACTAAGGTAGATTATGCAACTATATGGAATTCCATAATATATGCATGAATATGGCAATGATGTACAAAAGAATCAGTGACATGACAAGAAGCGCGGTGAAGCATCGTGGTAAAGGATCTTATCCCCGTGAAATGGAGGGCCTTTAATCCGACTTACTAAGCTCATGCGCAATGAACACATAATATGCATAAAATAAAGGCGTAATAACAAAGACAAGATATTGGACTTCGTATATCCGATTGAACAAATCTCACGTCCAATCGAATGTACGTCATCCGGCGCGGTGAAGCATCGTGGTAAGGATCTTATTCCCGTGAAACGGAGGGCCTTTAACCCGACTTACTAAGCCCATGCGCAATAAACATAAAATATGCATAAATAAAGACAAAAGTAAACATAAAAATACTCGGCGCGGCGAAGCATCATGGCAAGGATCTTATCCCCGTGAAACGGAGGGCTTTTAATCCGACTTACTAAGCCCATGCGCAATAAACACATAATATGCATAAATAAAGGCATAATAACAAAGACAAGATATCGGACTTTGTATATCCGATTGAACACATCTCATGTCCAATCGAATGTACGTCATCCGGCGTGGCGAAGCATCGTGGTAAGGATCTTATCCCCGTGAAACGGAGGGCCTTTAATCCGACTAACTAAGCCTATGCGCAATAAACACATAATATGCATAAATAAAGACAAAAGCAAACACAAAAATACTCGGCGTGGCGAAGCATCGTGGTAAGGATCTTATCCCCGTGAAACGAAGGGCCTTTAATCCGATTTATTAAGCCCATGCACTTTTCTCATCATTACATAAATAAATAACATGCAGAAAATTAAATGGCGGAATGATTAAACAACTCAAAATTAAACAAAAGAACGTGTCGGTTACTCAAGTGGTACGTGGAGTTGTGGCCCGAGTACAGATCATACTACGTCCATTCGGAATCGGCTATGAAATTTACGTCCGGGTTTCCATCCGATATACCTCAAGAGGCTACACGTCTTTCATTTTATCCAATGCCCACAACACACATCATATTCATAACACATGCATATTTATCTACTCAAGGGCCGCAACATACATTTAAACATCATAATCATGCGAATAAAGCTCAATGAATAGTAAAAAGGAAACTGAAAACAAGTGTGAAAAATACCCTCAGGTCTAACCTTTTTTGTAGACTTTCTGGCTTGCGTTTCGCGGAGATCGGAAGGGTAAAGCTCCTCAACTTTTCTGGTTCACTGGTCTAGCGTCTTAACTCACTGTTTTGCTGTTTTGCTCGCTGTTTGGTCTCCGATTCGCTGCTATTTTCGCTGTATTTCTGCTCACTATTTCAGCTCACTGTTTTAATGTTTAGGTGGACTGTTTTTGCATTTTTTTTGGAGGCTTAATGTGCAGTTTTTTATGCAGTTTTTTAGTGTTTTAGGGGCTGTTATGGGTTAATCGGGGACTGCTTTGTATTATTTTTTAGCTGGTTTAGTTACTGGTTATGCGTGAAAGTGAGGCTGATTTGTGGGGCTATCGAGGGCTGGTTGTGTGAGCAGTTAGGGCTGGGCAGGTGGCTATTCATGGTGTCTTTGGCGAGTGGCTATGTGATGAATGTGGCTGATTTGTGAGCGTGTTTATGTGCTGAAACTATGATTTACGTGAGGCTGCTTGTGGGGCTATCGAGGCTTTGAGGTACATGCATACTTGTACGTGAGCGTGGGGTAATGTTGAGGCAGCGAGGGGCAAGTGAGTGCGCTTGTGGAGGCTAATGGTGTGAGGCCAAGGGCGTGGATTGAAGCTAATGGAGTGAAGCAAAGGTCAAAGGGATGTTTACGTGAGTGGAAGATGAGACATGGGGGTTGTTGCGTGGGGACGTATGGAGGTTTTAGGGTTTATTTCTTTATTTCTTTATTTTGTTTTTGAAATTATTTTTAATGAGAGAGTGGAGATGAGGGTTGGCTTTGGTTAGTGCATGTTTATATAGAAGAGGGCTAGGGTTTGTCCTTGTCTCACAAGGAATGGATCTTGCATTCAATTTAGGATTTCCAAGAAAGGTATACACAAGAAGATTGAGGGGGGACAAGGTTAATTCAAATTAGGAAGTTACAATATTTGATTTGTATTGTTTAGGCATGATATTTGTTAAGTTAGGCATCTAATATTTTTAATTGGTTAAGATTGATTTTAATTAGGTATATATTTTTTTAATTTAGGTGTATAACATATTTAATTGTTTAATTTAGGTATATGTTTTTATGTTTGGTAAATATTTTAATTATTATTTTATTTAATTACATTATTATTTTATTTAGTTAATGTTTTAATTAATATTTATTTAATTTTGGGTGTGTATTGAAGGCCTTGGGCGTGTGGGCCTTGGTGTGTGTGGGTGGGCTTGGCTTGGTGTGTGTTGGTTTGTGTGGGCTAGGTGTGTGGGCTCGCGGGGGTTTTAGGTCAAGGTCAAAGGGCTTGCGGGGGTTTTAGGCCGAGTTAGGTGATTGTGAGTGTCTTGGGCCGGGAGGGAATAATTTTTAACATAGAAACTAAACGAGTTACTCGAAGCTAAACTAGTGAACTTAATCCGTCAATGAGTCGATTCTTGACTCTTCCCTTCCGATGTCCGTTTCCCGCGGCTTTTCGCAACTTAAAAGGTAGTGCCTCCAACTGAGACTCATCATCGGGTTTCACATGTAAAAATGCAATGCCTACACCCATGTTGACCAAAAGCCCATGCCTTAAGAAATTAATTGAAAGCCCATTGACTTTAATTAAATTAACGTTGGACGTTAATCGGGCTTTGAGACCTGTAACGATTAAATTTTTATTTAAGTCGTAAAGGTTCGTTAATAAAGTGTGATATTTAATTTAGAATTAAATAAGTGAATTAGTATTAAATACATGTTAAATGGATTTAATGTTGTAGTTTAAGTTAATTCAAGAATTCGTACTTTGAGTACTTATTCGCAAAACGAGTTTGACTCTCGCAAAATCAAATCGTTGTTTGAACATTAGATGGTCATTAATTATCAGATTATTTAATTTGATTAGATTGATTGATAACATGCTTGTGTGAATACATGGTTGTGATGCATGAATGTATATCGGATGGATATTAGATGGATGAGACAATTTTAGAAATTGTTATAATAAATTTGGAATTTATTAATTGGACCTGCGTGTCCAGCCTTATTACCTCCGTACTCTTTGTATTCTCTTCTCACCTATTCCCCTCAATGTAAATGAGGTTTCTTTAGAAGTGTAGTGTAACGGGTAGAAGTAAGTACTTGTGCTAGCGGGAGAGAGTAAATGGAGAGATTTGATCTAGGATCAATGTGTTAAATGTCCATCCTCATATCATTATTATTTATTTATACGCGCTTTATTATGTGTTTAGAATGCATATTTAAGGGTGTATGATGATGAGACCTTCATAAAGATAATAAATTGGTTGCCAAATTGCACGTGAAAAACCCTCACAAAATATTAAGCGTTTTTCTTTTCATTGCGTGATTCTTACTCAAGATCCAAGACTGGCATTGGCTTGTTGGCCAAAGTCAAGGCCTTTGTCCATCGAGGATGTGTTTGAATCACGAGAGCTTTGTTCCATATCGGTGTCTTGTCCAAGTTGTGGTTTGTTGGCCAAAGTCAAGACCACTTCTTGTCCATCGACATTGATTACGAAGCTTTCCATGGTCAATGGGTTCTGCTTAACTGGGATCATTAAGTTTGTTGTGCCAAAGCCAAGGCTTAATTGATTCAAAGGAAAAAGGTTAAGGAATATATTGGATATATTGGCATATATAAGATCTATGTTTCGGACTTGGATGTCCACCTACTGGATCTAGGAATTGGATTGGATCCAATTGATCTTAGAGATCTACCTAGTTTAGTATCATATAATTTGTTGGCCAAATTCAAGATTATGTGTTATTTAACGGGATCCTAGCCCACTAGGAAACACGGTTTTCCGAGTACTCGACAGAGGGTTAGAGGCTCGCCGAAAAATAATGGGAGGCAAGTATTAGATTTGCATTATTCGTTTAGTTACTTGCTATACGAGCTCAATCAAATATCATTCGTCAAATAAATATTAGTTGGACTAATATTTAAATCTTTGTTTTAATTAAACAGTTGGACTGTATTCAAACTAATTCAGTAAATAGTTGATTTTATAATTGGATTATAGTAATCAATATAATTGAATTTAACCAATCAAAGTATAGTTGATTAATATAGTTGGACTATAATAATCACTATATTTAAAAGTACCTGAAATCGTTGATTAAATAGTTGGACTATTAGAATCAAGATTAAATTGAAAGATTGGTGTTTAAAACATAATCCTAGGGAAAATGTACTTAAACGATTTTATTTTTTCAAATTGGGAATAAAACTTCAAGATAGTCTTGGAAACTAAAAAGTTACTTTATTTGATAAAATAACATCTTAGGCCTAAGCCCGGAGATAAGTAAATAGTAGAGCATGATCTTTGGAAGATTCATGTGATGATAACTTTAGTGCTTAATCCATTATGCTTGCCAAATAGACTCCTAATTTCTTAATCAGAACTAAGGAATATATCTTTAAAGTATGATAATGAAATTGAAGGATCTTCATTGATCTATTCTTAGATCTTAGAAGTATTAAATTACAATAATAACTCTTGGAGAGTTAATGGCTATTCTCAAGGAGATAAATCCAAAGTTTGCAATAAGACGAGTAGCGCAAGGTGTACCTTACTTCGATATTCTAGAAGGCCAAGGCTTGACCAAAGGCTTCTCGAATGTAGAAAAGGGCAAAGGCAAAATCATTATAATCTTCTAGGAAGATAAAGGACATATCCCAAGATGTCAGCCTAAACTGTGGCAAACAGGGTCAGTGTATCGTGACTGCCGTATGGACAAGGCAGACATGAAAGGAATAAAAGAAAGGGCAAGGCTTTGACTTTACAAATGTTTGTCATAAATATTTTCACTACTAGTATTAAAATTGGATTTTAAATACTTAGTATGATACATAAATATGTACTGGTGTGCAGCATCTGCTATGAACAGGCTACTAACTTCAATCGAGATTAATCTGCGAATCGAAAACGGGACGAAGGTCGCTGTTTTAACCGTAGATACCTCAGTTTAAGAACTACCCTTCGGGTATGTACTTAAATTAGGAAACTGTTATAATGTAACTAGTTTGACTAGAAACATTATCTCTATATCGAGTATAACTCGTTGCGAGTATACCTTTATATTCTAGAACACTAAAGTGTTTTATTTTATAAAGATGATATTGAGATAAACACATTAGATGTGAATAACAGTATTTATATTTTGAATATAAATAAATCTCAAACGTATTACATGACAAATAAATAGCTCAAACTGATTTGATCAGATAAGAAATTTAATTGTGGCAGTTTTATCTAGGACACTTTAAACAAGACTCGTATATCCACACTTTTGAAGAATGGATACTCCGAAAAATTTGATTCTATTCAAATAAAGTCTACGAATATAGTTTATTGGGCAAAGTGCCTAAAACACCTTTTACTTGGTATAAGTGTCAGTGTCATCGATCTGTAAGCCCTTGTTCATAGTGACGTAAGTGGGCCCATCTCTAACTCGGCTAGAGGTGGATATGAATATTTCGTGACCTTTACGAATGTGGCATCACCTTGTGGTTATGTGCTTATTTTGAAACACGAATCGGAAACTTTTATAGTTTCGACATGAAGTAGAAAAACAGATCGGCTAAAGTATTAAAACATCATAGTTTGACTATGATGAAAATACTTAAGCAGTAAGTTCCTAATATACTTGAAAGAGTATAGTATTCTTTCAATGAGGACTCCTCCCGGAACACGTCAGTTTGACGCTGTGTCTGAATGGAGAAACCGAATTTTATTAGACATGATAAGGTTAATCATGAGTCACTCTGATCTACCATTTCCTTCAATAGATAAGCATTTAACAGTGCAATACTTATTTTGAATAAGGTTCCATAAAAATCTGTTAGACAGAATTCATATTAGATATGAAAAGGAAAGAAACCGGGTTTCTCACTCCTGATGATTTGGGAATGCTAGGCATATATTTGGATGATACCAAACCAGAACTCAAATTAGATAAGTGCCAAATTGTTGGTTATCCTAGGGAAACCAAAGTATAGTACTTATACAACTCACATGAGAACAATGTTATTGTTGCTCACCATGCGGTTTTCCTAAGAGGAATACCGATATGCAGTGGTAAGTGGGAGGATAGTAAAACTTGATGAAAATCGGAGTAATACTGTTCAAGGCACCAAGTCCTTAATGGAACATAAACAGTTCATCAAGGATGAAACTGTACCAGTAATCTTCGTATACACAAGAACCGCGTAGATCGGAGAGAGTCAGAAAACAACCTGGGGCATAGGTTTCTGATCTCACCACATAAAGATGTCAATCTTATTGAGGAAGATGAACTGACTACATATAAGGACGTGATACAAGGTATCGACTCCCAATTATGGCAAAGTGCCATGAGTCCGAAATGGATTCCATGTATATCAACTAAGTTTGGATACTAGTTGATGTACCATAAGACATTGTGTCTGTTGGTGCTGTAAAAGTCTTCAAGGAAGACATATATGAATGGCAACATACCGACGTACTAAGCTAGGCTTGTAGCGAAAGGGTATCGTTATCAACATAGTGTTGATTACGACGAAACCTTTTAACCTGTTGCCATGGCAAATCCATTTGGATAATGCTTGCTGATACTGCATGTTTCATTTATGAAACATGGCAGCTGAACAGGAAAATCGCTTTCCTGAAAATGAAACCTTTTGGAGGATGTTTACAACATCTTGACGGTTTTGTCGTACCAAAACTAGCAAACAAGTTTTGCAGGTTATTCTATCCATGTTTGGATTGAAGCAAGCATAGGTTCTTGGAACAATCGTTTTGATGTAATCATAATGGTATATGATTTGATTCAAAATGAAATAATTCTTGTGTATATAAGGAGGTTAGTGGGAGCGCACTGACAATGATGTCATAAATAATGATGAAATGTCATTTCTTGGAAATGATATTCTCATAATAAAATTGGTGAAAGCTTGGCTTTCATGAAAATTCTCCGTAGAATTCTTGGGAGAAACAATCTTTATTCTAGGAATAAAGATCTACTGGGTTAGATCTATAGGTTGTTGACAGTCTCCGAGAACTCGTACATTGAAAAATGTACGTGACCTGGCGTCTCATATGCTTTGAGCATATGGATTCACAATCGTGCCAATCCATGTGATAGTCACTGGATTGATATTAAGAACATCTGTTAGTATCTTAGAGAACTAAGGATGATGTCTTAAACTATGGAGAAGGAGAACTTGAAGTGACTGGGATCACTACTGCAAGTTTCCTAACCGATAAAATGACTTTAAGTCGCTAAACGGTACTATACAGTTTGAATAACGGAACAGTGAGCTGGAAATCTTCCAAGCAAGATACTGTTATCGAATAAACAGCAAATGCGGGTTATTGCTGTAGCTGAGGCAGCAATAGAAGCCATCTGGGTCAATAAAAAATCTAATTAGATTAGATATAGTTATGTTAGCAGCTGAGCTAGGCTACAGTACAGGCTAAAGAATTAATGGTCTCATCAACGATCCAGATATATATTTCGACTATTCATCTGATTCGTTCGGGTCATACATCGTGGCGATGTGATGATCGTACAAATAACATCAGACGATAATCATGCAAATCCGCTGACGAAAGCCCTTTCTCAGCAGTTTGAGCGAACCGTACATAGTTCGGCTGTTAGACACTCGAGTGACTAGCTAAAGGCCAAGTGGGAGATTTTTGGACAGTTATGACCCATATCGTCACTATTTGTACAGATCATGGTGTTGTTGTACAAATTAACTATGTGATAAAAGGAGATTGCTCTCTTATCATTGTGATTAGATCACCTAGATGTATAAATGATAGGAGGTCCATATGATTAGTTCCTGGATTGAGATGATATGAGACAGTATCAGTCCACGAAGGACTAATCATTAAATATCCATAGTCAGAGTATTATCGAGATTGGACATCGATAATGCGTAAAAGACTAGTATTACACTGGTGCGCATTGTGAAGAGCATAACGGCATAGTTCTCATATGTTTAGGTATATGATACTCATGCAGGGTAATAGGAGGTTGTGTTTTACCGATGGTACGGAAAATAGCTTTGCTCTGGATAGACCCATTCGGAATTCCATTGGTAGTATGACTATGTGTCTATGGAAGTCCAACATCGGGGTAGGTGTATTTAGTCTTAACCCTTTGACTTTCACCGCTAATACTTGCGACAATCAATATGCTTTGGTTTTGGTCGTCCAGAGCTTTAACCGGTTCTGTGTACGCCTCTGTTGGGTATATTGAGAATCGTAGTGTGTTGGGTGTGATGTCAAGATGAAAGTATCACTCCAGTCATAGTGGAGATGATGTCACATAGGATACAGTACTAGTACTCTTAAGTACTGCAGTCATCGGGATATTATGACTAGGTCATGTATATCCGATAATAGAGACTAGTTACCAGTCATCCGACATGTGCTTCGTACGGGGCAGACACAATTCCAGCCCCAAGCCTAGCACGTGACATCCGATACTGGATCGACATACACGATACCATGTATACTACGCCTGATATAGATCGCTTATTCCAGTAAGCATGTTTCTGGAGAATTGGGTAGGAATGGCGCTTTGCTAGAAGCCAACCTTGTCTTGTAAATCGGTAAAAACGTAGTACTAGGTACGTACGAATTCAGATAGTCTGATAACCGTATTTACTGCCAACATATCCGAGGATCTCATTGGCCGCTTCCTGAAGATTCACCAATGACGTATGACTCGCACTTTAATTAATCTGGATTAATTTTGATGAGAGAGAAAATTAATCTGGATTAATTACGGAGATATTTTATCTAAGATAAAATATTATTTAAAGAGATAGAATGATTAATTTGGAATTAATCGATAAATTAATATATTCGATATATTAATCGAAATTGGATTTCGACGCGGAATTAAAATTAGATTTTAATTCAGGCGAATGAATTAATTTAGAATTAATTCGTTAGCGACATGAATAGTAATTATGCTAGGCATGATTATTTAATTAAAGTAGATTTAATTATGTTGCGACGGAAATTCGTTAATTCAGAATTAGTGAATCCGAGCCCGAGAGTATTTACGGGCGCACTCGCATTTCGAATCAAGTGCGACCCACAAGTCACATCAAGCGTCAAATCGCTAGTCACATCTAGCTTCAAATCACTAGTCAATCAATTGATGTGATGTCTAATCACTTTGAGTGACTTGACAACTTGTCATGAATGATGTGAATAGTGATATATGTGATGCGAATAGTGAATAGTGATGTGTATGTGAATAGTGATGTGAATAGGGTCGAGAGAGGAGAGAGAGGCGTGAGTGTTGAACGTATTAGGGTTTTTTTTTATAGTTTTACCGTGAATCTCTAGAGAACATTAGGTTGGTTTAGGCTCCTTTTTATAGTTGCATGCTAGGGTTTGGTTTGTGCATGCGCTTTTTAAAATAAGGAAAGAAATCAAGGATGGATTTAGTTAGTTAAAAAAAATGAAGGGATAATTATATTTTTGGTGGGTAATATATTAAATTTGGTGAGTGATTTATTTAATTTGGAAGTGAACTAGATTTTAATTTTAATTTCAATTTAATTTGTTTTAATTTAATTTAAATTGGATTTTAATTTGATTTAATTTTAATTTTAATTTGATTTTAATTTGATTTAATTTTAATTTTAATTTGATTTAATTTTAATTTTAATTTAATTTTAATTTAATTTTATTTAATTTTAATTTTAATTTCAATTTAATTGGTTTTAATTTTAATTTGATTTGTTTTTAATTATATTTTAATTATTTTTTGATTGGGCTTGGGTGAGATGGGCTTGGTGTGTGGTTTGTGGGGGTTTGGGCCAAGGGTGTGTTTTAAAATGGAAGTCCAACAAGCAAACCCGAAGCATAAACAAACGAATTAATTCCAACAAGATGTCAATTTCTGACTCTCCCTTTCCGACGTCCATTTCCCGCGACTTCCACGATTTAAAAGGTAGTGTCTCCATGTGAGACTCATCATCGGGACTTATATGCAAAAATGTAGTGCCTACAAACACCTTGGTTACTATTCACCTTTATCTTTCTTGAGATTCTCATAAATTTTCTAAATAAAAAATAGCAAGCTTGGACCATCATTCTCTCATGCCAACTATGAGGATTTTGGTGTCCTCAAGCTAATCCTCAAGTCTAGTAAGTTTTCCATCACTCTTTCCCTTCTCTATTTCAAAATTTATCAAGCATTCTTCATCTTCCCCATTCTAATCCATGACGATAATGAGCTATTATGGAATGGTTTAACTTGAATTAGCACTAAGGGAGAGTTATTCATGCATTTTATATTAGTCTATCATCAAATGAGCCCTAGATTATAAAGAACATTCAATTCCCCAAATAGGCCTCCATGGCCACGAGGTAGAGAGGTTTTGAGTGGCTAAATTTTGAAATTGGGTGATTTGAAAATAGGGGTTGAGATGTTAATATGTGGTTTGTTTACCTTATAATTTATTTGTTGTGTTGAATATGCTTGAAGTATTACGTGAGGGACTAGATGAAAATACTGAGTTGAGTGGAGAAAGGCTGGTTTCTAGTTTTGCATTTGAAGGAAATATATAGTGATATGTGTTTTTGATGACTTGAAATTCTTTTTCCTTTTCCTTTTTGTGATCAAGAATTAGCTCTGTTTGTTGGACCAAGTTAACCTGAAGTTGTGGCTGATTGCATGCCCTAGTCAGATTGTTGTATTTGGGTTATTTTGATGGATTTGGAAGATTCCTTGGGCTATGGAGTTTTGTCCATACATGAGACGTTATTTGAAGGCTTTATTATATCTAAGTCATGAATGGGCTGCCTTGATGGATTTTGAGCTTAATTTCCGAATGGTGTATTAGTAGTGGATAGATTTGCGTAGTCTTCGTATTTTGGACACAAAGTTCTCATATGATATCCAATTTTGGTGATTCAAGTTGCATTGTAAAGAATACTCATGGATGTATAACTTTATAGTTTAAGTCAAAGTCCAATTTGGAATCCTTCATGGTCCAAATATAGAAGCAAGTTATAACTACAACGTTTGTATTTTATATTTAGTGTATTAACTAGGATTTATTAGGGCTTGAATTTTATGTTTGGTGTATTAATTAGGATTTTTTAGGAATTAGATTTTTATGTTAATGTATTAACTAGGATTTTTTATGTTGGTTATGGGTTTGGTGTTTAAATTAAGAATTATTGTTTTTGTTGTGAGTTAGGGTTTTTGTACCCTATAAAAGGCTTGATTATTCTATGTTGTACATAAGAAACAACACATCTTTAATACAAATCAAGCAAATTTTCTTGATCTTTGAGAAACCCTCAATTTGCTCTCATTGATTTTGGCTTTTCAAAAGTCTGCTAACCCTTTGTGGCATCCTATTAACACTCTAGGTTTCTGTTGGTAATTCTTAAGAGGTTTAAAGTTTCAACTGAATTGTCTTTGGCTTTCTTGTGACCGATTTCAATCTTTTCAGGATTGCTTGGCTTTATTCTAGGCAGGTTCTTATCAGTTTTGGGTGATGCGAGTTTGTAGAGTTTGTTGGACAAGTCGTGGTAATGGTGTTTTAATGAACATGTTACACTCCAAGTATTCGACAAAATATATAACCTAGATTAAATTAACAAAAAAATAAGTTTTAGGCGTAATAAAGTGTTAATAATAATAAAAATTCTGTTAAGGTTGCCAAATTTAGAATACTAATAAATAAGGAAAATTAAAGAAGTTGAGCATTGGAGTTAACCTGAAATATATTCTGAACAGGTTGTGATAATTTATTTATAACTTGAGTTTTTGATGTCCAAATGATCTGAAATATATTCTAGACAGGTTGTGATAAATCATTTATAAATTGAGTTTTTGATGTCCAAATAATTAACCATAAAATTCTAAGTAAAATAGATATATAATAGCTTAACATATCCAAAAATCTAAAATTGTTAGACTTAGGATGAAGCCAAACCAAATTTTTGAAGTTGAGTGACCTACTGCTATTGCACTCAATTTGTTTTTAGAAAAACCTCTGAATTTCGATTTAGAAGTTGAGTTTCCGAAATTGAAACTGAGATTCGTAAAAGCCAAAAAAAACTAGATACATTAAGGTCCATTCTATTAAAATTTCGTCCTCTGATTCATTCTCAATTAAGTACAACAAATTTTCATAGTTAGACGTCAAGCAGTGAGTTTTCAGTGATTTAGTAGAATCTAAGTTTCCATTACCACACTTGCATAACTTGAAACCTAAGCCCATAAAATTTTCTAGATACTATAGATATCATACATTCATAAAGCATAGGTTTCTATGCATTACATATTTTTTTATGCCATATTAAAATATTCCGAGTTATAGAAACTAATAGTTATTTTGACTTTAGATCGATGTCGGGATACTCAAAGGTCACCCATACTGTGTATCGCTCTCTATTTTCCATAGCACAGTGATTGTAGATTTTATTTTCATAGTGTTTATTTATTTTATAAAGTTAAATGAATTTACTTATATTTAATTTATACTTTAAGATGAGACCAAGTTGCCAAAATATTTTGATGAGTTTAAAATATTTTTGTACCAGTTGAGAAATGTTATTATGCTTTTGATATTTATAGATGAGTTCTTTTATTATTTTTATTTATGGATTGGGGAAAAACCTAATTTAAAAACTTTGGAATTGACGGATTATGAAATTGACGGATACAGCAGACACATGCACATGTAGTTTTAGGACTAGGGGGATGGTGCTATATGACGCCCTTAGATCTTAGTTTCAGGGCCATGATGACATCATTGATTAGTGTTTCTGTCTCTAGTTCAGTGACTTGAGGGACAGCGAGACGTAACACCCCAAGTTACTAGTTAGGCATGTGGGGGATGTCGATATGTAACATCCATATACATCTATTATTTGCCTGATGAGATTTTCAGAAATAATAGTTTCATGAAAGAGTTTCAGAAAGAAATAGATTTATGAGAGGTCTCGGAGTTTTACAATAAGAAACAATTTCCAGAAAAGTTCTTTTTTGCAGAAAGATATTGTTGTCAGACAAAAAGAGTTTTCTGAAAAGATTAGTTTTCTTGTAAAATAAGAAGATTTTAGTTTCAGGAAAGAAATTTTTCATAAAGCATTTTAGTTCTCGTTTTAAACTATCCACTCACTAGGTCATTCAAATGATCTAATCCCCTCCCCCCCCCCCCCCCACTCTCCAGTGTTTTCTATTTTGTAGGTCTACTTAGAAGACAAGCTCAAGAGGATGGCTACTGATAGCAATCATTAGGGTTATTGGGTCCATATATTAATCAAGTCTGAGGTATATGGATCAGTCAAAGTCAATGTTGTAATATTTAAAGTACAAATCGGGTTTAAGTTGCGTGAGATTCTTTACTTAAGGTTGTTAAAGTCAAAGATACTAGAGTTTATCATAGCAAGTTCAGGAAAACCTGAGCTTATCATAGCAAGATTTTACCGATAGAAAAGAGTTTAGTGTAAGTGAGTGATTCATGTTTGTCAAATAAATAGAAAAATAGCAAAGTCAAATAGTCAGTCGGTTAGTTAGAGGCTAAGGGTGATAAGGTGACATATCTCATGCCGATGTTACACTACCTAGATCGGGTCTTTACTTAGTGTGTGTTATGGTGTGAAAAAAATAAGACATAAAAAAATGAATATTTCATTATGTAAAACAAATTACTAATGGGGCTCCCAAAAGATTACCAAAAAAAAGAATTATAATAAAAAAAAGGCCATGCGCACTTTTATGAGGGGCGAGAGGAGCAGTAGTGGAAGACGAGGACCCAAGATTGTCTTCTTGAGCAAGAGGCATTATGGAGAGTGGGATTGGTCGGGAATTGCTTCAGCTTCCTTTTGAGCCGTGCCAAAGGCATGTTAATGGGACATTTCCCATTTGGCAACTTGTAAAATTTTTTGAAACACCCTCTAGTCTAGGTCGGGATATACAATCTCGATTCGCTTGACGGACTCTTCTAGTCCTTCAATCTTGGCATCCAACTTGGTGCTCTCAAGATAGTTAGAGAGGTCGACTTGTAAAATTTTTCAGCTCATTCTAGGACTTGGCCAGCTCGTCCTTAGTCTTGTTCATCTTATCCACGGCCTACTCAAGATAAACCTATTTTTCTTAAGGTTTGGTCTCGACCGTAACGGCTCTGGCTGCTGCTACAGTTTAAACTCTCTTAAATTTGAAGTAGCCTCAGCTCGAGCCTCATCTCTCTCCTTCTTTTATAATATCTGATGCTCGATGAAGGGACCTAATTTTGATTTTGGCCTCATTCAGCCTCTTATTCAACTTATACTCTCTCTCGGTTAGTTTGTTTTGGAGCCACTAAGCCTGACCGCCCTCTGAAAATATTCTCGTCAACACGTCCATATTGGTGGCCAAAAGGTAGGCCAGTTATGCATTCAAAGATTAGTTTAGCTCCTCAATAACTAAGAATTATTATTGAAGAAACAAGAGGGAAGAGAAAAAGTTTTTCAGCAATTACCTTCGCCTGAAAGCATCTAGTTTTGTAGGCCATGGATTGATTTATATTTATGTGCTTGGCCAAGTAATTCACTTTCGGTAATAGGTGGGATATGCCTCCCCTCACATTCTCTGGAAAGTCTTGAACCCCCAAAGTTAGGATCACACTCTTTTCTGAGGCATAAGAAGCTAGAGCCTTACTTCTCATAGCCCTGACCTTCTTCCTATAGCCCTCTTAGTACTTTCTTCAGGAGCCTAGTCCCTGACTCAGTGGAGGCATCTTTTTAAATGATGGTGGCTAGAGTTTGAGAGGTGGGTATGTTTGTGGTTTGGGAAGTAAGGGTCGGTGCGTGCATTGGCACCTTGTTTGGCTGATGAGGTAATTAAAGTGGTGACTCAGGGGCGGGAGCTGCTTGATTCACCTTGAGCAGAACTTATAGTCTCCCTGACAACTTGTAGAGGATTTTGTTTCTTTTTAGACATTCGTGTAAAAAGAAAAATACAAATGTTAATTGAAAGAAGTAAAGAAATAGGTCTGAAAGCAATAGAGAAATAAGCATAACGAAACAGTGATAAATAGAAAATCTAAAGCAACAAAGTAGATCAGTGGGATAGTATTTACCAATTTGTCTGGAGTAAGGTGGTCGAGTGCTTAGGGTGAAACCCGAGTCAGCGAAAGAATAAGGTTTGATGAGGTCTCGGTAATGACCAGTAAATTAAAACACCTACTTCACCCTAGCCCGGACATCATGACGGACTTTGGGAGAATCGTCCCAACAAGCTACAAAGATTTCATAATTGTTAGTAAAAATCTGAGAATTCTAAGGGAAATGAAAATATGAAAGAATGGCATATCATTACCTCCTACCTTGAAGACGTTTGATATTGTGATGTCTTCGTCCGAGATCTACCAACGCATGTCCCATCACATTCAGCTCAAAATAATTAATCCTTAAATTTCTTATTGGTGGCCAGGAGATTGGAGATTATATGCGGGGCCCCGGCATATACAGATAGGTAATACCTACCCCTGTATTCCTTTGGGTAAACATTCATTCGATATAGCCTCTTTAGCTCTAATACTGATAACTCTCCTAATCTAGCTCAGCTCCAAATCACATAGAGCCTTGCCAACACTCTTTAGCCATTCAATTTAAGTTGTCAAGGGGCCAAGTTCATCGATACCAGGATCTTAGCAAAGTAACCTTACATGGGTAGGCGTACACCCATGTCGAAGAAAGCCATGCAAAGTGCCACCCAGTTTTCACTAGGTCGCCTAGCCTGATCCCCATCTTCTGGAATTCTCAAAGTAATTTCTTCAAGGATGTTCAACCTCACTCGAAGTTAGTTCAGTTCAGCCTCAATTATAGTAGAAGCTCGGTCTATGTCCAGGTTTCCAAAGTCTAAAGTGGGAGGGGTTGGCTCAAGTCTGGGTACCATTCTACTTTACAATTAGTTCTCTTCCTCATAAGGGTTAGATGTTGTATCATAATTTTTAGACCCCCAAGCTGCGTACATTGACTGGTTCGGCCTAGAGTGAGGCTGGTGCGAGAGGAGGAAGGATGTTGAGGGGAGTTGAGGAAGAAGACACAGAGTATGACATACATGCCAAAGAGTGACCCGAGGAGGAAGGATAGTTCAAAATAAATTAGTTTTTAAATCTACTTTTATTGTTAGAAGAGCTCAATATGCATATTTAGGATTATCTATGTTATTATCCCTACCAATTGACTAACCCTAAGAGGCTCTAAGCTCCTTAATAGTGGGAAAATAATAAATTTACAAACACTACCAAGATTAACACATTAAAAAATCTAAAAATACATGCTTTCTACATCCAAACACAAACCCAGAAAAACACACCCACACATCCACATTACAACCAGAAATATATATACGCGACAAAAAGATATCAACCCTTAAAAAAACCTAGAAAACATCACAAGCTCATCATCAGAGTTCATCACCATCATCACAGACATCAGCATAAACAAAAGTAAGGGGAGAGATCAATGAAGAACTTACTTCCTGCGTTATAAGTGATGGTAAGGAGAATTGCTTGATGTTGTTGAAGAAGAACGATAGTTGCAAAAGGTTGCTCGAAGAATTAGAGAAATTTTCTTGGAAAATATGAAGTTGTAAAAGGGAGAAGTGAAGAGGAACGACCCTTAAATAGGCTACTCAGGCTAATTTTGGCTGTCAGATTAAAGCAAGAATAAGAGATTGATGACATAAATGAGGGAGATCACTACCGTTGAATTCAAACGAAAGGCTTAAATTAGATCAATGAGCTTAGTTGATCACAATTGTCTGAGTTTTTAACGTGTAAAACACAGATGCGCGATACTTGACATCTTGGGGAGATGAAGAAAAAAAAGATTTGATAGATGTGAAGGGCATTTAAGGAAGACTATTATGCTTTCAAATATTCCTAGGACGATTCAGATTCAGAAACCTTAAGGAAACTTTTCAGTTGGCGATGAAAGAAAGGAAATCGACATAAAAATGGAATCTTTGAAAATTTATACAGCAATATAACTCGAGAAGTACAACTATGGAAGCATTTACAAGAAGCCATAATCTGAGGACAACCGCTCGGTTTGTACTACCATCTTTTTTAAGTTCCTGAAATCAACTCACGAACTCGTTGATACCAAGAACTAGGGAATAAATATTGACGGTGGTTTTTCACCCCAAGGAAGTTCAAATACTGAAGAGGGGTAGAATAAGGTTTGTACTTGGTCAAAATAAGATGATGAAGGTCCAATGACCTAGAGAGGCTGAATTCAGATAGAGGAGCCCAAATAGTGAAGCAAAACCTGCTAAAGATGAAGCAAGTTGGGACATTGACCCGAATAGTGAAGAAGTTATATTTGGCAATATTTGAGTGTTTGTGCAAGCGGTCCCGAGGTGGTCACTATTTGTGAACCCGATTTGGTTAAAGAAGTTAGAAAGCCTGATCAAACATCATCACCTCGGTATGCCAACCCAAAAAATAGTACTGAGATCACAGTCTACTTGATGTCATGTGACATATGCCCTAATCAAAAGGAGGAGCTTCGAGAAGGCTAATAATGACTAAGGGAAAAACAATGGTTCTCATTGGAAATAGCCCATGTCAGCCGACAAATGACAGTGCAGTGGTAGGGAAGTGGCATAGCAGAGCTGCCATAGGTTGTCATAGACTAATGCAATGACACTAAAAAAAAGTATTTTGATTGGCCGAATTGTGGGTAGTTGAGGAGAGTTGTTGCTACAATGATAACAGTGACATAAGCTGATGTCATGGGTGGTGCAATAGTGAATTTGGAAGCTTATATAAAGAGGTTGAAGGTTCAGATTCGGGGGAAATTTGGGAGCTAGCAATTTTCACATCACACAACTTGTAAAAGAACTAAGAGCTTAAAAACTAGTGATAGAGAGAAACTCTGGTCAGTTTTCGATCACGTGAGAGATTGTAATAGATTTGTTTAAGACCTGAGGTGTTATATACTGTAAGCTCAACACATCACTTGTAGCTCGGGTTAGTCTTTACCGCGAGTAGTAATATAATATTCATCTTTCTCTCATGGACGTAGGTTAAAGTCACTCTCTACCGAACCACGCAAATTCTTGTCTCCCTGATTTATCTGTATGCTTCCTAAGTTTATTTTCGTTCTCTGATAACTAAATAAATTCATTATTGATGAAGATCTATTTTCGAGGTATTGATTTCCCAGATTATCCTTAAAACAAAAAACAACCGTCAACGCCAATAAATATATTTATATAGAAAATCACTCAATGTTGATTATATGAGCATAGAGCGCTTGTTTAGAGTAAAAACTACCTGCATTAATATTGCTCTACAACTTAAAGGTCTTCATTTTGGGGCATCTTTTATTTGGGGAGATTATTTACTTATGCTATTAAAAGTCTTGATGGAGTATTCCTTAATACATTTTTTCAGAAGTGTTTTTATGGAGTCTTCAATCCACTAAAATTTTGTTTTATATTTTTTTTCAATATAGTTTACCATTTTTATTATATTAAAAAAATTATAAAATGTTATAAATGTGATGCAGATATAGTTTTCTTCATTTTGTGAAACTTAAAATTAAAAAATAAAAAATAAATACAAAGAAAGGAAAGTTTTTTGTAACTTGAGGATTATTAATCTTCTATTTTAGTCTATTCTCTTGGTATTGATGAAAAGAATAATAATATTAGATGTACATCCAAAGACATACCTCATATAGAAAAACTTGATTTTTTTTTTATTTAATTTTTTTTTATTATTTTTTTAAAATTTTGTTTTATTTAATGTTTAGATTGTATCTTTCATTGTGTCATTATTCCAATCAAAATATGTTTAAATACATAATTTTAGTTTATTTTCTTATATTTTTACAATAATCACATGTTATGTAAATTTTATTCTTTTAGATGATGATAACAGATAGAGGTAACTTTTCTAAATTTGTTGATGAGGGTTTCTACCATTAAGGTTTTTGAATAGTTTGGTAAGGGCAGGGAAGAAACGTTCTACCCATCCGGAGGACCATGGGTCAGAGGGTATATTTCGTTTCTTCAATCCAACATACAGCTCGGGTACGATTTCCTGAGTATGACCGACATGAGAATGTAACATGGTGCGGACTTCAGGGACTGACAACATCAGAACCGAGGCCGATCACATTAGATCGAAATTTTGGTTTGGTCCTCTCCTGCCTTTTAGAACAAATAGATGAGTTCGGATATTTCAGGTCAAGATGATATCCGTTGAGGAAGCTCGGCATGTTCCTTAGCGACCTCTTGAAGACCGATAGAAGATTAGAGTGGTTGTTTTTTTCCTTTGACACGTGTCATTTTTCAAAAGATCATTACAGGCTGGCACCATTATTATTGAGTGTGGCAGTGGAGAAAATAGAGTGACATGACAGGCCATTAGACGACAGGTTTGCTTTCGACGAAGATAGTCTTGAGGGAGAGATCCTGTCAATTGATCGGAGACCACGTGGGAAACGTCATAAAGTTGAGGGAAAAGTGTTGTAATTCCTGAGTATGTAAAGGAAAGTTAGATTTATTTATAGGGGATAGCAAAAAAACTTGTAACCAAAAAGAAAATGAGCACTGCTTGTAAAATTCTATAAGCAAACAACTCGGTTTCATTAGACTCTTCCTGAAAACAGGTCAGCCGAGTTCATTTTGATAATAAAAATAGCCCCAACATTTTATGCCCGTGGACGTAGGCAGAACGCGCTCCACTAAACCATGTTAAACTCTTGTCAACCTTTGTGTTTTTATCACCTTTTACTGCATTTGCCTTTGGTCTCCCCATAACCAAACAAATTCAAGGTTGAAGGAGGATTTCCTCTGGTGAGTTATCTCGAACATGCCCCTAGGACGAAAATCACTCGCCAACAGTTTGCACCGTCCGTGGGAAATAGCAAAAAGGAACTTGCATGGTAAGATGTTGGTAGAAGGTAGAAACCATGGATTGTTGGAGAGTTCAGCAGCAGAATGGATGGAAGGAAAAAGGAATGGGAAGAAGCTGATTCGAACGGGAGAAGTAAATGGTTCACAAGAGGAAGGAAGGTTGACAGCGGAAGCCTTTTTTTTTTTTGAGTTGCAAAATAGAATGTAAGAGGGGTTGCCAACGGTCACCCATTAAGACTGAGTTGAAGAATGGAATATAATGGTTGGGATGGGTGACGTTCGTTGGCAATGGCTGAGCAAGTCCCTCTGACCGGCGTAAACACACGTATAACGCAAGCGCACGTATCGTTCAAGTAGTATAAAAATGTCGATCCCATGAGGACTTAATTCCTACTAAGAAATTCAAAATCTATTTATAGGAAAAAAAAATCCAATTTTTTATTATTATTTTCTGATTTTTTATTATTTTATTATTTTATTATTATTTTTTTGGATCGCTGAATTTTCAACACGTGGCATGGTGGCTAAAAAAAATGGCTCGTTGAATTTTTGACACGTGGCATGCGGTGCAATTACCAAAATACCCTCGATGTCTGGACGCCCAAAATTACCAAAATACCCTTTTTGCCAAATTTCATAATTTTGCTCCAAATCACCTCTAGAATATCTTGAAACTTTATTTTGGTGCCGGGATGCCCAAAATTGCCAAAATACCCTTTGTGTCGGGACGCCCAAAATTACCAAAATACCCTTTTTGCCAAATTTCACTAAATTTCACTGTTTTGCTCCAATTCACCTCCACAATGTCCTGAAACTTTATTTATCTACAAAATAACACAAAACACATCAAAATATTCACAAAACTCAAGAAACTATACCAAATATTAAGTTAAATGAGTGGGAAATAGTGATAGTTTTACCACTCATCACACCCCCAAACCTAACATTTTGCTAGTCCTCGAGCAAAATAAAATAACATAATAAAATTTAACTAAGCGACTTTCGTAGGGATCACGATTGCATTTAGCATATGCAACAAGCCTTTAAAACCCCTAGGTGTCCCTAGTGGACGAGTTATAGTCTCGTGAGGGTTTACAACAATGATACCCACAAACATTTTATAAAAGTAAAAAGGTAGTGAAACTAATGCACACAAAAGCAAAAAGACAAGAGAAAAGAGAATAAAGAAGTTAGTGACTAATTAGGTGAAACTTTTACTCTAAGTTTACTAGTTGTTTTGTTTCATTCTAAATTACTGAACAAGTAAATTCTCCGATTATTTTTACCATTCTCCATATACACAGCTAACAAAATATTTAAACAACTAATTTTTGCCCACAACAGTCATAAGTGAAGTTGATAAGAGAGTAATATTTTTGTCCTAAAGTTTTTATCAGAATACACATCTTTTGTTGTAATGAAGTAATTTTTCTGATTTTTCAGATTTTTTTCTTTGATTTTTTGAATTTTGACTTTTTTTTTATATACAAAACCTTCCGTCTATGTAGCGAGCTTTGGGTCGGTGGCTCCCAAACCAGATGGCTTTAGGGCACCAGGTGTTAAGACACTCCTACGGACTTAATTACTTACACTTCAGATATATATTATATATATATATTTATATTTTTCATCATTTTTGATCCATGTAGCGAGCTTTGGGTCAATGACTCCCAAACTAGATGCTTTTAGGGCATTAGGTGTTAAAACACCCTTACAAACTTAATAACTCGGATCTCAGATGTAAATTTTTTTTTATCCCATCACTTTTTGAGATGTTTCCTCTAATTAAACTATAGCACTGAATATTACAATCTTTTCAATTTTAGCTCATGTTAGTATGTTACCATGTATATTGATAATACCTGCCAACTAAGCATATGAAGATCTATTTAAGTCAGTTTTATGGAGAATTTATAAATTAAATAATTCAAAAGAAAATAAACAAAAATTAACTTGTTTCGAAATATGGGTTTGAAATACGTCTCAGGAGTGGAAATTCCTTACACAGCTATCTCTTACCAATTTCACTTTTTTAATCAACATAAAAACAAAACCATAAACATAAAGAAATAACTTCTACTAGTCATGGTGTGTGACTAACTGTCGAATGGAATTCCCGTTGTAGATTCCCCAGAGGGAGGGTGGAGCGAGGCTCTCTTAAATACCCAAGCCTCTTAGGCTCTTATCGCTTGGTGACTAGAATAACAACGAGTCCTCCAAACTAGTCTATCACAACAAGCTACAGGTGAATAATTATCTAAGTGTCTTCACAGTTTTTCCTTTTAGAAATGTAGTAAGTGAAGGAAGACACCAAACCATCACCTAGCTTTAAATATGCCTTTTTTGAAAATTTTTAATTAATTTTTTTAAATTTTTTTGTATTTTTCGAAAAAATTTGGACTAAAAATAAAAATGCAATAAAAATAAGATACTATTAACTATTCCTCACCCCCAAACCTAAATGAGACATTGTCCTCAATGTCTTAAATAATAGAAGAAGAGTTTAGAAGATAGTACCTGGTTGGCTGAAATTCTACAGGAAAATTAAAGGTTAAGATCTATGTCCAATTTGCGCTTCTTTCCATGATCGCTGTCTAACCAGTCCAACTTGGAGAGAATGAGGTCCAGTTTCGGTTTAAAGGCAAGGATTTGGTCAATCAATTCTTCTGCCTTTGTAGTAGTCAGGAAAATCTCATCCACTAATTTTGTGATGAAGTCATGTCTCTTTACTTTCGCAAGGAAAACAATAGAAAATCGAAGAAATGCTCAATGTTTAGTAACCCAATGGGCTTACGATGGATGTTTAAATATGCCCAAGATGCTACTGTGAACAATTCCTCAAATGTTCCTCCTAGCAATGCAATAAACGCATCCGCAGTATTGATCATTTCACGAATTTTCCAGATACGATGCGTTCATCTCCATTTATTTGTCCGATTAAGTGTTCATCCGCCAAAGGTTTTGGGATGATTCCCAAAACATGACCACCACCATCCTGAACGGCTTTTGAAATGCTTCCCATCAATCCAAGATTGCCACCACCATATACTATGTGCATATTTCTCTCTGCTATGATTCGCCCCAATTCCTTTGCAGCTTCAATGAATTCTGGTTTATTACCAGAATTGGATTCACAGAAAACAAAAATTCTTTTGAATCTCTGCTGTGAAGTTGCTTCCATTTTCTCTCTCTTATTTGGATGTGAATATGAATGTGTTGAAGAGAGAAATGACAAGCTGGATTTATAGAACCTGAAATGGGTGAGTAATAAAATAACACTAGTATATGCCAAATGAAAATTATTAGATGAACATTTAAAATAAACCATGATAGTCAAAATGGTCTGGATCTTGTCGGCGAAAATAAAGATAAAAACAAAAGAAAAGCAAATCAAAGCAATAATTAAGGCAACAGAATTGTGTACTCAATACGAAACTTGCTTATTATAAATTCATGAGGATGCGTCTCAGGAACTCATTCCTTACTCAGCCATCACTCATGATTTATCTTTCATCTTTACGATCTCCAAACACAATTCCTTCTGTCTTAAAATGCTCCGCTTATTCTTTTACCTGAAAAACTAACACACAAAGTTAAAAAGTTCATACAAAACATAAATACAATAAATTACATGGGTTGCCTCTCTGCTAGCGCTAAATTTTTCGTCTTCAGCCAGACATGACTGAAATCCATTTGTAAGGCGGTTTCAGCATCGTTTTGGATGTCCGATTAAAGACATTCCCATGTGCGTTGCTGTTGAAGGGTCTCTTCCAACGGTAAGGTGGTAAAAAGAATTTTATCGAATTCAGTGCTTATGCCACCTTCTTAATTTTTGTTGCTCCCACAGTTCCTCTAAAGAAAGAAAGAAAATCAGGAGGTCTCGTATGGTGCTTGATTTGGAATGGGATTTCCATTCTGTCAAGCTTCTGAGAAATATCTCTAAATTGTACTCCCCAAAACAGTGATGTTTCGCTTGAATTCACTGTATCTTTAATTTTGTCTGACAATTGCTCATTTATTTGCTCTGCTTCTTGCTCCACCTTTTCTTCACAGATGAATTTTAGGATCTAAGCATTCAGTTCTTCATCTGTCATCTGTGAAATGCATGCTCCTGAAGTATTAATGTGAGAATGTAAAGAAATGTCATATTTTAGGTCTCCATCCTCTGATTTGAGTGAACTGATTGGCTCAGGTAGATCTTCTTCAAATATTAGTGCAAAGCATTCTCCAAGATCTACATTCTGAGGATGGAAAGTTGCATCCTTCCTTGTTGGTGCAGTTGGTACAAGTAGCTCAGTTTCTTTATCTTCGTCAGAGTCAGAAGAATAATAAAAATCAAATTGAGACTTTGTTAGTGCAGACTCCTGAACTGATACCTCTGATTCTTAATAATGCTCAGCCTCGTCCTCTGTTATGATGTCATGATGAATCTCAGGACATTCGAAGGCTTCTTCAGTATTATTTGAATTTGCTCCATGAGATATGTGATTCAGGTGATCTGTTAATTGTCTAACTTGATTTGTCATCCTCTGTATAGACGCCGCTTGACTCTGAATTTGTACATCAAATTGAGCTTCTTGTTTCTCGAGCAAATCTTTTAACATGTCAGTCAACTGATCTTCCTCTGATGGATCTGGCTCTTGATGAAGATCGTAGATAGATAGTGGATAAGATGGAAAATGTGTTAATTCTACGTACCTTGAATGATTCCAATAATTCTGCCACTCTGAAAGGTATATACATTGATCGCTCTGGTGGTTACCATCACATATTACACATCTCCCCACTTCATTCTGATGAGCAAATGTAGTGTTGCTTGGTTCTGGCATCCAGTGATAGTTGTTGGGCTGGACAACAGGCCTCAGAAAACTAGACTGTTGCTCCCGGATTTGGGGTGTATCTTTTTCTAGTAAAGCTCGTAATGTTTCAAAATGTTCCATTTTTTCAATCACCTGAAAACAAAAGAAAGAAATAAAAATTGCAGATAAAAAACAAAGAAAATTAGATACAAGTAAATTAGATAGCTTCAAAATTAATAACTCAAGAAAAATAAGTCCCCGGCAACGGCGCAAAAACTTGACCGGCGTAAACACACACGTATAACGCAAGCGCACGTATCATTCAAGTAGTATAAAAATATCGATCCCACGAGAACTTAATTCCTACTATTGTTATTAATTGTTGATACTATTTATTTACAAATATCTTATTGAGGGAGAAGTGAATTGCTTGCTTGAATGATTTGATTTGTAGATTTGCTAAATGAATAAATAAAAAGACAAAAGAAAATACTAAGGAAAATAAAAGACTCAAAGATCTAGGGTTGCGAATCTTTCTAGTATCTTTTAAAAGATGAAGTGATTATTTTATGTTTGTGTAATAAATTAGTTTATTAACCTAGAACATGAATTTATGCGAAAGCCTCTGTCAATGGTCAGACACAAATACCCAATTTAAACCAATTGAATCATATGTCTATGTCAACCAAATTACCTGGATTCATTAAGTTTAAGTTCCAATTATGGCTACCCCCGCCCGACAGGTATATTCCTATCCTGTAAGGAAATCTATTAAAGGGTTATCTATCCTTAAGGAAGATCGTGGGCTATTAGGTCTAAGGCTGAAACCTAAAATCCCTATGTCTAGTTCATTTTAGATTTACCATATCAATCTTATTGGTGATCAAACAACAAGAAGCATTAAGCTTAAGACTTAATAAACAAACTTTTAAATTTCCCAAACTATAAAATAACCTCTTATAAACCGGTGATATTAGATTTCATCACAACCCTAGAAAACTAACTTAGTTACAACACATAGTTAGGACAAGTAAGAAAAAGACATAAAAATTACTAAAAAGTAAATGAAGAAAACTAAATAAAATGCTAAGGTAAAATGAATTAACTTCTACTATTTACTATTTAGATATCTCTCAATAATAATATATAATCTTGTGATATTTTAAACCAACCGTCCGGAATGGCGGTATTCTGATTAAGTCAAATTCAAATATACCAGCCACCAGGCGGAACAG
Organism: Zanthoxylum bungeanum; assembly: GCA_019454045.1. NCBI lineage: Eukaryota > Viridiplantae > Streptophyta > Magnoliopsida > Sapindales > Rutaceae > Zanthoxylum > Zanthoxylum bungeanum. The sequence continues at coordinate 147,851 of SKCR01031919.1, forward strand.
AAATATAAACTTAAACCAACCGTCCAATATGGCGGTATCCTCATTAAGTCAGGTTAACCAGTTTAAATTGAATAACCAACCGTCCGGAATTGGCGGTATCCTTTATTAATTCAGATTTTAAATAGTATATATATTATATTTTAAGGGAGATTAATCTAAATAGCAAAAGTAAAAGTATTACCTTATTACCTTAGCAAGGAAAAGTTATCCCCTTATGGATGAATGAAAACTACTATTTATAGAAGAGAATTACTAATACAAATGTAAATAAAACTGAATAAAAGAAACTAAAGAAGAGAACTCTCAATTTATTTATAAGGATTTCAGAGGAAAAAAGTACATTGAAATTAAGAAATTCAAAATCTATTTATAGGAAAAAAAATCCAATTTTTATTATTATTTTTCTGATTTTTTATTATTTTATTATTTTATTATTATTTTTTTTGGATCGCTGAATTTTCGACACATGGCATTGTGGCTAAAAAAATGGCTCGTTGAATTTTTGACATGTGGCATGCGGTGCAATTACCAAAATACCCTCGATGTTTGGACGCCCAAAATTCCAAAATACCATTTTTGCCAAATTTTACAATTTTGCTCCAAATCACCTCTAGAATATCTTGAAACTTTATTTTGGTGTCGGGATGCCCAAAATTACCAAAATACCCTTTGTGTCGGGATGACCAAAATTACCAAAATACCCTTTTTGCCAAATTTCACTAAATTTCACAGTTTTGCTCCAATTCACCTCCACAATGTCCTGAAACTTTATTTATCTACAAAATGACACAAAACACATCAAAATATTCACAAAACTCAAGAAACTATACAAAATATTAAGTTAAATGAGTGGGAAATAGTGATAGTTTTACCACTCATCACCCTCCAAGGGCAGACGCCATAACTGATCGGACTTCCAAATTCTTTAGTTTCACAGGTTGCCAGTGCTGAAGGGTCGGCCAGGGAACTATTTAGCTAAGGGCAGGGGAAAATGTCCATTAGGGCCCCCTCAATTAGTGTGGTGGTCTCCCCGAATGAGTGGAAATGAGAAAAATCCCACATGAAGAACCACAAAGGGTCAGAACAGAAGTCCTCGGCTAGGCACCCAGATTTGCTCAGGATATGTAAGGTCCCGGGAAAATACATTGTTCAAGAATGCTTATAGAGCATTCGGTGCTGGGAACCCAGTCGGTATGTTTGGGAAGCAAGTTCAGGCAGATCTGAATAAGCTCAGACTCGAAGATGTGACGGACTCCAAGAGAAAAACCAGAAGAAAGTATTGTAAAAGTTTCTCTTAAAATGACCCACAAAGAGTTGTAATAAGGGCAGTACGCCCCTTGAATATGAATAAAACTTTCTCTTTTGAATTAAAAAACTTATCTATTTTACTTGTTTGTTAATCGAATCCGAAAGTGATGTTCAATAGTCTTAGGATTTGCTCGATGTGAAGGGGTGCTCAGTAGTCGGGAAGGGCACCAAGCCCCGTGGCACACCAATCTCGGGTGTCATTATCATTCCCCCGAGTGGAAGTGTTCTGACCTGACTCCTTTCACCTTTGAGGATCCAAAACGTATGAAGGGATGGGGCACATATGGGAAACGCGTGAATCCCTCGTGGCACGCCAATCTCGGGTGTCATTATCAAACCCCCGAGGTTGGAAAGTTACTACCTCATGGATCGTATTTTTGAGGAATAACTCGAGTAAACTGGACCTAGTGACGTTTCTTCCCCTGCAGGTCGGCTGGTGAATCCCCGTTGAAGACCATCGGAGAGTATGGCATTGGGATGGCTTAATTGGCTCCACGAACATCATGCTCCTAGGTAAACCGATCCTATGGAGGTTTCTTACCCCTGCGAGTAGATTGGTGAGTCCCGTTAAGAACCATCAGACCACCTAGCTTGGATATGGTCGAATGCTCTCATTGATTATAAGAGTCTCAGGTAAATTGGACCTAGAGAGGTTTCTTCCCTTACGAGTCAGCTAGTGAATCCCATTGAGAACCACCCAAGAGGGCACACACGGGTGTCTTCCTCCCCCATGGGGATTTTCCTGACCGCCCTGTATTGACGTATCCGTAGCCTAGTTAGCGGGGACACTGAATTGTAAGGTTCATAATTATGTTTTGGGAGGCATCAGGCAGGACGCTGCCTCGGAGCACCCGATTTGTAATTTTTCCCTTGAATTTGCGTGGAGTATGTGCTAAGTCTCCTCCATTTTGTTAACTTTACTTTGTTTTAATTTTTATTTTTCGCTGATATCTGGCAAGGGGACGCCCGCGCTAGGATCCGCAGAGCCTCAGAGATTGAAAACCTTCCCTCGTGCAAGTCTCAAATGCTCCACCAACTCGGGGCTGGACTAGTTCCACCGATGCTTTGTTCCACCAGCTCGGGGCTGGACTCATTCCACCGATGATTTGTTCCACCAGCTCGGGGCTGGACTCGTTCCGCCGATGCTCTATTCCATCAGCATGGGACAGGACTTGTTGCGCTGATGCACTGTTCCAACAGCTCGGGGCTGGACTCATTCCTCCGATGCTTTGTTCCACCAGCTCGGGGCTGGACTCATTCCGCCAATGCTCTATTCAACCAGCTTGGGGCTGGACTCGTTGCGCTGATGCTCTGTTCCAATAGCTCGAGCTAGACTCGGGGCTGGACTCATTCCGTCGAAGCTTTGTTCCACCAACTCGAGGCTAGACTCGTTCCATCGGTGCTCTGTTCCATCACCTCGAGGTCGGGCTACATCCTACCGAGTTTGTCTCAATGGTCTGGAGATGTAACATTCCCCTGTAGCCAAATATTTTTCTAAGCTCGGGGTCGGGCTACATCCTACCGAGTCTATCTCATTGGCCTAGGGACATAATATTCCCCCAAAGCCAAACATTTTTCTCAGCTCGGGGCAAATTATGACCCACCGAATTCATTTGATCTCAGCTTGGGAACAGACTATCACCTCGATACCGGACACGAATTGGTCGGATGCGAGATCATAATGAGATCTGGAAGAATAAGTTAGAAAATTTAATGTCAAGGTAAGACGAGTATAGAAAGTAAAACCGAAGGCGTATGAGATAAGTGTTAAATGGAAAAGTTATGATTATCATTGCAAAAAAAAAGTATATTTTTTGAACTAACAAGGATCCCCCTTTTAGGTTACCCTCATTAATTGGCCCGCGCAAGGGTAATTATTTCTTCTTATGTAGGCTCGGATGGCTGGATGACTGGTAGGGGCTCGAAAGAAAGTACCTCGATTTCAGTTTGGGAGGCAAGAGGGGCTGTAATTTCAGGCTCAGGCACTTCAAGGGCAGAAGCCTCAGGTTAGACCTCCTCGGGCGCCGGAGACATGGGCATTGCTGAAATGGGCTCTAGATCCTGGACTTCTTCCAAATGGGGAGCCATTCTTGGAGCTCCTCTTTTGATAGCTCCCATTTGCAGAGCTGAATGGCTCATGAATGGGCCTCATGTCTAGGACAAGCATCACCAATGGAATGATTTCGACACAGTCACCGATCCCCTTAAGTCTGATGGTATTCCACTTATCCTCCAGCTTTGTTTCCTTTTTCTTAAGCTCCTCTCGAGACCGATCTCTCTCCTCAATTTATTTCTTGATTTTGGATTCGGCGTTGTGCATCTCCCACCTCAGGCGTTTGGTTTCTTCTAGGCCCTTCTCCATCTTTACCTTGGCAGCCTCAATTTAAGGTGTTCCAGAGAGATTCATTCAATCCGAGGTGTTCCAGAGAGATTCATTCAATTTGATGGCCTCTATCATGACCCCGTCCAGAGCCTTTATATTCTCATCTTTTTTTGCCAGCTCGGCCTCCCTTTCTAAAAGTTGACTCTGAAGCCTCTGAGCTTGGCCTCCATTAGATAGAAGACTGATGAGTAAGTCTTTGTTTTTGGCCATCAGATAATTTGCCAGTGAGAAGGGAAGGAAGAAATTAGAACAGTAGCCAAGTAAAGATACAAGGAGGAAATAGGAAGTTTGTTACCTTGGCCATTTGGGAGCAAAACTCCGTAACCACGTCCTTGTGATAGATGTCTTCGTATTTCGGGATCTCCTCCGGATGAATTGTGTCGGCCAGTTCATTAATTGCTAGCATAAGGTGGGAAGTGGCATCTTGGATTTTTTCACTGAGGTCGTCTGCCTTGAGCACCACGACACGCCTTTTCCTTTCTTGGAGGAGGCTTCTGTAGTTCTTCTCTCTCTCTGAGCAGCCTGCCTCCACACCAGATTTTATCCCTCCACTTCCTCTTCCACCGGCTCAGCCTCTCCCACCCCGATTAGGCGTCTTCTTTTTCTAGTAGGCCTTGGAGGGCTAGAGGGTCGGGTTATGATTCTCGGGAGCACCCTGGATGGGGAGATTGAGACTTGAGCAGTTGGCCAGGCCACCTCTTTGGTTTTTCTTTTGGTCTCGGAAACTGTTGTCTGGTTCCAAGAAAACCCAGCCTCGACCGAACCGGTCCCCTTTGCTGCACCTACCAGCTGATCAATATATTTTGGCCACCTCAACATTCAAGCAAAATAACAAGGTAAGAGACATGGTCAGTTCGGTATTCAGATCACTTCACTCGTTTTTGGGTTAATCATACAAAGGGACCAGTTAGAAGGTCAGTCAGAACAAACCCAACCGCCTCGGGACCTATGGAGGTACACTCCGAATGAGGTCTGACTCCTATTAGTGTCTTATACATGAACAAGATCACTAAGATGATTTGTGTGTGAATAAATCAAAGAAAGTTATGGAAATACTCACTTTGATCGGATGAAGTTCAAGACTTTTTCTTTGTTGTAGAAGCTCCAAGCCCTCATTTTGAGTTCCAAACTCTTGGGTGAGTTTCCCTATCATCTTTAGTTGACTCCCAAAGTGCTAGCTTTGATCAAAAATGAAGCAAAAATTTTGTCTTCATGAAAAGAGAAATTCGGCCAAGCCTTGGAGGAAAGAGAGAATGAATAATGAATTTTTTTTTCAAAAAATATATACAAAAGTTGGTGTGTGTTGACTTGGTAGGTGTGGGTAATAAGTAATCCAATTACTATTCCAACTACTTCCATCACATAGTGACAAGTGATGTGAGTTGTGGGTCCCTCTCAATTAATTCCAAATCTAGTTGGCTTACACAACACACTTTGAGCTCGGTTCGTTTAATCCAACTAAATGAATTATCTGTAGCTACGTAATTAAATATAATTTAATTAAATAATAATACCTAGTAAAATTATTACGGAAGTCACTTACAAATTAATTCTAAATTAATTCGTTCACTTGAATTAAAATCCAATTTTAATTCCCTATTGATTTCCAATTTCAATTAATATATCTGATATATTATTTTAGCCTAATTAAATAAATTAAATAGAAAAATCCAATTTAACTATTAAATTTATTTTATTGATTAATTCTAAATTAATCGCATTCTCTCTTCTTCACGAATTAATCCCATATTAATTCATGACGTAATTAATTCCTGATTAATTCTTGTCCTAATTAATCCCAGATTAATTTTCTCTCTCATAATTAATCCCAGATTAATTCTGTTCGAGTCAAATATCATCGGTGAATCTTTAGGAAGCGACCCAAGAGATCCCTAGATATATTGGCAGTAAATTCGGTTGTTGGACTATCCGACACGTGCGTACCGTGTACCACGTTCTCACCGATTTACAAGACATGAATCGCTTCTAGCAAAGCATCGTGCCTACCCAATTCTACAGAAATATATTGAACATGGAATATATATAATCTATATCAGGCATAGTATACAATGTATCGCGTATAACAATCCAGTATCGGATGTGACATGTTAGGCATAGGGCTGGAATTATTTATGCCCCGTACGAAGCATATATTGAATCAGTAGCAACTAATCTCTGTAATAAGATAATCATGACCTAGTAATACTATCCCGATAACTACATCATTTAAGAGTACTAGCTCTGTATCCTAAGTGATCATTATCTCCATATGACTAAAGTGATACTTTCATCTTGACATCGCACCCAAGACAATACGATTCTCAGTAAACCCAGAACAGGCGTACACAGAACCTGTTAAAGCCCCGAACAACCAAAACCAAAGTATACTAATTGTCGCAAGTATTAGTGATGTAAGTCTCAGGTAAAACCATATACACCTACCTTGATTCGGATTCCCATAGACACACAGTCATACTACCAATGGGACTCCAAATGGTCTATCCAGAGCGAAGTTGTTCCCATCCAACGACTAACAGAACCTCCTATCACACTTGAATAAGTATCCAATACTTAAATATGTGAAAACTATGTCATTAAGCTTCCATAACGTGCACAAGTGCAATATTAGCCTATTCCGCATTATCGATGTCCAGTCTCGATAATGCTACGACTAGGGATATTTGATGATTAAACCTTTCATGGATTAATAATGTCTCATATCTTATTAATCCAATGCTAATCATCTGGACTTTTATCATTTATATATCCAAGTAATCTAATTACAAAACGATAAAAGAGTAATTTCATTTGTCACATAGTTAATTTGTACAAGAACACCATGTTCTTTAATAATAGTGATGCGATGGGTCATAATTATCCAACAATCTCCCACTTGGCCTATAGCCAATCACTCAAGTGTCCAACACCTGAACAATGTACGCGTCGCTCATGCTTATGCTGAGATATCGCTTTCGCCAGTGGATCTGTAAGGTTACCATCTGAAACGATCTTTCAATCTTGACACAGCCATGATGTATTATCTCACGAATCAGATGAAACCGTCGAAGTATATACTTGGATCATTGATGAGACCGTAATTACTTAGCATGTGCTATAGCCTAGCTCAGCTGCTAACAGAACTACTCCTAATCTAATTAGGAATTTTATAGATCCTGAATGCTTCTTTTGGTGCCTCAACTGCATCAATATAATCAATTTTTATTAAATCTGCAACAGTATCTTGATATGAGGATTTCCAGCTCACCGTTCCGTTTTTCAAATAAAATATGTACCCTTATTATGACTTACAGTCATCTTTACCGGTTAGGAAACTTTCATTGGTGATCCTAGTCACCTCAAGTTCTCCTTCCCCATAGATCAAGAAAGCATCTTTAGTTTATCTAAGATATTTAATGATGTTCTTAACATCAATCCAGTGACTATCACCTGGATCAGTCTGATAGTGACTCCACATGCTCAAAGCATATGAGACACCAGGTCGCGTACATGTTTGTCAATATACGAATTCTCAGAGAGTGCCAACAACTTTTAGATCTATCCCAATAGATCCTTATTCCTATAACAAAGGTTGCCTCTCCCAAGTTATTCATGGAGAATTTTAATGAAAGCCAAGCTTTCATCAATTTTAATATGGGAATGCCATTACTAAGAAGCAATATATTATCAACATATAAGATAATCATTGTCAGTGCACTCCTATTAACCATATTATATGTACAAGAATCATCTTCATTTTGAATGAAACCATATATCATTATGATCTTATCAAAATATTGGTTCCAATAATGCAATACTTGCTTCAATCCATAAATGGATCGATAAAACTTACAAACCTTGTTTGCATGATTTGGCATGACAAAACCGTCAGGCTATTATAAAAATCCTTCAAAAGGTTACCGCTAAGGAAAGTGGTTTTGACATTCATCTGTCATATTTCTTAATCGAAATATACAGCATTAGCAAGCATTATCCGAATGGATTTAATCATGGAAAATAGTAAAAGGTTTCGTCGTAATTGACACTATGTTGATGAAAATACCATTTCGCTATAAGCGTAGCTTTGTACGTTTGTATGTTTCCATATTTCATGTATGTCTTCACCATGAAGACATATTTGATACCAACAGGCACAATGCCTTCTGGTACATCAACCAATGTCTAAACATGGTTGGTATACATGGAATCCATTTCGGACTTCATGGCACCTTGCCATAAATCGGAGTCGATACCTTGCATCGTTTCCTCATACATAGTCGGTTCGTCTTCCTAAATAAGATTGATATCTATATGAGGTGAGATCAGAAATCCATACCTCTTAGGTTCTTTTCTGACTCTCTCCGACCTACGCTGTTTTTTTGTATTAGAAGATTGTGGAACAGTCTCATCCCTGATGAACTATTTATGTTCCGAGAGAGGATCGGTGCCAAGAATAGTATCACTCTGATTTTCATCGAGTTCTACTTTTCTCCCACTTTTCACTGCATTTAGGAATTCTTCTAAGGAAAACCGCATAGAGAGCAACAAATATTTTTATTCTCTTGTGAGTTGTGGAAATAATATCCTTCGGTTTCCCTAGGATAGCCAAACACAATTAGACAGTTATCCGATTTGGGTTATTGTTTAATACCATCCAAACATACGCCCAGCATTCCCAAATCTTCATGAATGAGAAATCCAGTTTTTTTCTTGTCCATATTTCATATGGAGTATGTCCAACAGACTTTGACGGAACCTTATTCAAAATAAGTATTGCACTGTTCAATGCTTATCCCGTGAAGGAAATTGGTAGTTCAGTGCAGCTCATTATTAACCTAACTATGTTCAACAAAGTCCAGCTTCTCCGTTCGGACAAACCACTCAATTGAGGTGTTATGGGAGGAGTCCACTATAAAAGAATACCATAATCTTTCATGTAGACGAGAAACTCATTGCTCAAGTATTTTCCACCACAGTCCAACCGTAATATTTTAATACTTTAGTCGGTCTGTCTTTATACTTCGTGTCAAAACTCTTTGAATTTATCAAAAGTTTCTGATTTGTGTTTCTTAAGATACACATAACTATAACGCGTGCAACATCCATAAAGGTTACAAAGTATTTTTATCCACCTCTAGCCTAGCTAGTTATAGGCCCGTTTACGTTATCATGAACGAGGGCTAACAACTAGGTGGCACCTACACCCTTACCACTAAAAGGGGTTTTAGGCACTTTACCTAATAAACAATATTCGCAGACGTCATATGAATTAGGATCAAATCTGTCCAAGTATCCACTCTTCGAAAGTGTGGATATACGAGTCTTGTAAATGTGTCCCAGACAACAATGCCACATATAAGTCTCATCCGTGTTACTTAGTTTGAGCCTTTTTTTTGTCATATTTATATGCTTGAGATTCATTTATATTCAAAATATAAATATTGTTATTCCCATCTAATGTGTATATCTCAATACCATCTTTATAAACAAAACACCCAGTGTTCTGGAACATAAAGGTATACTCGCAATGGGTTAAACTAGATATAGAGATAATGTTTCTAGTCTAACTAGGTACATTATAACAGTTTCCTTATTTAAGTACATGCTCAAAAGGCAGTTCCAAAACTTAGGTTCCCACAACTAAAACATAGACTTTGTCCCTTTCTGATTCGTAGGTCGATCTCATCTGAAGCCAATCTCCTGCTGATCAAAAGATCTCGCACATTAGTACATATGTATGTACCACATCCAGTATCAAAGTCTAATTTAAAACTAGTAATGGACATGTTTATAACAAACATACCTGAAGTCGGAGCCTTGCTCGCCTTCACTTCCTTCATGTCTGACATGTCCATACGACAGTCACGCTTCCAGTGACCCCGTTTGCCACGATATAGGCAGATATCTTGGGATATGTCCTTTGTCTTCCCAGAAGATTGTGACGATTTTACCTTTGCCATTTTTCTTCACACCCCCAGAAGCCTTCGGCCAAGCCTTGGCCTTCTGGGATGTCGAAGTAAGATGCACCTTGCGCTTCTTGCCCTTTTGAAAGCTATGGCTCTGCCTCCTTGAGCGTAGCCATTAACTCTCTAAGAGTTTTCTCTTGGTTCTTTATGAACCCACTCCAGTATTCGGGCAAAGACTATAAGATCAAATATATGGAAGTTTCGACCTCATAGGTAATGCCTATCTAACTTAGTTGTTCGATGTCAGCAATCATCTACGACACCTAGTGCTTTACAGATGTACCATCTGACATAAGCGAGTGAAAGAGCTTCTTTTGCAATTCATACTTCTAAGATCTAAGTTTATACATGTGAAGATCCTTTAATTTCAACTTCATGATATAAGGATCTAATCCTTTGTTCTGACGACGAAATTAAAGAGTCATTGAGGCAAGCATAAATGATTGAGCATTAAAGTTATCATCACGATGAGTCTTCCTAAGCTCATGCTCTACTATTTGCTCAACTCCGGGCTCAAGCCCCGAGAGGTTTCTCTATCCAATAAACTAACTTCTCAGCGCCTAGGACTACCCTGATATTCATTTCCCAATCTGTAAAATTTACGTCGTTAAAGACATTTTCACCCAGGTTATGTCCCTTAACGCTAATCTTTCAGTCATCTTGATTGCTATAGTCTAACTATCCAGTCAACGATTTTGGGTACACTCAAAATGCAATGGTCACTATAGTCTAACTATATAACCAACTACAAATAGAGTAGCGTGTTGTACAATCTAACTATTCAAAGAAAGCAATATTAAATATTAGTCTAACTAATATATATTTATAACAATGATAAATAAAATAAAATAAAAGAGTGCGTTTGACCAAGTATTAAACGAAATTGCAAATTTAATAATGGCCTCCCACTATTTTTCAACGAGTCTCTAACCCTCTCTGAAGTACTCGGGAAACCTAGTTTCCTAGTGGGCTATGATCCTGTTAAATAACACAGAACCGTGACTCTGGCCATCAAGCTATATGAAACTTAACTAGGTAGATCTCTAAGATCAATTGGATCTCATCCAATTCCTAGATCTAGTAGGTGGACCTCCAAGTCCAAAACATTTATCCAATATATCATCCTAACCTTTTTCCTCTGAATCAACTAAGCCTTGGCTTTGGCTCAACAAGCTTAATGATTCCAGTTAAGCGTGACTCATTAACAGTGGGAAGGCTTCGTAATCCACGTCGATGTACAGAAGTGACCTTGACTTTGCCAACAAATCACAACTGCCCAAGACATGCGATATGTAACAAAGCTTTCGAGGTTCAAACACATCCACAAAGGAAAATGATCTTCACTTTGGCCAATAAACCAATGCCAATCTTGGATCTTGAGATAGAACCACTCAATAGAAGGAAAACGCTTAATATTGTAGTGAGGATTTTTCACGTAAATTGGCAACCAATTTATTATTTTTGATTAGGTCTCATCATACACCTTAAACATGCATTCTAAAGAATAATAAGGCGCGAATAAATTAATAATGATATGTGGATGGATATATAAAAAAATTATTCATAGAACAAATCTCCTTATTTCCTCTCTCCCGCTAGCACTACTCATACTTCTACCCAATTATATAATACATTAAAAAAATCTCATTACATTAAGGGGAATTGGTGAGAAGAGAAATACAATGAGAAAAGAGATAATAGGCTTGACACACAGGTCCAATTTAATAAATTCTAAATTTATTACAATAATTTCCAAAATTGCCCTCACCCTTATAATATCCATCCGATATACATTATTCATACATATACATCCAAGTATTCACACAAAGCATGTTATTCAATCAATCTAATCCAATTAATTAATCTTTGAATTAATGACAATCAAATATTCAAACAACGATTTGATTTGCGCTAGTCCAACTCGTTTAAGAATAAATACTCAAAGTATGTATTCTTAAATTATATCGAATTATAATTTTAAATCCAATTCAAATTGTTTCCAATACTAATTCATATTTAATTCCAAATTAAATAATTACACTTATTTATTTGCCTTAAAGACTTGGATTCCAAATCCAATCTTAATGGGTCTCAAATACCCAATTGGTATTCAATACTATTCAATTAAAGTCCAATGGCCTTTCAATTAATTCTTTAGGCATGGGCTTTGGCCATTATGGATCAAATCCAAAAGCCAAGGCCCAATTAGATATCACCCATTTGCCTAAAAATCAATCTTGGCCCATTGGGCCCAATTAAATATTTAAAGGCACATAAGTCATATTTAGACTTTATGGAAATGGTTTTGGGCCCAATTGGATCCAACCCAATTGTCCAAAACCAAACTTAGCCCAACCAAGCCCATTAGCCCAATTAAAATGATTTAAATTAATATATTAATCCAAAACAAATTAATTCAATTTAAAGTGTAATTAACATAATTAATCAACTAATCTATTGTTTCCAAAACATTAATTAATCAAATTAATCATGCTCATTAATTCCAATTCATGTCCAACATAAATTAAAGCAAAACAATTCATTCCAACATGCTTCAATCTCACGGCAATTGCATAAAATAACATTAAATTTTGATTTCAATCCAATTAAATCAACAATCAATATTTATTTCATGCATTTAACATATCTAATTGTAAAAATTCAAAAAATTACCATGAGCAACTCTATGGTAGTATTCGGCCATTTGGTAGGAGTTACAGATTTTTGATCTAATCAATTTATCTCAATTCCAAAGATGCACAAATCCAATTCATCATCATACAAACATAACCCAACAATCATTTTAGACAAATCATGCTCCAAACAAAAAATCCCTAAATTAAAGTGCATAAACCCTAGAATTCAAATCAAACTTAGGATGGCTCTAGATACCAGTATGAGTGTCCAACACATGCCACAAGATCACTAAGATGATTTGTGTGTGAATAAATCAAAGAAAGTTGCAGAAATACTCACTTTGATCAGATGAAGTTCAAGACTTTTTCTTTGTTATAGAAGCTTCAAGCCCTCCTTTTGAGTTCCAAACTCTTGGCTGAGACTCCTTATCACCTTTAGTTGACTCCCAAAGTGCTAGCTTTGATAAAAAAAAAAAATGTAGCAAAATTTTTGTCTTCATGAAAAGAGAAATTCAGCTAAGCCTTGGAGGAAAAATAGAATGAATAGTGAATTTTGTTTTCAAAAAATATATACAAAAGTTGGTGTGTGTTGACTTGGTAGGTGTTGGTAATAATTTATCCAATTACTATTCCAACTACTTCTATCACATAGTGACAAGTGATGTGAGTTGTGGGTGCCACCTAATTAATTCTAAATCTAGTTGGCTTACAAAACATACTTTGGGCTCGGTTCGTTTAATCCGACTAAATGAATTTTCCGTAGCTACGTAATTAAATCTAATTTAATTAAATAATAATATCCAGTAAAATTATTACGGAAGTCGCTTACAAATTAATTCCAAATTAATTCATTCTCTTGAATTAAAATCCAATTTTAATTCCCTATTGAAATCTAATTTTAATTAATATATCCGATATATTATTTTAGCCCAATTAAATAAATTTAATAGAAAATTTTTATTTAACTATTAAATTTATTTTATCGATTAATTTCAAATTAATCACATTCTCTCTTCTTCACAAATTAATCCCAAATTAATTCATGACGCAGTTAATTCCTTATTAATTCTTACCGTAATTAATCCCAGATTAATTTTCTCTCTCATAATTAATCCGAGATTAATTTTGTTCTAGTCAAATGTCATCGGTGAATCTTTGGGAAGAGACCCAAGAAATCTCTGGATATATTGGCAGTAAATTTGGTTGTCGGATTATCTAACACGTGTCTACCGGGTACCATGTCCTCACTGATATATAAGATATGGTTGGATTCTAGCAAAGCACCGTGCCTAATTATGACAAAAAATAACTTACGGTTATCGCAGTATAGCTGGGGTGTCGATTCCTCAGAGAGATTATTACAGGAACTAATTTACTCAAGCAAAATATTTAGCAATAAAACTTTATTAAAGAAAAGATTAAATTTACAATTTAAACTAAAGATTATGAAAAGTTGCAGGATTATATCAGTAGAGATAAACAGCAAAGCATCAGAAATTCCACTTGTATCAACCTCCTGTATTCAGTTATTGATTCTTCTCATTACACAATTGAAGGTTTCACATCCCAAACCAACAATTGGACGATATTCAATTCTACTCATATTAAATTTACAATTTAAACTAAAGATTATGAAAAGTTGCAGGATTTTATCAGTAGAGATAAACAGCAAAGCATCAGAATTCCTCTTGTATCAACCTCCTGTATTCAGTTATTGATTCTTTTCATTACACAATTGAAGGTTCCACATCCCAAACCAACAATTGGACGATATTCAATTCTACTCATATTAAATTTTAGGGTAATTAATGATTATTTTCTCTATGTTAACAGCACACAAAAGTTATAATTACGAGCTATCTAACATCGACAATATACCCTCAGGAAATACTGCAGCAGAAGATCAACACATAAAATAACTTTACCAGTCACAATTGATTTCACAAATCACACATAGAAGAAGCATGACTGAATCTATATGGGATTTGACAAAATAAAATTTCTGGGCTAATAAATCGAAGGAAAATAAAGAATAACAACCATCAATTTTATTAAACATTAAAAGGGTCATTCAAGAATCAACAACATGAATATAAGAAGTTTAAAGAAAGAAGTTCATCATTAGCTTTGCCTAGGAGATTTGTTCTCTAAGGAAGAAAGAGATGTAGCCTGAATATATTGTAGAAACGTCATGAATTCCTTGAAGTTCTTCGTTCTCCCACTCTACAAATTGTGTTTTTTACTCTTTTTAAGTGTTTTTCCTCTGATTTTCTCCCCCTCCAGGGTTTAGGATGAAGTTGGATTTATATAGAAAAGTCCTGAAACCTTAAATTGCATTAAAAACACAGCACAAAATCCTGAAATCGCATATTCGTGTCGCGACATGCGCCGCGTGTCTTGACGCGCCAAAAGCTATGCACGATGCTACAATTGACTAGATCTACTCGAGTAAATGCAAATCGATATATTATGGGTCTTGTAATTCTTTCTAGATCAAAAGTTATAGCGTTTTCAAATTCAGTGCGCGACTGATGCTCCCTCGTGCGTCCGATACGTCTATTAGGCTCTGAAACATGTCCAATTGCTCCATTCTCCTTGATCCATTGCATCCTTTTAACAAAGCACAAAATGACTCTAATTAAGATTAAAACATATGATAATAAAGCTGAGTTAGTAGTATTCTAAGTACACTTTCGGGCACTTATCACAACCCCCAACCAGCTTATTGCTAGTCTCTAGCAATTCAAGTGTAAAATAAAAATAAAAATAAAAATTAAATAAAACCTATCTATGCCACTTTCGTAGGGATCACGATTGCATTTAGCGTATGCAACAAGCCTTTAAACCCCTAGGTGTCCCTAGTGGACGAGTTATAGTCTTATGATGGCTTACAGCGACGACACCCCCAAACGTCATTCAAAACATACAATCATGCAAAAACAAAAATTAAATAGTCCTAATAGTTTCACATAATTTTGTCCTCAAAGAATGCTTAGTAATGAAACTAAAGAACCTTCAAAGTATTCAATGTAACTCAAATCTAAGTCTTTGAATAAATCATCTAAGCTAGACTCATAGTGTGTGTGCGCTAAGGCTTATTCACAGCTTTATTCCCAGGTATGTCAATTCAATGATTTCGTTTAAAAATTGGGATCAATGGGTCAAACCAACCTAGATATCTCAATTAAGCTCTGTAGTTGCTTTTCTGTACTCAATATGGTATGATTACTATTTTTTCCTTTGTCTCTCTTTTCATTTTTTTTTTTTGCATTTTGCATTTTGCATTTTGCATTTTGCATTTTGCATTTTGCTTTTTTTTTTTTGAACACACCTACCCTTTAAGGTAGTATTTCTCCTCATAGTAGTCCTAATACTCGCCCATTGGTAGCTTCACACTTATCGGTTATAGGTGGTTTATTTTCTTTCTTTAGAGACTTTTCTTTTATTTTCAACCATATCTTACGTCATAACACAAGCAAATCATGATAGACATCTAAGCAAACGGTCATTCATCGACATGCAATTTCTTCAACTAGTCACCTTGCTAACTACTCTGGCTTTCACTACTAAAAATCTATAATTAAATACTAACGATTCTAACATAGATAAACTACTCAAAGCATCAGATAAAAGTATATTAAGGGACTTATCGTTTCTAAGATTTCATCCTAAAACAAACAATATCATCATTGGACCTATGTTTAACTATCAAGGACTAAAAACAAACAAAATAAAATAAATTTTTTAATAAATAATATAATAAAATGTATTTAAGACAGGTTTTCATGCGCATGCATACACACCCCCACACTTAAAACTTGCATTTTCCTCATTGTAAGATAAATATAAAGAAAAGGATTAAGGAACAACACTAACAGGTGCAGAGTTGATCAGGTTCCTGCTGGCGAGACTTTGGCTGTGTGGCTGTGAAGGTTGTGCTACCTCATGCATAAACACTCATGCAAACAATAAAAATAAAACATGCAATTACACACAATAAAGTAAAACTAATGTAAATAAATAAAAAAATAAATAAAATACAGATGCAAGGGTTGCCTCCCCAATAGCGCTAAGTTTAACGTGTTCAGCCAGACGCAAACACTCAAGTTTTCATGGTGATTTCCATCTAGCATACTGATTAGGGCACATGAGGGAATTTCTATCTAGCTGTGGCAGTGTATCCACAGATCCTCTAAGGTTTGCTGGCTGAAAATCTTGATTGCAAATATTAAAAAGTTGATTTAACCCCATTTTTAACTTTCCAGGTATCATCTTCAATTGAACACGAGCTCTTTTTTTCCTCTTATTACGATTCTTTAGGATCACTTTTACTTGAGAATGATTTGATTCAAGTTTTAGAGAAGCTGTTTCTGGCAGGACTACTTCGAGCATGTATGTACCTTGATACTCATCATCATCCCGTGGTTGTTTTTCAACAAGAATAATGTTCACTTCGAGCATTTTTCATTAGACCGTTCTTGTAATTAATAAGGGCAATAGCTGTAGCAAGAAAAGATCTACCTAAAATAAGCAGAATTTTGGACTGGGCGTTAACTACAGACTGGGTGTCTAAAATTAGGAAGTCAACGGGGTAGTAGAATTTATCAATTTGAACTAAGACATCCTCGACTACTCCCCCATGGTGTTCTAATGGATAGGTCAGCTAACTGTAAAGCTACTGATGTAGGTTTAATCTCGACAAGCCCTAACTGCACATAAATCGAATATGGCATGAGATTAACACTAGCACCTAAATCTAATAATGCTTGACCAAACTCATGGGTGCCAATGTGGCAGGTAATGGTGGGACATCCCAGATCTTTATACTTTGGCGAAGTCCTCTGTTCAATTACTGTACTTGTCTGCTCTGTCAAGAATGTAGTCTTTTTTACATGACGTTTCCTCTTCATGGTGCATAGGTCCTTTAAAATCTTTGTGTATGTGGGAACTTGTTTGATCACATGCAACAACGGAATGTTGATCTTTACTTGCTTAAGATGTTCTAGGATCTCACCGTTTGGGTCTGCAGCTCTGGTAGTGGGCCTAAGAGCTTGAGGAAATAGTACTCTAACCTGGTAAGGTAGCTCTGGATCTTCCTGTGGGGTTTTGGTATCAATATCTTTAGGGTTTCTTACAGTTCTGGGAGTATCTTGTATCCCTACCTCTTTACCACTTCTAGTGAATATAGCATTAACACCTTTCACATCAGTTGCTTCGTGATTAGCTTATGGCATGTGTTGGCCTTGTGGATTTGGTTGAGCCTGAGATGGGAATTTTCGTTATTCGTGCACACTCAAGACATTAGTCAAATTAGAGATTTGGCACTTTATTTCCCTATTATCTTCAGCTACTTGAGCTATCATTGACTCAAACCTTTGATTTGTTTTATTCTGGGCTTCCACAATCACCTTCTAGGCTTCCACAAATGCTTGCACTATATCCTCTAAAGAATTTCTAGGAATCGTAGGTGTGTGATACTGAGGGGTATTATATCCTCTGGGTGGTGATGTCTGACTGGGCTAATGAGACTTCTGTTTCCAACTAAGGTTGGGATGGTTTCTCCAACTAGGATTATAGGTGTCTGGGTACGGTGTGTGAGGCTTCTGAAATGTCCCTAATGTATGGCATTGTTCTTCATATGTTCCTCTCATCTCACCATATACCGGATACTCTTGAGATTCTAGTTGGGCTACTGAATGCATTGTCTTACTGTCTTTGGCTATTAAGGCTCCTATTTATCTGGTTAACAGCTCGACTTGTGTCTTAAGGTCATCATCTTCCTTAAAGTGTTGTAAGCTTCTGCTATAAGAGGTGTGTGTCATGTCCGTGTTATCTACGGTATTGGGTCCAGTCCAGGTATGAGATTTCTTAACTAGGTCATCTAAATATTCAAATGCCTCATCAGGGTCCTTTCGAATGAACTTACCATTGCACATTGTCTCAACGAATTGGCGTTCCCTAGGGTTTAGTCCATCATAAAAGTAACTTACTAAACGCCAACTCTCATATCCATGGTGGGGACAACTCGCTAACAACTCCTTATACCGCTCCCACGTTTGATAAAGGGTCTCACTGTCTATCTGGGAGAATGTGGAGATTTTTCTTTTCAGGGCATCTGTCTTATGGTGCGGGAAATATTTGTCCAAAAGTACCTCAGTTATCTCCCCCCACGATCCTATTGACCTAGGTTTTAGAGAATAAAACCAACTCTTAGCTCTATCCTTAAGGGCAAATGGGAAGAACTAAAGTCTAATTGTGTTGGTAGTCCCAAAACAGTCATGGAAGGTCGCTACTAGCTCTTCAAATTCCCTAATGTGACGTAAGGATTCTCGCTCTCTAAACCATGAAAAATTGGAAGATACAGTATCATTCCAGGCCTAAAGTCTATATGTGGTGCATTAGGAGGAAACATGATGCACGAAGGTGTAACTGTGCGAGTTGGGTGGCGGTACTCTTCAAGAGTCCTCCTAGGTGGTCTCTCATATTCACTCATGTTATGTGTGCTAGACGCGGATAATGTGGAGAATGGATTTTCAAATATGTTCTCAGATTCTGAGTTTTCTTCCTCAGTCCTAACAAAGCTAACAAATTTATCTCTATGTCTAGACATGCAATTTAAGTTCAAATAATACGAGAAATAAAATAAAATAACAAATAAATAATAAAAATAAATAAATAAATAAATAAAATAAACTAAAACTTAAAATCTAACTAAAACAAAAACAGAAATAAAATAACTAAAATAAGTACTAAAATAAAAGACTAGGAAAAAAAATAAGAAGAACTAATTAAAAATAAAAAAATTAAAATACTAAAAGAAAATAAATAAGCGAATAATAAATGAAAAAATAAAATAAAGTACTAATAATAAAAAAATGGAACGAAATTACCGATTCGTTGTTGACTAAGCAAACCTGATCCTTTTGCTTGTAAACCGTCTCCCTGACAATGTCGCAAAATTTTGATTACGCCCAAAAATAACTTGCGGTTATCGCAGTATAGCTGGGGTGTCGATTCCTCAGAGAGATGATTACAGGAACTAATTTACTCAAGCAAAAATGTTTAGCAATAAAACTTTATTAAAGAAAAGATTAAATTTGTAATTTAAACTAAAGATTATGAAAAGTTGCAGGATTTTATCAGTATAGATAAACAGCAAAGCATCAGGAATTCCTCTTGTATCAACCTCCTGTATTCAGTTATTGATTCTTTTCATTACACAAATGAAGGTTTCACATCCCAAACCAACAATTGGAAGATATTCAATTCTACTCATATTAAATTTTAGGGTAATTAATTATTATTTTCTCTATGTTAACAGCACACAAAAGTTATAATTACGAGCTATCTAACGTCGACAATATACCCTCAGGAAATACTGTAGCAGAAGACCAACACACAAAATAGTTTTACCAGTCACAATTGATTTCACAAATCACACATAGAAGAAGCATATGACTGAATCTATATGAGATTTGACAAAATAAAATTTCTGGGCTAATAAATCGAAGGATAATAAAGAATAACAACCATCAATTTTATTAAACATTAAAAGGTTCATTCAAGAATCAACAACATGAATATAAGAAGTTTAAATACAGAAGTTCATCCTTAGCTTTGCCTAGGAGATTAGTTCTCCATGGAAGAAATAGATGCAGCCTGAATAGATTGGAGAGACGTCATGATTTCCTTGAAGTTATTCGTTCTCCAACTCTATGAATTGTATTTTTCGCTCTTTTTGAGTGTTTTTCCTCTCATTTTCTCCCCCTCCAGGGTTTAGGACGAAGTTGGATTTATATAGAAAAGTCCTCAAACCCTAAATTGCATTAAAAACACACAGCACAAAATCCTGAAATCGTAGTTTCGTGTCGCGACATGCACCGCGCGTCGTGACCTTCCAAAAGTTATGCATGATGCTACAATTGACTAGATCTCCTCGAGTACATGCAAATAAATATATTATGGGTCTCGTAACTCTTTCTAGATCAAATGTTATAGTGTTTTTAAATTCAGTGCACGGCTGATGCTCCCGCGTGCGTCCGATACGTCTATTAGGCTCTGAAACATGTCCAATTACTCCATTCTCCTTGATCCATTGCTTCCTTTTAAAAAAGCACAAAATGACTCTAATTAAGATTAAAACATATGATAATAAAGCTGAGTTAGCAGTGTTTTAAGTATACTTTCGTGCACTTATCAGTGTCTACCCAATTCTCTAGAAATATATTCACATGGAATATATGTAATCTATATGGCGTAGTATACAATGTATCACATATAACGATCCAATATCGGATGTCACATGCTAGGCCTAGGGCTAGATTTATGTCTTGGTATCCTTGTATATGTTGGCAGTGGATATGTTGTCTATCCGACACGTATGTACCGCGTACCACGTTCTCACCAATTTACAAGAAATGGTTGCCTTCTAGTAAAGCACCGTGCCTACCCAATTCTCCAGAAATATATTCAACATGGAATATATATAATCTATATCAAGCGTAGTATACAATGTATCGTGTATAACGATCCAGTATCGGATGTCACATGCTAGGCCTAAGGCTCGAATTGTGTCTGTCCCATATGAAACACATATTGTACCACTAGCAGCTAGTCTCTGTAATCGGATAATCATGACCTAGTCATACTATCCCGATAGCTACAGCATTTAAGAGTATTAGCTATGTATCCTACGTGATCATCATCTCCATATGGCTGAAGTGATACTTCCATTTTGATATCACACCCAATACACTACGATTCTCAGTAAACCAATAAGAGGCATACACAGAACCTGTTAAAGTCTTCGACGATCAAAACCAAAGTATACTGATTTTCGCAAGTATTAGCGATGCAAGGCTCAGGTTAAGACCATATAAACCTACCCTGATTTTCGGATTCCCATAGACACATAATCATACTACTAATGGGACTCCGAGGGGTCTATCCAGAGCGAAGCTGTTGCAAGTTCAACGGCTAACAGGGTCTTTTTGAGGGATTATGTGCTGGTCGGAATCGTTTTGCTCTTGAGAAGGGGTTGGAGTGGTATTTAGCTCCTCCAGAATGGGAGAGTCCGAGTTGGAGGACGTTTCTGCAGCACGGGGAGGATGAGGTTCTATGGACTTGGCAGAATAGGATTCAGTGTCAGACATTTCTGACAGTCGTCATGAATAAGAAGGTCAGTTAGTGGTCAGTTTAAGGCACAATGGGTTCGAGAGTTATTCTGACTACCGAGAATCTAGTCCTACAATCTCTAAATGTCCTAGCAATAGCCACAAACAACAAATCTCTCCCTAAACACATACAACCAAATCCGAGACTTAAAAAAACCCGAAATGCATGCATCCTACCTGTAGGCACTGTATTTTTGCATGTAAGTCCCAATGATTAGTCTCGTACGGAGGCATTACTCTTTAAGTTTTGGAAGTCGTGGGAAATGGACGTCGGAAGGGAAGATTCAAAAATCAAGACCTTGTTGGATTTAATTCGTTTTCCTAGTCTCGGGTTTGGTCGTTAGATCTCTGTGTAAAAATTATCCTCGGCCCAAGCCCACCAAAGGAAACAAAATGAACGCGCAAACCCCCTAATTCACGCCTAAAGCCTTCCAAAAAAACAAATTCACATGTTAAACACATGTTGAAATCAAATCAAATTACTTCCTTCCCTAATTAAAAAATCAAATCAAATCTCATAAATCACATTCCTAATTAAATTAAATCCATTTCCTAAACTAAAACAATCCCCTTCCTAATTAAATAGATTTTTCCTTATGACACACTAATTAGAGATATCCCCATAATGACACAATATTCTTTCCCTTCCCGTACAGGGAAAAACCTCAACCCTCTCCTATAAAAAGAAGCCTAAACCGAACCTTGGAGACCCCTAGCATTCCCTCCTCACTCACGCCTCTCTTCCTTAATCTCTCCTAGCATTCATACTCTTCTCTCTAAGCACTTTATTCTCTCATCTCTCTACAAAAAGCCAAACCCTAAATACATCTCATAACTCTCTTCAGCCTCTCGGCCCTTCTCATTCAACACCCACACGCACGATCATTCCTCAGCCAATCACACAGCCAGTCTCCATAAACCCTAACAGCGCCCTTCTCTGCCACCCAACTCACGCCATAAACTGGCACCAAACTCACGCCACAAACCAGCCACACATACAATAAACCTCAACACGTAGCCCACTCACAATCCATAAATACACACAGCCCTCCACGACAAGAACCAAACCCCTCACATGTTTTACCTCTCGCAGCCCCTCCACCAAATAAGATAAACCGACACAACCATGCACAACCGACACACTCATCAACCACGTGAACCCAATAACTCAGCCCTCATCGACTAATCACTACCAAAACCTTAATATAAAACAATAATAAACCTAAACATATAACAACCTTTCATAGCCACGCCATAACCCCCTCAACACAGCCTTCTCATCGAATGAACAACAAGCTTCTCACGTTCAACAAGAAGGCCACACACCCTAAGCTACTCTCGGCAACAAACTGAACACTTACATATAAGCCCTTCAGACCACTAATTATAAAACACACACGTCGAACGAAGCAGCCACAAAACCAGATATGCAACCTAAGCAGCGCCACTTGAACCCTAGGCCACGTCCTTCTTACAGCTGTTCACAGACCATTCAACCCTTGACCACGTTGACACCACATCCCTTCTCCACGCATCACACAAGCCATGCGCACGTGAACTGCACTCAGCCTTCTCAGCAAACAGAAAAAACAGCCCAACAAACTGACTGAAACCTGCCCCAAAATAGTAGCCCCATATCACAAAAATAGCCCAACAAACTGACCGAAAATAGCCCCAAAATAGTAGCCTCGTATCACCAAAAATAGCCCAACAAACTCACTGAAAACAACCCAACAAACTGACTGAAATCCAGCCCAACAAACTGTCCAAAAACTGCCCAGAAAACCGTAAAAACTACCTAGAAAACAGTCCAAATATCACCCTAAAACAGCGAATAAATTGCAGTAAAAATAGCGGCCCAAAACAGCAAGCGGAAACAGAGGAAACAACAAGTGGAGATAGTTAACCAGCGAACAAGAAAATAGCAGAACATTAACCCTTCTAGCGACGTCCCAACGCACTCCCGAGAAGCGACTTAAAAGGTACGACCTGAGAGCACCCTTTGTTATATTTTAATTTGTCATCCCGGAAATAGAATGCTTGGTTGGACGTGGAATACGTCCAACCGGGTATGAAAAGTCCTATATTAAAAATAGTCGAGTTCTTTGGCCACATGTTTATTTATTCCACATTTATTTCGCATTATTAGTTTTTTATTATTTCGTACTTAATTTCCATTTATTGTTCCGTATCTATTTTGCGTTTCGCATGTTTGTCTTTTCGGTTATTTATGGTTATATGCATTATCATGTTTCATGTATGTCAATATTGGGTTAGTGATTTAGTGTTAATTCTCGTGTTATATCGGATGGAAATCCAGATGTAAACTCCGTAGCCGAATTCGAATGGACTGTAGTGCGGTATGTACTTGGGATACAACTCCACGTACCGCTTGAGGAAACGTTCACACGTATGTTCACGGATTGTGTGCTCGCTTTTATTTCATTTACCTCTATGTGTGCAAACTTGTGTGTCGCTTATATGTTGCGTAGACTTGGTTATATTATTGCATAAATCCGTTCATTACAAGTGACATAAGTAAGGGACCATTCCGAACCCAATGGTTTGAGGTCTTGCCTTGCGAGGGGTGAATGTGGCCTTAAATCATTTTCCAGTTCACAGTGGGTGGCGACTCTTTGATTCTCTGGTTTAGTCCCATGCGGGCTACTCCGTTCTCCCGACCGGGCCGCGAGCCTAGAACAGCATCGTCGATTTCTGTGTCCTACACTACCCACCACCCATCCTTCAACCAGGAAACACATATACCACACATCCAGCCCAAATCTGAAATAAGATCCGCAACACATAATGAGAAGGCAAGCATGCCAGAAGAAAAAGAAGAACAAGCAAAAGCAAGTAGAAAGTCTGAAAGCCCCAATCAACAATGATAGAATACAGCAAATAAGAGAGAATGGTCAAACAGGAACTTACTCTGTTTCGGAAGAAGAGTTGGTGTTTGGTCAGGTCGGGTGGAAGTTTACTGATATCATGAGCGAATAAGCCTCTGCAGTTTGAGAGTTGTGATTTTTGTAAAAAAAAAAAAAAAAAAAAAAAAAAAAAAAAAAAAAAAGTGTTGCTTATGCTTTCTTATAATTAGTACAGTTCGTTTTTTTCCCGTCGGATCAGGAGAATCTTCGGATGTGTGCCATATGTCTTCTTCGGACTCCATTTGATCAGATGGGAATGAACGGCAGAGAGACTCTTAGCTGCCTCGGGGACAGTAGATTGATTTGAGTTTTTAGCGGGAATACCATAAGCTCTTGACAAGTGGCACGCTCGGGTTAAAACCCTAAAAGTTGATTTGATGGGCATTTATGAAGATTTGATTGCTTGCGGTATTCGAGAGGCGGCTACCAGAAGGGTAAAAGAGGGATTTGACTCAAATTGGGAAGTCACCTTAAAACAAATATGCATTTTCTGACCGAGCATTTGGGGATGGCTGTGGATGGTTTGGTCAAGGTCCGGGGAAGTTCTCTGTTTTATTTATGAGTCTGACCACCAGTTAGTAGATCGTCTCACTTTGGATTTTTGTAGTTCCCGGAACCAACTCGAACACTCGTTGGAACCGAGAACTAGGGGACAGATGTTGATGGGGATTTCTGCGGCTAAGGTTTCTAAACAGTTTGGTAAGGGCAGAGAAGGAAAGTTCTACCCATCCGGAGGACCATAGGTCAGAGGGTGTATGTCATTTCTTCAATCCGACATATAGCTCGGGTACGATTTCCTGAGTATGATCGACCTGAGAATCTATAATAGTGCGGACTTCAGGGACCGACAACATCAAAACAGAGACTGACCACATTAGATCGGAAGTTTGGTTTGGTAAAAAATAGATGAGTTCGGGTATTTCAGGTCAAGACGATATCCACTGGGGAAGCTCGACATGTCCATTGGCGACCTCTTGAAGACCGACAGAAGATCAGAGTGGTTGTTTTTTTCCTTCAACAAGTGTCATTTTTCAAAATATATTTACAGGCTGGCAACATTATTGTTGCGTGTGGCAGTGGAGAAAACAGAGTGACGTGATAGGTCGTCAGACAGTAGGTTTGCTTTCGGCGAAGACAGTCTTTGGGCAGAGAGCTCGTCAATCGGTAGAAGAGCACGTGGGAAACATCATAAAGTTGGGGGAACAATATTGTAATTCTTGAGTATATAAAGGAAAGTTAGATTCATTTGTAGGGAATAGCAAAAAAAATTGTAACAAAAAAAAATGAGAACTACTTGTAAAATTCTATAAGCAAAGAGCTCGGTTTCGTTAGACCCTTCCTGAAAACAGGTCGGTCGAGTTCATTTTGATAATAAAAACAGCCCCCACAATTTTGTGCCCGTGGACGTAGGCAGGACTCACTCCGCCGAACCACGTTAAACTCTCTTGTCAACCTTTGTGTTTTTCTAGCCTTTTACTGCATTTGCCTTTGGTCTCCTTATAACCAAACAAATTCAAGGTTGAAGCAGGATTGTCTCGGGTGAGTTATCTCGAAACTGCCCTAGAGACTAAAATCAACCGTCAACAAAATTAAAAATAAACTATATGATATATGAATATTCTTGCATTATTTCCAATAAAAATATTGTAACAGTACTTAAAAATTTAGTATTATTATTATTTTTTAATTGCATGAGTACATCTTACAATTATCTCCTGTCTCATATAATTTAGGCTTTCATTTGATAGTTTCGTGCTGTGGAATGGAAGCTCTAATAATGATATAGTAAAACTTCTATAATATATAAATAATAATTATTATGTGGAGGTAAATTTGATCTAAAAATATTATAACTTATTACAATGTGAAATTTAATTTTATTGAAATGGCCTCAGTTCATCTAAATTTACCACATCAATCCTATTGGTGATCAAGCAACAAGAAGTATTAAGATCAACATTCAATAAACAAGCCAAAATATCAGACAAGATATAAGAAAACTCAATTTATAAACTCATAAATTTTGGGTTCCATAACAACCCTATATTATAAATTTAGTTATTATACATGCTTATAAACTCTAAATAAATATTCAACAATAAACAAAACATTAAAGAGTTAAAAGGAAGAAGAAATTATGTCGAGATCGTTAATCCTTCGCTACTTGCTGTTGAGTTTTGAGTTGTGATATTTTGATGTACTTTATTTTCTCTCCAAAATCACATTAGAGGTCTAAAATTAGGGTATAAAGGTCTCTCTACATTTTTGGATGAGTTTTAGCATATATATGAAGTCTTATGGGTGGTTCATTCGAAATGATAATTCTGAAAACCCACCCAGCGTCGCAACGCAGATTAATTTACATCATGACGCCCTCCATTCTTTCCATCGGCGTTTCACAATGCACCTAAAAGGTGTCACGATGCACCAGTTTTAAACCTTGGCAGCTCTTTGGATGAATTTTAACTAGAGCATATCGTGACGTGCAAATCAGCGTCGAGAGGTGCTTTTTTATTCCGAATTTATCCTAATTCTGTATTTTTCCATTTTCATCCCTCATTGATTGCATTGAGTCTCAATATTATTTTTTCCTACAAAACTAACCCAAAACACATCAAAACGTTCATAAAAATCGAGATAACTCACAAAATATCAAGTTAAATGGGCTGGATATATATACATATTAGTCGCTTATCACACCCACAAACTTCATATTTTGCTAGCCTCGAGCAAAAAATGAAAAAAAATAAAATAATTAACCTAAATCACTTTCGTATGGGTCACAATTATATTTAGCATATGTAACAAGTCTTTAAACCTTTAGGCAGCCCTAATGGACAAGTTGTAGTCTCGTGAGGGCTTACAATGATGACACCCACAAACATCATCTAACAAACACATGCATTCACACAAATATTAAAAAAATAAAAAACAATTCTGGTAGTTATACGTAGCATTATCCTCAATGAGTGCTTAGTATTAAACTAAAGAACCTTCATCATTGAATAATTTTCTAAACTAGTCAATTTACCAACTACATCTGTTCTTACTGCTAGAAATCTAGTTTTAAGTGCATACGAGTCTACCTAAATTACCTACTCAATGCATCAAATAAAAGTAAAGTGAACACTTATCATTTGTAATATTTCATACGAGACAAATAATCTGATCATTCCATTCGGACTATGTTGTGGTACCACAGTAAATAAATGTATTCAATTGTTTATTTATTATTATTTTTTTTAAACAGCAAGAATTAACTAATAAAACACACGCATGCACACACTCTCAAACTTAATAGTTGCATTGCCCTCTATGAAAAATAAACATAAAGAACAAGATAGAGGAACAATAATATTGTGCATGAAGTATACCATTCACCGTCGCTTTTAAGGCTGGTACTGTGACACGTAATGATGTACATTGTGACGCTCATTTTTACCAGTTTTCGGCATTGATTTTCTTCGTGAGAGAGGCACGACGTGAAAATGTTGGTGTCACGCCACACTTGGCTCCATATTACGATTCTAAAGAACTGATGTCGCTATGCGTAATGGCTAAAAGATTCTACCTCATTTTTTCTCTATGGCTCGTTGCGACCCTCTCATGGGAGTCACGACGTGCTGTCCTGCATTGGATGGTGCATAATTGTGTTGTATTCAGTGCTCCATTGGTGTTATTTCTTGTAAAAATAATATGTAAAATTCAAAAATAACACTATGTCAGATAATAAACACATGGGAAATTAAAATTTTGAAAATAAGTAAAAATAAAAAAATTTATATGGGTTGCCACCCCGCTAGCACTAAGTTTAACGTCTTCATCTAGACGTAACCACCTAATTGTTCATGGTGGTTCCTTTGTAAGCTTAATTGACGGACCATTAGGTGGCACGAATTGATGGTTTTGCTGTGAAGTTTTGTCTATGTAATTTCCCTATATGTGTCACTAGTTCAGAAAATGTCTCTAACCATGAATCGATCTTTACGAAAGGTGGTGGGTCACAAAAATCATTCGGTTTTCTTGTTTGCATTTAGTGTATGTGACGGCTTCAGTTCAAAGTTATCATTGTGGTGATCCATGTTGTCTGTTTCTAGACTTTCATCTCCAAAACATTATTTCATGTGGCACCTTTCATCATCTTGTGGGCATGGCATAGTTTTAAAGATATGAAAAGTTCTATCTTGATCTTTTACTCGCATGGTCAGCTCACCCTTCTGCACGTCGATCAATGGTTTTCCTGTTGCTAAAAAGGGTCATCCAAAAATTATGGGAACTTCACTGTCTCCCTTCATGTTTAAAACTATGAAGTCTGCGGGGAAGAAAAATTTGTCCACTTTTACTAGTACGTCTTCTAATTTTTTACGAGGGTAGATGAAGGATATATCTTCCAGTTGCAGTAAAATAATAGTTGGTCTCGTCTCTCCTTAACCAAAAAAATTGGTAAATAGATAGTGGCATTAGGTTGATGCTTGCATCCAAATCACACAAAGTTTTACCAAAGTAGTGGTTTCTAATAGTACATGATATGGTAAAGTTACCAGAATCCTTCAACTTGGTTGGTAGCTTCTTCTGTAGGATTGCACTACATTCCTCGGTGATTTTCATATTTTCAAACTCACTCAGCTTCCTCTTCTTTGATAGGATGTCTTTCAAAAACTTCACAATAGCTGGGCATTTTCTCTAATGCCTCGACGAAAGGAATGTTGATATGTAGTTTCTTGAAGTTCTCAAAGAATCTTGAAAATTATTTATCTACCTTATGTTATTGCAAACGTTGATGGAACAGATGAGGTGGATGAATTGTAGGGCTTACCTCTTTTGTATTTCCTTAATTTCTCCTCTGTTCTATGGTAGGCTCTACCTCATTCACTTTAGGCTATTGCAACTCAAAGTCTTTATTGATGATAGTCCCATTTTTCAGTGTGATAACCTTGCAAGGCTCACTGTTCTGGCCTCTTGGATTAGGTTCTATATCACTCGAAAGTGTACATATTGGTCTGTAGTACTACCCACTTTCCAATGGTCCTAGTTGATGCTCCAGTATCTTAAAAGATGTTGTTTGACTCTGAAACAAGGCGTCATATTTGGCTTCTTGATTTTTGAGCATCTCGGTAAGTAAGTCCTATATTCCTGACTTTTTCTCATACCTTTGTCATTTGCTCTTCGATTGGAATCCAATGGGCAATTGTTTCTTTCTTATGGTCCTTGTCCAGAAGTATTGTTCCATGCAAAATTAGGGTGGTCTTTCCAGCCAAGATTGTAGCTATTTGAATAGGGGTTGTGGTCTGGCTTATTGAAGTTGTTCACATAATTGACAGACCTGCCATATTGAATGTGTAGTTCCATATTCTTTCCTTCCATATAACCTACGCTCATGGCCCCAACTTTGCTTATAGCTTGCATTCTCAAGACCTCTAGGCATTTACAGATTTAGTCATTTACTGTTGTATTGAGCCCAACCTCGTGGACACTAGCTACTCGTTGAGGCATATTCTTCTCTATTGGCCATAATGAATTATTGTTAGCCATTTATCCTAATAAATCTCATACTTGGTGTTCCTTTTTTCCCATTAATGCACCACCAGTGGCTTCATCCACTGTGGACTTCATCATCCTATTAAATCCATTATAGAAAGTCTGTACCTACTATCATTTTCCAATCTCATGATAGGGGCATTTCTATAGCAGCTCTTTATACCTTTCTTGTTGGGAAAACTCTAAGTCCCGAGGATCAAATCAAGCAATGAAACAAGTATGAATACATTGAAGAAGTTACGGAATACTTACATCGATCGGTTGAGCGACGCGAGTGACAATAAAAATTCTTTTTCTGCCCTCCTCCAAGTTCGGCAGTGGCAGTTTTTGATCTTCAAAAAATTCGGCCATTGATGTCTTTAAAGCTCCAAGCTTTGTGATGAAACGATTCCATGCACACAGGTGGGTTTCTCTATCACCTACGGATAACTCCGGAGTGTGCTAGCACTTTGATTTTGCAACAAAATCACTTAATTTCATCTCTTACTGCTCTCGGCAGTGAGCCAAACCAGAAGCAAGAAAACAGCCATTATGGGCGTGAATGAGAGAAGATAGATGGAAGAGAGAGATGAGTGTTAGCTGGTTAAAATGTGTACCTAATACACAATATATATTTTCAATAAATAAATAAAGGATTTACCAAATATTTGGCTTTCCAAAAGTCAAATAATCAAATCCATCAACCATTCCAACAACTACCATAAACTCACATCACTTAATCAATCAAGTGACAAGTAGTCACATCACATCACTCAAAGTGACATGTGATTTGACGCTTGATATGACTAATGATTTGACGCTTGATTTGACTTACGTGCCGCACTCAAATTCGAAATGCGAATGCGCTCGCAAACAATCCTGGGCTCGGGTTCGCTAATTCTAAATTAACGAATTTTTCGTTGCGTCGTAATTAAATCTAATTTAACTAAATAATCATGCCTTGCATAATTACTATTCATGTTGCTAACGAATTAATTATAAATTAACTCGTTCGCCTGAATTAAAATCTAATTTTAATTCCGTTTCGAAATCCAATTTCATTTAATATATCGAATATATTAATTTACCGATTAATTCCAAATTAATCGTTCTCTCTCTTTAAATGATATTTTATCCTAGATAAAATATCTCCGCAATTAATCCTAGATTAATTTTCACTCTCATCAAATTAATCCCAGATTAATAAAGTGCGAGTCATACGTCATCGGTGAATCTTCGGGAAGCGACCCATGAGATCCCCAGATATATTGGCAGTAAATACGGTTATCGGACTATCCGAATATATACGTACCAAGTACTACGTTTTTACCGATTTACAAGTCAAGGTTGGCTTCTAGCAAAGAGCCATGCCTACCCACTTCTCCAGAAATATGCTTACAGGAATAAGTGAACTATATCAGGCGTAGTATACGTAGTATCGTGTATGTCGATCCAGTATCGGATGCCACGTGCTAGGCTTGGGGTTGGAATTGTGTATGCCTCGTACGAAGCACATATTGGATGCCCGGTAACTAGTCTCTATAATCGGATATACATGACTTAGTCATAATATCCCGATGACTGCAGTACTTAAGAGTACTAGTATCGTATCCTACGTGGCATCATCTCCACTATGACTGGAGTGATACTTCCATCTTGACATCACACCCAACACACTACGATTCTCAATATACCCAACAGAGGCGTACACAGAACCTGTTAAAGCCCTGGACGACCAAAACCAAAGTATATTGATTCTCGCAAGTATTAGCGGTGCAAGTCTCAGGTTAAGACCAAATACACCTACCCTGATTTCGGACTTCCATAGACACATAGTCATACTACCAATGGAATTTCGAAGGGGTCTATCCAGAGCGAAGCTATTTTCCGTACCATCGATAAAACACAACCTTCTATTACACTTGCATAAGTATCCAATACCCAAATATATGAGAACTATGTTATTGTGCCCTCACAACGCGCACAAGGGTAATACTAGTCTTTTATGCACTTATCGATGTCCAATCTCGATAATACTCTGACTAGGGATATTTAATGATTAATCATTCGTGGACTGATACTGTCTCATATCATCTCAATCCAGGAACTAATCATATGGACCTCCTATCATTTATACATCTAGGTGATCTAATCACAAATGATAAGCGAGCAATCTCCTTTGTCACATTGTTAATTTATACAACAACACCATGATCTGTACAAATAGTGACACTATGGGTCATAATTGTCCAACAATATCCCACTTGGCGTATAGCCAGTCACTCGAGTGTCTACCACCCGAACTATATACGGTTCGCTCAAACTGTTGAGGAAAGACTTTCGTCAGTGGATTTGCATGACTATCGTTTGATGCGATTTATACGATCATCACATTGCCACGATGTATGATCCAAACAAATCAGATAAATAGTTAAAGTATATATCTAGATCATTGATGAGACCGTTAATTCTTTAGCCTATGCTGACGTCTAGCTTGTTGGACAGTTATGACCCATAGTGTCACTATTTGTACAGATCATGGTGTTGTTGTACAAATTAACTATGTGACAAAGGAGATTGCGCTCTTATCATTTATGATTAGATCACCTAGATGTATAAATGATGAGAGGTCCTTATAATTTGTTCCTGGATTGAGAATGATATGAGACACTATCAGTCCACGAAGGATAAATCATTAAATATCTCTAGTCAGAGTATTATCGAGATTGGACATTGATATATACGTAAAAGACTAGTATTGCACTTGTGCGCGTTGTGAGGGCACAACGGCATAGTTCTCATACATTTGGGTATTGGATACTCATGCAAGTGTAATAGGAGGTTGTGTTTCACCGATGGTACGGGAAATAGCTTCGCTCTGGATTGACCCCCTCGAAATTCCATTGGTAGTATGACTATGTGTCTATGGAAGTCCGAAATCAGGGTAGGTGTATTTGGTCTTAACCTAAGACTTACACCGCTAATACTTGCAACAATCAATATACTTTGGTTATGGTCGTCCAGGGCTTTAATAGGTTCTGTCTACGCCAATGCTGGGTATATTGAGAATCATTGTGTGTTGGGTGTGATGTCAAGACGGAAGTATCACTCCAGTCATAGTGGAGATGATGGCACGTAGGATACGGGATTGGTTCTCTTAAATGCTGTAGCTATCGGGATAAAATGACAAGGTCAGGTTTATCCAATTATAGAGACTAGTCACCAAACATCTGACATGTGCTTCGTACGGGGCAGACACAATTCCAGCCCCAGGCCTAACATGTGATCATCTGATACTGGACAGAAAATACGCAATACTACGTATACTACGCCTGATACAAATCCTTTATTCCTGTAAGGATATTTCCGGAGAATTAGGTAGGCATGGCGCTTTGCTAGAGGCCAACCTTGTCTTGTAAATCGGTAAAACGTAGTAGGAGGTTCTTACGTGTTCGGATAGTCCGACGACCGAATTTACTACCAACATATCCGGGGATCTCATGGGTCGCTTCCCAAAGATTCACCGATGACGTATGACTCGCACTCTCAATTAATCTGGGATTAATTAGAATAGAGAGAGAAAATTAATCTGGGATTAATTTCGGAGATATTTTATCTAGGATAAAATATCAATAAAAGAGAGATAACGATTAATTTGGAATTAATCGATAAATTAATATATTCGATATATTAAACGAAATTGGATTTCGACGCGGAATTAAAATTAGATTTTAATTCGGGCGAACGAGTTAATTTAGAATTAATTCGTTAGCGACGTGAATAGTAATTATTCTTGGCATGATTATTTAATTAAATTAGATTTAATTACGATGCAACGGAAAAATCGTTAATTTGGAATTAACAAACCCGAGCCCGAGATTATTTACGAGCGCATTCGCATTTCGAATTCGAGTGTGGCACGTAAGTCAAATCAAGCGTCAAATCGTAAGTCGCATCTAGCGTCACATCAAGCGTCAAATCATGTCACTTTGAGTGATGTAACCATTGATTGAATTGATGTGACTTGATGTGAGTTGATGTTTAGTGGTTGACACTCAAGTTGGAGTTGTTGGAAGGCTTTACCATTTGACTTTTTGGAAGCCAAAAGTGGTAATTCATTTATTTATTTTTTGGAAAAATATATAAGTGTTAGATTTACACTTTTCCAATTAATTCAACACATTTCTCTCTTCCTCTCATCTCTCTCTAATTTCACGCCCATGAGGGCTGTGAAAATGCTCACTGTTTTGTCTTCAAAACCGAGCAGTGGGAAGCAATTTTGAGTGATTTTGTGGCAAAATCCAAGTGCTAGCACACTCCTTAGACGCATACGAAGGTGATAGGGAAACCCATCCGTGAGCCGGGATTCTTTTCATGAAGCTTGGAGCTCAAAATCTTGGACTCAAATTTGAAAATTGAAGGCAGTGGACTGCACTGCTTGGGCGTACCTTGGAAGGAAAAATAAATTTTATTTGTTACCGAATCGTCTCAACTGATCGATGTGAGTATTCTGCTACCTTCGTTGCTGTATTCACATATGTTTTTCATGCTTATAATGATCTTGAGACCTTAATAGAAACCAACAATAGTATCAGAGCAAGGTTTGAGCATGAAAAAGTTTAGGGCTTAAATTTTGGGTATTTTGTATTTGAGCATTATTTGAATGAATTGGATGTTTGAGTATGCTTAATACATGTTTAATTGAATATTGATTGGATCAATTTCATGAAAAATGGTTTGGAACATTTTTCCCCAATTTTGGAGGCTTGGCCGAATACACTAGCCCTAAATGTCTTGGTGATTTTTTGATTTTGATTCATTGGATGAGTTGGAATCATTCGGGAATGTTGAATTAATGTCAATTGATGATTTAATTGGATTAAAATCTAATCGGACACAAATTGCCCTATATCGCCGAGACATTAGTAGCATGTTTGGGTTTGATTTTTGATTAAATTGTGTTGGACATGATTTAATGTAATTAAGCATGATTAGTTATGTTAATTGATGTTTTAGAAATGTTAATTGGGTAATTAATTGTGTAATACACTTTAATGTAATTAAATTACGAAATTGGATTTATATAATTTATTTAATTGGGCCTTTAAATTGGATTTGATCTTATTATGTTGTTAATGGGCTTATTGGGCTTGGTTGTACCAAGTTAGGTTTAGGCCAAATGGATTGGATCCAATTGGGCCCAAAACCGCCTCCATAAAGCCCAAATGCGACTTAATGAACCTTTAAAGTTTGGTTGGGCCTAATGGGCCAAAATTGATTTATGGGCTTATGGGGTAATTCCCGGATTGAATTTGGTTATTCGATTTGACCCGAGTTGACCAAAAGTCCGCGCTTTAAGAAATTAATAAAAGCCCATTGGACTTTAATTGAATTGACATTGGACGTTAATCGGGCTTTGAGACCCGTAACGATTAATTTGGAATTTAAGTCGTAAAAGGTTCATTATATAAAGTGTAATATTTAATTTGGAATTAAATAGTGAATTAGAATTGAATGCATATTAAATTGGATTTAATGATGTAGTTTAATTTAATTCGTGAATTCGTACTTTGAGTACTTATTCACAAAACGAGTTTGACTCGAGCAAAATCAAATCGTTGTTTGAACATTGGATGATCACTAATTATCAGATTAATTAATTTGATTAGATTGATTGATAACATGCTTGTGTGAATAAATGGCTGCGATGCATGAATAATGTATATCAGATGGATATTAGATGGGTGGGGCAATTTTAGAAATTGTTATAATAAATTTGATTTATTAATTGGACCTGCGTGTCCAGTCTTATCACCTCCATATTCTTTGTATTCTCTTCTCACCTATTCCCCTCAATGTAAATGAGGTTTCTTTAGAAGTGTAGTGTAACGGGTAGAAGTAAATACATGTGCTAGCGGGAGAGAGAAAGGGAGAGATTTGATCTAGGATCAATGTGTATAGTATCCATCCGCATATCATTATTATTTTATTCATATGCGCTTTATTATGTGTTTAGAATGCATGTTTAAGGGTGTATGATGATGAGACCTTAACAAAGATAATAAATTGGTTGCCAATTTGCACGCGAAAAACCCTCAAACAATATTAAGCGTCTTTCCTTCCATTGAGTGATTCTCACTCAAGATCCGAGACTGGCATTGGTTTGTTGGCCAAAGTCAAGGCCTTTGTCCATCGAGGATGTGTTTGAATCACGAGAGCTTTGTTCCATATTGGTGTCATGTCCAAGTTGTGGTTTGTTGGCCAAAGTTAAGACCACTTCTTGTCCATCGACATTGATTACGAAGCTTTCCATGGTCAATGGGTCGCGTTTAACTGGGATCACTAAGTTTGTTGTGCCAAAGCCAAGGCTTAGTTGATTCAGAGGAAAAAGGTTAGGTAATACATTGGATGTATTGGCATATATAAGATATATGTTTCGGACTTGGATGTCCCCCTACCAGATATAGGAATTGGATTGGACCCAATTGATCTTACAGATCTACCTAGTTAATTATCATATAATTTGTTGGTCAAAGTCAAGATTGTGTGATATTTAAAGGGATCCTAGCCCACTAGGAAACACGGTTTCCCGAGTACTCGACAGAGGGTTAGAGGCTCGCCGAAAAATAGTGGGAGGCAAGAATTGAATTTGCAATATTTGTTTAATTACTTGCCATACGCGCTCAAACAAATATCATTCGTCAAATAATTAAATGTTAGTTGGACGAATATTTAAATCGTTGTTTTAATAATAGTTGGACTATATTCAAACTATTCAATTATAGTTGATTTTATAATTGGATTATAGTAATCAATATAATTGATTTTAATCTATTAAAATTATAGTTGATTAAATAGTTGGACTATTGTAATCATTATAATAAATAGTACCAAAATCATTGATTAAATAGTTGGACTATTTAAATCAAGATAAAATTGAAAGATTGACATTTAATACATAATCCTAGGGAAAATGTATTTAAATGGTTTAATTTTTCAAATTGGGAATAAATTTCAGGACGGTCCTGGAAAAATAATAAGTTACTTTATTTAATAAAATAACATATTATGCCTAAAGCCCGGAGTTAAGCAAACGGTCGAGCATAATCTTTAGAAGATTTATGTGATGATAACTTTAGTGCTTAATCCATTAAACTTGTCGCAGTAGACTCCTTAATTTCTGAATCAGAACTAAGGCTTATATCCTTAAAGTATGATAATGAAATTGAAGGATCTTCATAAATCTATGTTTAGATTTTAGAAGTACTAAATTGCAATAAATAACTCTTGGAGAGTTAATGACTATTCTCAAGGAGATAAAGTCAAACTTTGTAATTAGGCAAGTGGCGCAAGGCGCACCTTACTTCGATATTCTAGAAGGCCAAGGCTTGGCCAAAGGCTTCTAGAATGTAGAAAATGGGCAAAGGCAAAATCATTATAATCTTCTGGGAAGATAAAGGAAATATCCTAAAATGTCTACTTAAATTGTGGCAAACAGGATCGCGGAAACGTAACTGCCATTTGGACAAGGCAGGCATGAAGGAATTAAAGAAAAGGCAATGCTCTGACTTTAAATATGTTTGTCAAACATTATGTTCACTACTAGTATTAAAATTAGATTTCAAATACTTAGTGTGGTACATAAAATATATGTATTGATGTTCAGAATCTGTTTTGAACAGGATACTGACTTCAATTGAGATTAATCTGCGAATTGAAAACGGGACGAAAGTCGTTGTTTTAAGCGTAGATACCTAAGTTTGGGAACTACCCTCGGATGTGTACCTAAATTAGGAATCTTTTATAATGTAACTAGTTTGACTAGATACATTATCTCTATATCAGTGTTTAACTCGCTGCGGGTGAACCTTTATATTCTAGAACACTAAAGTGTTTCATTATATAAAGATGATATTGAGATTTACACATTAGATGTGAATAATAGTATTTATATTTTGAATATAAATAAATCTCAAACATATAGCATGACAAACAAATAGCTCAAACTGATTTGATCAGAAGAAACTAATTGTGGCATTGTTGTCTGGGACACAACTAAAACAAGAAACGTATATCCACACTTTTGAAGAGTGGGTACTAGGACTAATTTGATTCCAATCAAATAAAGTCTACGAATCTAGTTCATTGGGCAAAGTGCCTAAAACATTATTTACTTGGTAAAAGTGCAAATGCCACAGATCTGTTAGCCCTAGTTCATAGTGAAGCAAGTGGGCCCATGTCTAGCTAGGCTAGATGTGGATATGAATATTTCGTGACCTATACGGATGAGGCATCGTGTTATGATTATGTGTTTCTTTTAGAACACAAATCGGAAACTTTTAAAGTTTCGACACGAAATAGACAAACAGATCGGCTAAAGTATTAAAACATCACGGTAAGACCGTAATGGAAAATACTTAAGCAATAAGTTTCTAATATACTTGAAAGAGTATAGTATTCTTTCAAATGATGACTCCTCATGGAAGACGTCAATTTGACGGTGTGTCCGAAATGAGTAACCGAATTTTGTTAGACATGATAAGGTTAATCATGAGTCGCTCTAAGCTACTTTTCCCTTCAACAGATAAGCATTAACAGTGCAGAACTTATTTAGAATAAGGTTCCATTAAAATCTGTTTGACAGATTTCATATTAGATATGAACAGGAAAGAAATCGAGTTTCACATTCCTGTATATTTGGGTATGCTAGGCATACGTTTGGATAATACCAAACTAAAACCCAAATTGGATAAGTGCTAATTGTAAGGTTATCATAGGGATACCATAAGTATTGTACTTATACCTCTCACCAGAGAACAATTAGATTGTTGCTCGCCATGCGGTTTTCCTAAGAGGAATACCGATATGCAGTGGAAAGTGGGAGGATAGTAAAACTCGATGAAAATCGGAGTAATACTATTCGAGGCACCGATTCCTAATGGAACACAAAACAATTCATCAAGGATGAAACTATTACCAATGATCTTCGAATACACAAGAACCACGTATGTCGGAGAGAGTCAGAAAATAACCTGGGGTATGGGTTTCTGATCTCACCTCATAAAGATGTCTATCTTATTGAGGAATACCACCTGACTACGTATGAGGAAGTGATACAAGGTATCGACTTCCTATTATGGCAAAGTGCCATAAGAATCTGAAATGGATTCCATGTATATCAAATGTGTTTAGAATACTATTTGATGTACCGCAAGGTATTGTGCCTACTGGTACTATATAAGTCTTCAAGGAAGACATACATGGATGTCAACATACCAACGTACTAAGCTAGGCTTGTAGCGGAAACGTATCGTTATCAACATAGTGTCGATTACGACGAAACCTTTCACCTGTTGCCACGGTAAATCCATTTGGATAATGCTTGATGTAACTGCATGTTTCATTCATGAAATTTGACAACAGAACGTCAAAATCGCTTTCCTTAAAAGGAAACCTTTTGGAGGATGTTTTCAACATCCTGACGGTTTTATCGTGCCAAAATTAGCAAACAAGGTTTGCAGGTTATTCGATCCATGTTTGGATTAAAGCAAGCATTGAGTTCTTGGAATTACTGTTTTGATATAATCATAATGATGTATGATTTGATTCAAAACGAATATGATTCTTATGTATATAAGGAGGTTAGTGGGAGCGCACTGACAGTGGTTGTCTTATAAATAATGATAATATGTCATTTCTTGGAAATGATATTCCCATAAAAATATAATCGGTGAAAGCTAGGCTTTTAGAAAATCTCTCCGAGAAACCATACATTGATAAATATACGTGACCTGGTGTCTCATACACTTTAAGCATATGGACTCACAATCAGGCCAATCCAAGTGATAGTCACTGGATTGATGTTAAGAACATCCGTTAGTATCTTAGAGATCTAAGGATGCTGTCTTAATCTGTGGAGAGTGAGAACTTGAAGTGACTGGGATCACTACTGCAAGTTTCCTAAACCGATAAAATGACTGAAAGTCACAAACGGTACTATGCAGTTTGAATAACGGTACAGTAAGCTAGAAATCTTCCAAGCAAGATATTGTTGCCGTATAAACAACAAATGTGGGTAATTGCTGCAGTTGAGGCAGAAAAAGAAGCCATCTGGATCAATAACAAATCTAATTAGATTAGATATAGTTCTGTTAGCTGCTGAGCTAGGCGTCAGCATAGGCTAAAGAATTAATGGTCTCATCAACAATCCAGATATACACTTCGATATTTATCTGATTCGTTCGGATCATACATCATAGCAATGTGATGATCGAATAAATCGCATCAGATGATAATCATGCAAATCCGCTGACGAAAACCTTTCCTCAGCAATTTGAGCCAACCGTACATAGTTCGGGTGTCAAGCACTCGAGTGACTGGCTATAGGCCAAGTGGGAGATTGTTGGACAGTTATGACCCATAGCGTCACTATTTGTATAGATCATGGGGTTGTTGTAAAAATTAACAATGTGACAAAGGAGATTGCGCTCTTATCATTTGTGATTAGATCACCTAGATGAATAAATGATGAGAGGTCCTTATGATTTGTTCCTGGATTGAGAATGATATGAGACAGTATCAGTCCATGAAGGATAAATCATTAAATATCCCTAGTCAGAGTATTATCGAGATTGGACATCAATATATACGTAAAATACTAGTATTGCACTTGTGCGCGTTGTGAGGGCACAACGGCATAGTTCTCATATATTTGGGTATTTGATACTCATGCAAGTGTAATAGGAGGTTGTGTTTCACTGATGGTACGGGAAACAGCTTCGCTCTGGATTGACCCCCTCAGAATTCCATTGGTAGTATGACTATGTGTCTATGGAAGTCCGAAATCAGGGTAGGTGTATTTGGTCTTAATATGAGACTTGCAACGCTAATACTTGCGACAATCAATATACTTTGGTTGCGGTCATCCAGGGCTTTAACAGGTTCTTTGTACGCCAATGCTGTGTATATTGAGAATCGTAGTGTGTTGGGTGTGATGTCAAGACGGAAGTATCACTCCAGTCATTGTGGAGATGATGGTCACGTAGGATACGGGACTGGTTCTCTTAAATGCTGCAGCTATCGGGATAAAATGACAAGGTCAGGTTTATCCGATTATAGAGACTAGTCACCAGACATTCGACATGTGCTTCGTACTATGCCTGATACAGATCCTTTATTCCTGTAAGGATATTTCCGGAGAATTGGGTAGGCATGGGGCTTTGCTAGAGGCCAACCTTGTCTTGTAAATCGGTAGAACGTAGTATAAGGTACTTACGTGTTCGGATAGTCCGACGACCAAATTTACTACCAACATATCCGGGGATCTCATGGGTCGCTTCCCAAAGATTCACCGATGACGTATGATTCACACTCTTAATTAATCTG
Source organism: Zanthoxylum bungeanum (assembly GCA_019454045.1). Taxonomy (NCBI): domain Eukaryota; kingdom Viridiplantae; phylum Streptophyta; class Magnoliopsida; order Sapindales; family Rutaceae; genus Zanthoxylum; species Zanthoxylum bungeanum. Next base: position 189,143 of record SKCR01031919.1, read on the forward strand.
GGATTAATTAGAATAGAGAGAGATAATTAATTTGGGATTAATTTCGGAGATATTTTATCTAGGATAAAATATTAATAAAAGAGAGATAACGATTAATTTGGAATTAATCGGTAAATTAATATATTCGATATATTAAACGAAATTATATTTCGGCGCGGAATTAAAATTAGATTTTAATTCAGGAGAACGAGTTAATTTAGAATTAATTCGTTAGCGACGTGAATAGTAATTATGCTTGGCATGATTATTTAATTACATTAGATTTAATTACGACGCAACGGAAAAATCGTTAATTTGGAATTAATGAACCCGAGCCTGAGATTATTTACGAGCGCATTCGCATTTCGAATTCGAGCGCGGCACGCAAGTCAAATCAAGCGTCAAATTGTAAGTCGCATCTAGCGTCACATCAAGCGTCAAATCATGTCACTTTGAGTGATGTAACCATTGATTGACTTGATGTGAGTTGATGTTTGAGTGTTTGACACTCAAGTTGGAGTTGTTGGAAGGCTTTACCATTTGACTTTTTGGAAGCCAAAAGTGGTAATTCATTTATTTATTTTTTGGAAAAATATATAAGTGTTAGATTTACACTTTTCCAATTAATTCAACACATTTCTCTCTTCCTCTCATCTCTCTCTAAAACTCACGCCCATGAGGGCTGTGAAATTGCTCACTGTTTTGTCTTCAAAATCGAGCAGTGGGAAGCAATTTTGAGTGATTTTGTGGTAAAATCCAAGTGCTAGCACACTCATTAGGCGCATACGAAGGTGATAGGGAACCCATCCGTGAGCCGGGATTCTTTTCATGAAGCTTGGAGCTCAAAATCTTGAACTCAAATCTGAAAATTGAAGGCAGAGGACTGCACTGCTTGGGCGCTCCTTGGAAGGGAAAAACAAATTTTATTTGTTGCCGAATCTTCTCAACCGATCGATGTGAGTATTCCGCTACCTCCGTTGATGTATTCACATATGTTTTTCATGCTTATAATGGTCTTGGGACCTTAATAGAAACCAACAAGTTGGACTAATATTTAATCGTTGTTTTAAAACAGTTGGACTGTATTCAAACTATTTCAATTTATAGTTGATTTTATAATTGGATTATAGTAATCAATATAATTGAATTTAATAAACTAAAGTATAGTTGATTATATAGTTGGATTATAATAATCATTATATAAATAGTAACTGAAATCGTTGATTAATAGTTGGACTATTAGAATCAAGATAAAATTGAAAGATTAGTGTTTAAAACTTAATCTTTGAGAAAATGTTTAAACGACTTTAATTTTCAAAATTGGGAATAAAATTTCAGGATAGTCCTGGAAACTAATGAGTTACTTTATTTGATAAAATAACACATTAGGCCTAAGCCCGGAGTTAAGCAAATAGTAGAGCATGATCTTTGGAAGATTCATGTGATGATAACTTTAGTGCTTAATCCATTATGCTTGTCGTATAGACTCCTTAATTTCTTAATCAGAACTAAGGATTAGATCCTTAAAGTATGATAATGAAATTGAAGGATCTTCATAGGTTTATACTTAAATCTTAGAAGCAATAATTGCAATTGTTGACTCTTGGAGAGGTCATGGCTATGATCAAGGAGCCAAAGCCAAAGTTTGCAATAAGGCAAGTAGCGCAAGGCGCATCTTACTGTGATATTCTAGAAGGCCAAGGCTTGGCCAAAGGCTTCTGGAATATAGAAAAGGGCAAAGGCAAAATCATTATAATCTTCTAGGAAGATAAATGAGATAACCCAAAATGTCTGCCTAAATTATGGCAAACGGGGTCACTGAAGCGTGACTTCCGTATGGACAAGGCAGACATGAAGGAAAAAAAGACGGGGCAAGGCTCTGACTTCAAGTATGTTTGTCATAAAAGTGTACACTACTAGTATTAAAATTGGATTTTAAATACTAAAAGTGGTACATAAATATGTGTATTGATTTGTAGCATCTGCTGATAAGCAGGATATTGATTTCAGATGAGATTAATCTGCGAATTGGAAACAGGACGACAGTCACTGTTTTAACCATAGATACCTAATTTTAAGAACTACCTTTTGGGTGTGTACTTAAATTAGGAGACTGTTATAATGTAACTAGTTTGACTAGAAACATTATCTCTATATCGAGTATAACTCGTTGCGAGTGTACCTTTATATTCTAGAAAACTAAAGTGTTTTTAAATATAAAGATGATATTGAGATAAACACATTAGATGTGAATAGCAGTATTTATGTTTTGAATATGAATAAATCTCAAACATATAACATGACAAACAAATAGCACAAACTGATTTGATCAAATGAAACTAATTGTGGCATTGTAGTCTGGGACATAATTAAACAAAACTCGTATATCCACACTTTTGAAGAGTGGGTAGGCTGTTTTGAACCTATTCAAATCAAGTCTACGAATCTAGTTTATTAGATAGAGTGCCTAAAATACCTTTTACTTGGTAAAAGTGTAAGTGCCATCGATCTGTTAGCCCTCGTTCATAGTGATGTAAGTGGGCCCATGTCTAGCTAGGCTAGATGTGGATATGAATGTTTCGTGACCTTACGGATGTGGCATCGCGTTATGGTTATGTGTTTCTTAAGAAACATAAATCGGAAACTTTTAAAGTTTCGACACGAAGTAGAAAAACAGATCGGCTAAACTATTAATACCATCACGGTTAGACTATGATGAAAATACTTAAGCAGTAAGTTTCTCAAATACTTGAAAGAGTATAGTATTCTTTCAAAGAAGACTCCTCCCGGAATACGTCAGTTTGACGGTGTGTCCGAACAGAGAAACCAAATTTTGTTGGACATGATAAGGTTAATCATGAGTCATTCTGAGCTACCATTTCATTCAACGGATAAGCACTTAACAGTGCAATACTTATTTTGAATAAGGTTCCATATAAATCTGTTTGACAGACTTCATATTAGATATGAACAGGAAAGAAACCGAGCTTTCTCACTCCTGAAGATTTGGGAATGCTACGCATGTGTTTGGATGATACCAAACTAAAACCCAAATCAGATAAGAGTCTAATTATAGGTTATCCTAGGGATACCAAAGTATAGTACTTATACAACTCACAAGAGAACAATTTTAATCGTTGCTCACCATGCAGTTTTCCTAAGAGGAATACCAATATATAGTGATAAGTGTGAGGATAGTAAATCTCGATGAAAATCGGAGTAATACTATTCAAGGCACCAAGTCCTTAATGGAACACAAACAATTCATCGAGGATGAAACTGTACCAGTAATCTTCGAATACACAAGGACCATGTAAGTCGGAAAGAGTCAGAAAATAACCTGGGGTATGGGTTTCTGATCTCACCTAATAAAGATGTCAATCTTATTAAGGAATACTAACTGACTACGTATAAGAAAGTGATACAAGGTATCGACTCCCAATTATGGCAAAGTGCCATAAAGTCCGAAATGGATTACATGTATATCAACCGTGTTTGGACACTGGTTGTTGTATAGTAAGACATTGTATCTGTTAGTACTAATAAGTCTTCAAGGAAGATGTACATGGACGGCAACATACCAACATACTAAGCTAGGCTTGTAGCGAAAAGGTATCGTTATCAACATTGTGTTGATTACAATGAAATCTTTGACCTGTTGCCACGGTAAATCCATTTGGATAATGTTTCTTGATGCTGCATGTTTCATTTATGAAATATGGCGACAGAACGCCAAAATTGCTTTCCTTAAACAAGAAACCTTTTGGAGGATGTTTATAACATCCTGACGGTTTTGTCGTACCAAAACTAGCAAACAAGGTTTGCAAGTTATTCGATCTATGTTTGGATTGAAGTAAGCATTACGTTCTTGGAACTATCGATTTGATGTAATCATAATGGTGTAGGATTTAATTCAAAACGAAATGATTCTTATGTATATAAGGAGGTTAGTGGGAGCGCACTGACAATGATGTTATAAAAAATGATGATATGGCATTTCTTGGAAATGATATTCCCATATTACAATCGGTGAAAGCTTGGTGTTCATAAAAAATTCTCCGTAGAATTCTTGGGAGAAACAACCTTTATTCTAGGAATAAAGATCTACTGGGATAGATTGAAAGTTGTTAGCAATCTTTGAGAACTCGTACATTAAAAAAGTATGTGACCTGGTGTCTCATACAATTTGAGCACATAGAGTCACAAATAGGCCAAACCTGGTGATAGTCACTAGATTAATATTAAGAACATGCTTTAGTATCTTAGAGAAATAAGGATGTTGTCTTAAACTATGGAGAAGGAGAACTTGAAGTGACTGGGATCACTGCTGTAAGTTTCCTAACCGATAAAACGACTTCAAGTTGCTAAACGGTACTATACAGTTTGAATAACGGAACAGTGAGCTGGAAATCTTCCAAGCAAAATATTGTTGCCGAATAAACAACAAATGTGGATAATTGCTGCAGCTGAGGCAGCAATAGAAGCCATCTGGGTCAATAACAAATCTAATTAGATTAGATATAGTTCTGTTAGCAGCTGAGCTAGGCTACAGCGCAGGCTAAAGAATTAATGGTCTCATCAACGATCCAGATATATACTTCGACTATTCATCTGATTCGTTTGGATCATACATCGTAGCGATGTGATGATCGTATAAATCACATCAGACGATAATCATGTAAATCTGCTGATGAAAGCCTTTCCTCAGCAATTTGAGCGAACCTTACATAGTTCGGGTGGTAGACACTCGAGTGACTGGCTATAGGCCAAGTGGGAGATTGTTGGACAGTTATGACCCATAGCGTCACTATTTGTACAGATCATGGTGTTGTTGTATAATTTAACTATGTGACAAAGAAGATTACACTCTTATCATTTGTGATTAGATCACCTAGATGTATAAATGATAGGAGGTCCTTATGATTAGTTCCTAGATTGAGATGATATGAGACATTATTAATCCACGAAGTTTTAATCATTAAATATCCCTAGTCAGAGTATTATCGAGATTGGACATCGATAATGCGTAAAAGACTAGTATTACACTTGTGCGTATTTTGAAGAGCATAACGGCGTAGTTCTCATATATTAGGTATTGGATACTCATGTAAGTGTAATAGGAGGTTTTATTTTTACCGATGGTACGGAAAAAAGCTTCGCTCTGGATAGACTCTTCGGAATTCCATTAGTAGTATGACTATGTGTCAATGGAAGTCTGAAATCAGGGTAGGTGTATTTGGTCTTAACCTGAGACTTGTACCGCTAATACTTACGACAATCAATATGCTTTGGTTTTGGTCTTCCAGGGCTTTAACAGGTTCTGTGTACGCCTCTACTGGGTATATTGAGAATCGTAGTGTATTGGGTGTGATGTCAAGACGGAAGTATCACTGCAGTCATAGTGGAGATGATGTCACGTAAGATAAGGAACTGGTACTCTTATATACTGCAGCTATCGGGATATTATGACAAGGTCATGTATATCCAATTATAGAGACTAGTTACCAGACATCCGACATATGCTTCGTACGGGGAAGACACAATTCCAGCCCCAGGCCTAGCACGTGACATCCGATACTGGATCGACATATACGATACTACGTATAATACGCCTGATATAGATCACTATATTCCTGTATGGATATTTCTGGAGAATTGGGTAGGCATGACGCTTTGCTAGAAGCCAACCTTGTCTTGTAAATCGGTAAAATATAGTACTTGGTACGTACGTGTTCGGATAGTCCGACGACCGGATTTACTGCCAATATATCTAGGGATCTCATGGGTTGCTTCCCGAAGATTCACCGATAACGTATGACTCGCACTTTATTAATCTGGGATTAATTAGATGAGAGAGAAAATTAATCTGGGATTAATTACGGGGATATTTTATCTATGATAAAATAACATTTAAAAAGAGAGAGAACGATTCATTTGGAATTAATCGATAAATTAATATATTAGATATATTTAATGAAATTGGATTTCGACGCGGAATTAAAATTGGATTTTAATTCAGGCGAACGAGTTAATTTAGAATTAATTCGTTAGCAACGTGAATAGTAATTATGCTTGGCATGATTATTTAATTAAATTAGATTTAATTACGACACAACGGAAAATTCATTAATTTGGAATTAGCGACCCCGAGCCCGGGATTATTTACGAGCACATTCGCATTTTGAATTCGAGTGCAGCACGCAAGTCAAATCAAGCATCAAATCATTACTCACATCAAGCGTCAAATCGCTAGTCACTTCAAGCGTCAAATCACTTGTCACTTTGAGTGATGTGACTTGACAACTTGTCACTTTGAGTGATGTGACTTGACAACTTGATAGATGTGAATAGTTATGGATGGTGGTAGTTGAAAAACTTTATGCTTGAATTTTGAAAGAGAAAATTGGTAATTTAATTTTTGAAATTGAATATGTGTATTAGATACACAAACCTCACCAACCATTCATCTCTCTTTCACTTCTTCTCTTCTCTCCTAACACACCCAAAGTGGGCTGTTTTCTTTCTATTTTCTCAGCTCACAACCGAGAATGGAGGAGGAACAAGATGATGATTTTGTGGCAAAATCATCATGTGCTAGCACTCAAAGGGTCTTACGAAGGTGATAGGGAAACCCACCCGCGAGCATGGAATCGTTTTATCATAATCTTGGAGCTTCAATGGAACTTCAAAGCCGAAAATGGAGGACTGCAAACCAGTCCACTGTCGTAACCATGATAGAGGGAGAAAATAATTTTGTTCCTCAATGTATCACCTCTATCGATCGATGTAAGTAATCTGCAACTTCTTCGATGTATTCGCATAATGTTTCTCTGTTTTATTCGATCCTCGGGACTTGGAGATTTCCCAACATAGCTCAGCTGCTAACAGAACTATATCTAATCTAATTAGATTTTTTATTGACCTATCTGGCTTCTATTGCTGCCTCAGCTGCAGCAATTACCCGCATTTGTTGTTTATTCGGTAACAGTATCTTGCCTGGAAGATTTCCAGCTCACTGTTCCGTTATTCAAACTGTATAGTACCGTTATTGCGACTTATAGTCATTTTTATCGGTTTAGGAAACTTGCAGCAGTGATCCTAGTCACTTCAAGTTCTCCTTCTCCATAATTTAAGACAACATCCTTAGTTCTCTAAGATACTAATGGATGTTCTTAATATCAATTCAGTGGCTATCACTTGGATTGGCCTGTTTGTGAGTCTATATGCTCAAAGCGGATGAGACACCAAGTCACATATATTTTTCAATGTGCGAGTTCTCGGAGAGTCTTAACAATTTTAAATCTATCCCTATAGATCCTTATTCCTAGAATAAAGGTTGTTTCTCCCAAGAATTCTACGGAGAATTTTCTCAAAAGCTAAGCTTTCACCGATTGCTTTATGGGAATATCATTTCCAAGAAATGACATATCAACATTTTGTAGGACATTACTGTCAGTGTGCTCCCACTAACCTCCTTATATACACAAGAATTATTTTCGTTTTGAATTAAATCATAAACTATTATGATTACATCAAAACGATAATTCCAAGAACCCAATGCTTGCTTCAATCCAAACATGGATCGAATAACCTGCAAACCTTGTTTACTAGTTTTGATACGACAAAACCGTCAGGATGTTGTAAACATCCTCCAAAAGGTTTCCGTTAAGGAAAGTGGCTTTGAGCATTAAGTTGCCATATTTCATAAATGAAACATGCAGCGGCAGCAAGCATTATCCAAATGGATTTACTGTGGCAACAGAATAAAAGTTTCGTCGTAATCGACACTATGTTGATAACGATACCTTTTCGCTACAAGCCTAGCTTAGTACGTTGGTATGTTGCCTTCCACTTATGTCTTCCTTGAAGACTTATTAGTATCAACAGACATAATATCTTACAGTACAACAACTAGTGTCCAAACTTAGTTGATATACATGGAATCCTTTTCGGACTCATGGCACTTTGCCATAATATGCAGACGATACCTTGTATCACTTCTTCATACGTAGTCAGTTGGTCTTACTCAATAAGATTGACATCTTTATGAGGTAAGATCAGAAACCCATACCCCAGGTTTTTTTCTGACTCTCTCCGATCTACGCGGGTCTTGTGTATTCGAAGATTACTGGTACAGTTTCATCCTTGATGAATTGTTTGTGTTCTATTAAAGACTTGGTGCCATGTATAATATTACTCCGATTTTCATCGAGTTTTACTATCCTCCCACTTACCACTGCATATCGGTATTTCTCTTAGGAAAACCGCATGGCTAGCAATAATCAAATTGTTCTCATGTGAGATGTATAAGCACTATACTTTGGTTTCCCTAGGATAACCAATTATATTAGGCACTTATCCAATTTGGGTTCTAGTTTGGTATCATCCAAACTTATGCTTAGTATACCCAAATCATTATGAGTGAGAAAGCCTAGTTTCTTTCCTGTTCATATCTAATATGAATTCTGCCTAACAGATTTTCATGGAACCTTATTCAAAATAAGTATTGCACTGTTAAATGCTTATCCCTTGAAGGAAATGGTAGCTCAGAGCGACTCATGATTAACCTTATCATGTCCAATAAAATTCGATTTCTCCATTCGGACACACCGTCAAATTGACGTGTTCTGGGAGGAGTCCTCTTTGAAAGAATACTATACTCTTTCATGTATATGTGAAACTTATTGCTTAAGTATTTTCCATTACGGTTTTACCGTGACAGTATAATACTTTAGCCGGTCTATTTGCCTACTTCGTGTCGAAACTTTAAAAGTTTCCGATTCGTGTTTCGAAAGAAACACGTAACCATAACGCGATGCCACATCTGTAAGGTCAAGAAACATTCATATCCACCTCTAGCCTAGCTAGACATGGGCCCACTTATGTCACTATGAACGAGGGCTAACAGATTGATGGCACTTACACTTTTACCAAGTAAAGGTGTTTTAGGCACTCTACCTAATAAACTAGATTTGTAGACTTGATTTGAATAGAATCAAAACATGTTAGTGTTCCTAGAACATTCATAGGATCTAATAAGCATGAAAAACAATTGATATGATCATTAAAAGGTGCGGAATAAACTTACAATGAGTGATAGAGCTTTAAAAAATTTGAGAGCAAGATCTCCAAGATCCAACGTTTTGCATGAAAAACAATTGATATGATCATTAAAAGGTGCGGAATAAACTTACAATGAGTGATAGAGCTTTAAAAAATTTGAGAGCAAGATCTCCAAGATCCAACGTTTTGGATGATTCCAAGCTTTTGAGTAGTTTCCCTATCACCTTTGTTCACTTCCAAAGTGCTAGCTTTTTGTTGATTTGAAAACAAATCCAAGAGAGAAGAAAGTGTTGAATTTCGGCCAACACAAGAGCTTCTAGGGTTTTATTTTTTGATTTTGTTAAGTGTTCACAAAAATATTGAGATGCCTTTTTATTATTTACCTTTAGGTGAAACCATTTCACCATTTACCATAAACAAGGTAGATATTGGTAAATGGTATTCAAAAAGCAAAACAAGGTAGTTGTGTGGTGGGAACACCTACCACGCATGGGCTCCAAATATTTGAATTCAAAATTCAAATATCTCTACGAACATTTACCGCGGCTCGGTTCCATTTAATCCGATTAAACGAACCTACGTCGCTAAATAATTAAATATAATTTAATTAAATAACGATGCCTCGCAAATATATTACGAACGTCGTTCACGAACTAATTCTAAATTAATTCGTTCGTTCAAATTAAAGTCCGACTTTAATCTCGTAATGAAATCCAATTCATTTTAATATATCCGATATATTAATTATAGCCCATTTGAATAAATTAAATAGAAAAATCAAATTTAACTATTAAATTTATTTTACCGATTAATTCCAAATTAATCACGTTCTTTCTCTACCTAACACATTTAATCCCAGATTAAATAAAGCCCTTATTAATCCCAGATTAATTTTCTCTCTCTAAATTAATCCCAGATTAATTCTAATTTAAGTCAATTGTCATCGGTGAATCTTTGGGAAGCGACCCAAGAGATCTCTGGATATGTTGGCAGTAAATCCGGTTATCGGACTATCCGATAAAGCGAGTACCTTCTACCACGTGCTTACCGATTCACAAGACATGGTTGGCTTCTAGCAAAGCACCGTGTCTACCCAATTCTCTAGAAATATTCTTACTGGAATATATAATCTATATCAGGTGTAGAATACCTAGTATCTCGTATTGCGATCCAGTATCAGATGTCAAGTGCTAGGCCTGGGGCTCGAATAGTGTCTGCCTCGTACGAAGCACATATCAGATATCAAACAACTAGTCTCTTTGAATCGGATAATCATGACCTTGTCACATTATCCCGATGGTTGCAACACAATAGAGAACGAGTTATGAATCCCTGCGTGATCATCATCTCCATATGTCTGGAGTGGTACTTTCATCTTGACATCACATCCAATACACTACGATTCTCGATAAACCCAATAGAGGCGTACACAGAACCTGTTAAAGCCCTGGACGACCAAAACCAAAGTTTACCGATTGTCGCAAGTATTAGCGATGTAAGTCTCAGGTTAAGACCAAATACATCTACCCTGACGCGGACTCCCATAGACACATATATATACTACCAATTGGATTCTGCGGGGTCTATCCAGAGCGAAGCTGTTTTCCGTACCATCGGTAAAACACAACCTCCTATCGCACTTGCATAAGTATCATATTCTTAAACATATGAGAACTATGCCGTTATGCCCTCACAATGCGCACAAGTGCAATACTAGTCTATTCCGCATTATCGATGTCCAGTTTCGATAATACTACGACTAGGGATATTTAATGATTAAACCTTTATGGATTGATACTGTCTCAATCATCTCAATCCGGAACTAATCATATGGACTTTTACCATTTGTATATCAAAGTAAATAAATTACGAAATGATAAAAGGCAATTTCAATATTACACAGTCAATTTTATACAAAAACACAATGTCTTTTACAAACAGTGACGCTATGGGTCATAATTGTCTAACAAAATAATCCTAGTACCCACTCTTCAAAAGTGTGGATATACGAGTCTTGTTTAATTGTGTCCCAGACTAAAATGCCACAATTAGTTTCATTTGATCAAATCAGTTTGAGCTATTTATTTGTCATGTTATATCTTTGAGATTTATTCATATTCAAAATATAAATACTGTTATTCACATCTAATGTGTTTATCTCAATATCATCTTTATATAATAAAATACTTTAGTATTCTAGAAAATAAAGGTATACTCGCAACGAGTTATACTCGATATAGAGATAATATTTCTAGTCAAACTAGTTACATATAACAGTTTCCTAATTTAATTACACACCAGATGGTAGTTCCTAAACTTAGGTATTTACGGTTAAAACAGTGACTTTCGCCCCATTTTCGATTCACAGATTAATCTCAACTGAAGTCAGTATCCTGCTCATAGCAGATGCTACACACCAGTACATATTTATATATCACACTAAGTATTTAAAATCCAATTTTAGTATTAGTAGCGAATATATTTACGACAAACATCTTTGAAATCAGAGTCTCGCTCGTCTTCAATTCCTTCATGTCTACCTTATCCATACGGCGGTCACACTTTAATGACCCCGTTTGGCACATCTTAGACAGACATATTGGGATGTGTCCTTTATCTTCCTAGAAGATAATAATGATTTTGCCTTTGCCATTTTCTATATTTTAGAAGCCTTTGGGCCAAGCCTTGGCCTTCTAGAATATCGAAGTAAGATGCGCCTTGCGCTTTTTGTCTAATTGCAAACTTTGGCTTTATCTCCTTGAGAATAGCCATTAACTCTCCAAGAGTTATTAATTCAATTTAATACTTCTAAGATCTAAGAATAGATCTATTAAGATCCTTCAATTTCATCATCATACTTTAAGGATCTAATCCTTAGTTCTGATTAAGAAATTAAGGAGTCATTTTGGCAAGGATAACGGATTAAGCACTAAAGTTATCATCACATGAATCTTAAAAGATCATGCTCTACTATTTGCTTAACTCCGTGCTTAGGCCTAAGATGTTATTTTATCAAATAAAGTAACTTCTTAGTTTCCAGGACTATCCTGAAATTTTATTCCCAATATGAAAAATAAAGTCGTCTAAACACATTTTCCCTAGGATTATGTTTTAAACACTAATCTCTCAATTTATCTTGATTCTAATAGTCCAACTATTTAATCAACGATGTCAGGTACTATTTAATATAATGATTACAATAGTCCAATTATATAATCAACTATACTTTTAATTGGTTAAATTTAATTATATTGACTACTATGATCCAATTATAAAATCAACTATTAATTGAAATAGTTTGAATACAGTCCACATGTTTAATCAAAACAACATTTAAATATTAGTCCAACTAACAATTAATTTATTTGACGAAAAATTTGATATGAGCGCGTATGGTAAGTAACTAAACGAATATTGCAAATCCAATACTTGCCTCCCATTATTTTTCGGCGAGCCTCTAACCCTCTGTCGAGTACTCGGGAAACCTGTTTCCTAGTAGGTTAGGATCCAGTTAAATAACACACAATCTTGACTTTGGCCAACAAATTCTATGATACTTAACTAGGTAGATCTCTAAGATCAATTGGATCAAATCCAATTCCTAGATCCAGTAGGTGGACATCTAAGTCCGAAACATATATATTATATATGTCAATATATCCAATATATTCCGTAACCTTGTTTCCTTTGAATCAACTAAGCCTTGGATTTGGCACAACAAACTTAATGATCCCAGTTAAGTGGAACTCATTGACCAGGGAAATCGTCGTAATCAATGTCTATAGACAAGAAGTGATCTTGACTTTGTCCAACAAATCATGACTTGGACAAGACACCAATATGGAACAAAGCTCTCGTGATTCAAACACATCCTCGACGGACAAAGGCCTTGACTTTGGCCAACAAGCCAATGCCAGTCTTAGATCTTGAGTAAGAATCACTCAATGGAATGAAAAACGCTTAATATTGTGTGAGGGTTTTTCGTGTGCAAATTGGCAACCAATTTATTATCTTTGTTAAGGTCTCATCATCATACACCCTTAAACATGCATTCTAAATACATAATAAAGCGCGTATAAATAAAATAATAATGATATACATATGGATACTTAAACACAATGATCCTAGATCAAATCTCTCCATTTCCTCTCTCCCGCTAGCACAAGTATTTACTTCTACCCGTTTCACTACACTTCTAAAGAAACCTCATTTACATTGAGGGGAATAGGTGAGAAGAGAAATATAAAGAGTATGGAGGTAATAGGCTAGACAAGCAGGTCCAATTTAATAAATTCCAAATTTATTACCACAATTTCTATAATTGCCCCACCCTTCTAATATCCATCTGATATACATTATTTATGCATCACAACTGTGTATTCACACAAGCATGCTATCAATCAATCTAATCAAATTAATTAATCTGATAATTAATGACCATCCAATGTTCAAACAACGATTTGATTTTGCGCGAGTCAAACTCGTTTTGTGAATAAGTACTCAAAGTACGAATTATTGAATTAAATTAAACTACAACATTAAATCTAATTTAACTTGTATTTAATACTAATCCGCTATTAATTCCAAATCAAATATTACACTTTATTACGAACCTTTACGACTTAAATTCCAAATTTAATCGTTACGGGTCTCAAATCCCGATTAACATCCAATGTTATTTCAATTAAAATCCAATGGGCTTTCAATTAATTTCTTAAGGCATGGGCTTTTGGTCAACTTGGGTCAAACCCAAAGACTAAAGCCCATTTAAAGGAATCACCCTTATATGCCTTTGAAACCAGTTTAGGCCCATTAGGCCCAATTAAAGTTAAAGGTCCATTAGTCATATTTGGACTTTACGGAAACGATTTTGGGCCCAATTGGATCCAACCAATTTAGCCTAAACCCAACTTGGTACAACCAAGCTCATTAAAGCCCAATTACAACTTTCAAGCCCAATTTCTAAAATTGGCCCAACATAATTAAATTACAAAATCCAATTTCACAATTTAATTATTCAAAAGTGTATAACATAATCAATTACCCAATTCAATATTTCCAAAACATCAATTAGCCTAATTAAATATGCTCATTATCATCATCACATATCCAACACATTTTGATTAAAATCAAACCCATTATCACATGCTTTAAGTCTCGGCCATTTGGGGATTTTATGTCCGATTCGGTTTCAATCCAATTAAATCAACAATCGACATTAATTCAACATTTCCATCATGATTCCAACTCATCCAATGAATCAAAAAATCAAAATCCAAGACATTTAGGGCTTATATGTATTCGGCCATGCCAAACCAAACGGGGAAAAATTATCCAATCATAATTTATTCAAATTGATCCAATCAATCCTCAATAAAACATGTTTTAAGTATACTCAAACATTCAATTTAATTAAAACATGCTCAAACATATTTTACCCAAATTTTAACCCTAAGTCATACTTAATGCTTTTACTCCGCTCTGCTACCATTGTTGGGAAAACTCTAAGTCTCGAGGATCGAATCAAGCAATGAAACAAGTATGAATACATCGAAGAAGTTATGGAATACTTACATCGATCGGTTGAGCGACGCGAGTGACAACAAAAATTCTTTTTTTGCCCTCCTCCAAGTTCGGCAGTGGTAGTTTTTTATCTTCAAAAAATTCGGCCATTGATGTCATTAAAGCTCCAAGCTTTGTGATGAAACGATTCCATGCACACGGGTGGGTTTCCCTATCACCTACGGACAACTCCGGAGTGTGCTAGTACTTTGATTTTGCAACAAAATCACTTAATTTCTTCTCTTACTGCTCTCGGCAGTGAGCCAAACCAGAAGCAAGAAAACAGCCCTCATGGGCATGAATGAGAGAAGATAGATGCAAGAGAGAGATGAGTGTTAGTTGGTTAAAATGTGTATCCAATACACAATATATATTTTCAATAAATAAATAAAGGATTTACCAAATATTTGGCTTTCCAAAAGTCAAATAATCAAATCCATCAACCATTCCAACAACTACCATCAACTCACATCACTTAATCAATCAAGTGACAAGTAGTCACATCACATCACTCAAAGTGACATGTGATTTGACACTTGATGTGACTAATGATTTGACGCTTGATTTGACTTACGTGCCGCACTCGAATTCGTAATGCGAATGCGTTCGCAAACAATCCCGGGCTCAGGTTCGCTAATTCCAAATTAATGAATTTTCTGTTGCGTCGTAATTAAATCTAATTTAACTAAATAATCATGCCTAGCATAATTACTATTCACGTAGCTAACGAATTAATTATAAATTAACTCATTCACCCGAATTAAAATCTAATTTTAATTCCGCGTCGAAATCTAATTTTGTTTAATATATCGAATATATTAATTTACCAATTAATTCCAAATTAATCGTTCTCTCTCTTTAAATGATATTTTATCCTAGATAAAATATCTCCGCAATTAATCCCAGATTAATTTTCTCTCTCATCAAATTAATCCCAGATTAATATAGTGTGAGTCATACGTCGTCGGTGAATCTTCGGGAAGCGACCCATGAGATCCCCGAATATGTTGGCAGTAAATACGGTTATCGGACTATCCGAATACGTACGTACCGAGTACTACATTTTTACCGATTTACAAGACAAGGTTGGCTTCTAGCAAAGTATCATGCCTACCCAATTCTCCAGAAATATGCTTACAGGAATAAGCGATCTATATCAGGCGTAGTATACGTAGTATCGTGTATGTCGATCCAGTATCGGATGCCACGTGCTAGGCCCGGGGCTGGAATTATGTCTGCCCCGTACGAAGTATATGTCAGATGTCTGGTAACTGGTCTCTATAATCAAATATACATGACCTAGTCATAATATCCCGATGACTGCAGTACTTAAGAGTACTAGTACCGTATCCTACGTGACATCATCTCCACTATGACTAGAGTGATACTTCCATCTTGACATCACACCCAACGCACAACGATTCTCAATATACCCAACATAGGCATACACAGAACCTGTTAAAGCCCTGGACGACCAAAACCAAAGTATATTGATTGTCGCAAGTATTAGCGGTACAAGTCTCAGGTTAAGACCAAATACACCTACCCTGATTTCGGACTTCCATAGACACATATTCATACTACCAATGGAATTTCGAAGGGGTCTATCCAGAGCGAAGCTATTTTTCATACCATCGGTAAAACACAACCTCCTATTACACTTGAATGAGTATCCAATACCCAAATATATGAGAACTATGCTATTGTGCCCTCACAACGCGCACAAGTGTAATACTAGTCTTTTATGCACTTATCGATGTCCAATCTCGATAATACTCTGACTATGGATATTTAATGATTAATCCTTCGTGGACTGATACTGTCTCATATCATCTCAATCTATGAACTAATCATATGGACCTCCTATCATTTATACAACTAGGTGATCTAATCACAAATGATAAGAGAGCAATCTCCTTTGTCATATAGTTAATTTGTACAACAACACCATGATCTTTACAAATAGTGACGCTATGGGTCATAATTGTCCAATATTTCTCATGCCTCGTAAAGAGTTTCAAAATCATATTGCATGAAGGATGTGATGTTGTTTCTCAATTTTACAGTCCCAAGTGCCGGAAAGTATTTTATGGGAAACTTTATTGCTAAATCTACCCACGTCATTATAGATCATATTGATATTGAGTTGAGCCATCCCTTAGCTCTAACTCTTAAGGAGTATGGAAAAACTCACAACTGCAATGCTTTCTTTACCCCTCTACTGCAATTAAATGTGTCGCACACTTCCAGGAAGTTACTTATATGGGCGTTTGAATCTTCAAAGGCAAAACCTCTGAAATGCATCGACTGCTGAATCATCTTAATATATGTCTTGATATCACATGAGCAGTGACGGTAGGATAATGTAAGAGATGAAACTGTCAACCACTAGGATTGTCCTATCTCGAATCGGAGTTGGTGGTTCTTTTCCAAGGGTTCAGGTTTCCAATTGTTCATATTGAGCTGTGCTTCTTGATCTTCGTGCCTATCTCATCTCAATTGTTGGAGAGTTCTCTCAATTTCTGAGTCAAGCGGAAGGAGTTCACAGCTTCGAATTATTCTCATGCATTTTCCCAAGAACTTGAAACAGATTTTAAGCAAAAATAAAAAATAAAACACTTAGATAACAAGTAAGGCATCTAATTTCAAAATTAACAATGAAAGATAAATAAGTACCCAGCAACGACACCAAAAACTTGATCGAGATTTTCACACATTATGCAAGCGCACATATCGCTCAAGTAGTTTAAAAGTTATCGATCTCAAGAGGACTAATAACCTACATTACTAATTATTGAAACTAACTAATTACGAGTACCTAATTGAAATTGAAATGTGTTTGTTGGTTGAGTTGATATAATTAAAGCAATTAAATAAAACTATGATAACTTCCCAAAGAAATCAGTAAAGTGAAAACATCCAGGGTCGTGAATCCACCCAGTATTATTCTAAAGATAAATTGGATTTCCTATACGCGTGTAATATATTAGCTCATTAACCTGGAACATTAAGATATCCATAAGTCTCTTTCGATGGTCATGTGTAAATATTATGAATAAACTAATCAACTGTATTTCTATGTCAATTAATTAATCTCAATTTCATTAAGAACAAGTTCCAAATATGGCTACACTCTTCCGATCGATATATTTCTATCTGGTAAGAAAATCCCTAATTTGAGATCGTGTGCTATTGAATCTAAGGCTAAAACTAAAATTTCTTTATCAAATTTATCTAAGTTTACCACATCAATCCTATTGATGATCAAGCAACAATAAGCATTAATATCAAGATTCAATAAACAGGCCAAAATATCACATAAGATATAAGAAAACTCAATTTATAAACTCATAAATTTTGGGTATCATCACAACCGTAGATTATAGATTTAGTTGTTACAAATGCTTATAAACTCTAAATAAATATTCAATAATAAATAAAACATTAAAGACTTAAAATGAAGAAGAAAATATGTCGAGGTCTTCAATTTTTCGCTCCTTATTGTTGATTTTCTGAGTTATGATCCTTTGATGTGCTTTGTTTTCTCCCTAAAATTACCTTGGCGGTTCTAAAATTAGGGTATAAAAGTTCTCCATGTTTTTGGATGCATTTTAGCTTATATACAAATTCTTATGGGTGGTTCCTTCCGAAAACTCACTCAGCATCACGATGCAGATTAATTTACATCGCGATGCCATCCATTCTTTCCAAGGCACATCGTGACGTGCCTTGGTGGGTATCGCAGAACACCAATATTAAATTTTGGTAGCTCTCCGGATGAAATTTCAACTAGAGCATATTGTGACACATAAACTGTCTTCGGGACTCGTGTTTTGACTCCGAATTTGGCATGATTTACTCCGTATTTTACCGTCTTCATCTCTCTTTGATTCCATTGAGTCTCGATATTATTTTAATACATCAAAGTACTTATAAAACTCGAGATAAATCACAAAATATCAAGTTAGAGGGGCGGGAAATATATACATATTGGCCGCTCATCAATAGTAATTACCTATACATCGATCTTCCATAAAAGATTCGTAAAAGAGCTGGGTGTAAAATCTGTTAACATTTCTAATTACATTTTTATCTTTGACTTTCATTAGTTATCAAGTGAACAATTAATTCATAACGGTTATGAATTTGTCAGCTAATCGTTCAGGTCATGAAACAACAAACAATGGTATCTTAGGAAAAGATTCAATTATATCGTATTAGCATTCCCAGTTATTCATTTGATTCTTTCGTAAAATATAAGGTTTACAAAAAGTAACGAATACAAAATCATACCGAGTAAATTAAAGAATAAATTAAAATGATAAAGGAGTCTGGTAATATAATAAATTAATATCATCACACAGATGACTATCATTATGATAAAATTTATGTTCTTGATTTAACGGAAATTATTAGAACTTTTTAATTTCATCCGAACATGTCCAATTCAATCTTATTATATAAAATATCTTAATTTTTATGTCTCTACATCTTATACTCTGGATAGAATTATATCATTCTTAATGGAATGAACTATATTTATGACTTTGGATTTTAAAAATTCCCAACTTCAAATTATAGTCATGGATAAATTTTGATAATTACTCTTTAAATTTTATTCATACATATATGTATGTAATATTTTACATACATATATTTTTTTAATTTAAAGCTACATAAAAAATCACGAAATTTTCATGAATTGTATAAAGTAATTCAAAATACATACATATAATAAAATTGAATGATAAATTTATTAATCAATCATGTTTTGAACACATTTACTTGTCAGGCATAAAAATTCCATCAAACTCCCATTTATCCTAAAGCAAATGAGACATGTCTCTAAGCCCTAATCCAAATAGATGCCCCTCAATACTATTTACAAGTAGTGTCTTGGTAGAAAGATCGGCTAGATAGATGGAATCTTCGAAACATCCACGTCTCCATGTTGTACTATGTCGTTAATCAAATGGTATTTCCTCTCAATATGTTTTGATCTTTTGTGGCTTCTTGGTTTTTTGGAATTAGCCACCACAACATCATTATCACAATAAACTGGTAATGGTTTGTTCGGATCTGGAATTACTCCCAGATCAATAAAGAACTTTTGGATCCAAACTACTTCTTTAGTAGCTTCACAAGTAGCCACATATTTGGCTTCCATAGTTGAATTAGCAATATATGATTATTTGACGCTTCTCCAAGCTATAGATCCCCCACCAATAGTAAATATTGATCCATATATCGACTTTCAATCATCTAAATCTGATTGAAAATCAGAATCAGTATATCCAATCAAAATCAAATTCCTACCTAAATATACAAGCATATAGTTTCTCGTTCTCCATAGATACTTGAGAATATGCTTAACTGTTGTCAGTGATCTTATCTTGAATTTGACTGAAAATGACTAATTATTCCCACTACATAGGAAATGTCAAGTCTTTTGCATAGCATAGCATACATCAAGCTCCCCACTACCGACATATATTGAATTTTTCTCATATCTTTTTCCTCTTGGGGTGTCATATGACATTGCCTCTTAGAAAGAACAACTCTATGACGAGAAGACAAATTACCTTTCTTAGAGTTCTGCATTGAATATCTAACAAAAATCTTATCAATATACAGTGTCGGAGACATGGCTATTAGCTTTTTCTTGTGATCTCTAATAAGACAGATCTCAAGAATAGAACTTGTTTCTCCCAAATCTTTCATTTGGAATTATTCAGCCCAGAATGCCTTTACGTTTGATAATAGTTCCACATTATTCCCAATAAGTAGAATATCCTCAACATAAAGTACTAGAAAGACCATTGGCTTTTCCTTGATGAATTTATAAACACAAGATTCATCGGGATTTTGGATAAAGCCATATGATTTGATAGCCTCATCAAATCTCATGTTCCAAGATCTAGATGCTTTCTTAAGTCCATAGATAGACCTTTGCAACTTGGAAACCTTTTGCTTTTTGTCCTTGCTCATAAAACCTTTTGGGTGCTCCATATAAATGCTCTCTTCAAGATTTCCATTCAAAAGCTCGTCTTGACATTCATATGTCAAATTTCATAATCATAATGAGCAGCAATGGAAAGCAAGATTCAAATGGACTTCAGCATTACTACTGGTGAAAACTTTTCCATATAAACAACTCATTCTTTTTGGTTAAAACCCTTTGTCACTACCCTTGCTTTGAATGCATCTATATTACCTTCTACTCCCTTTTTTATTTTGTAAATTCGTTTGCACCCTATAAGAGTTACTCCTTCAAGTAGATCTAC
This sequence comes from Zanthoxylum bungeanum, assembly GCA_019454045.1. Lineage (NCBI taxonomy): Eukaryota > Viridiplantae > Streptophyta > Magnoliopsida > Sapindales > Rutaceae > Zanthoxylum > Zanthoxylum bungeanum. The sequence continues at coordinate 210,031 of SKCR01031919.1, forward strand.
AAACTCCTATAGTGAGTTGGAATACATGAATTTCATCTCTAGTTTCATAACCTCAAGTTATTTCTCTTTGTCATGAGCTTTTATTACACATCTATATGTCAATGGGTCATCTTTTCCATCATCACTGATAACAACTCGTGCTTCACATTCTTGTCTATATCGAGATGGTAATTGTATTATCCTCCCACTACAACGAGGTGGTAAGATGGTCTTATTCGAAGATGTGGTCTCCTCACTTTGTGGAACAACAATCCCCAAGGGTTGTTGACTGATCTCATCAGATTTTAATTCCTCAAGACTATCTTGCATTTAGGTTTGAAGTCTTTCATATAATTAATCTTAAGAAACGTGGAGTTTGTCGACAAAAATATCATGTTATCTTGAGGATTATAAAACTCACCTCCCATTGTGCCTTTTCCATCTCCTATAAAGAAATAAACTGCTAAACGCATTTTCAACTAAGTTATCTTACCCATTGGCATGTATGTTGGAAATCCTCATATATGAAACTGTCTCAAACTAGGTTTGTGACCACTCCATAACTCTAAGGGTGTTTTAGGTACTTACTTTGTTAGAACTACATTCAAAATGTAAGTTGCTGTTTGTATGACATACCCCCAAAATGATTTTGGGATTGAAGAATAACTTAATTTAGAACGAATCATGTCGAGTAATGTTTGTTTCCTCCTCTCATCAACATCAGTTTACTAAGATGTCCCACGTATAGTTAGTTGGGACAAAAATATCATACTCTAATAGGTTATATTTTAATTCATTATCAATGTATTAATCTCATCGATCTGATCGAAATCACTTGTTTGATTTACCTAATTGTATTTTTGTTTCTAACTGGAATTCCTTAAACTTTCCAAAAGTTTTAGATTTATATCGCATTAGGTAACTATGTCTTGAGTAATCATCAACAAAATTAAAGAAGTACTCATAACCACTTCTTGCTTGTGTAGACATAAATCCGCAAACATCTGAATGTATAAGCTTCAGTTGTTATTGGGCCCTATTGTCTTTTATAGAGCAATGCCTCTTTGTCATCTTGCCTTCAAGACATGTGTAACATCCCGCCTTAGCAGCAATGTTACAGGTAGGAGACAGGCTAAACCCATCTCCATGAGCCTCTGATTCTAACGAAATTTCGGCATGATATATTCGTATCATCATGCAACCTAGCCTACAACCAGCATCCAAATACAACATAAACATAAAATCTCGGCCTCAGGCCGGAATCATACATCAATGAAAACCAAGGACCCAACAAATATGCGATGCAGACAAAAAGACATAATACAACCAAGGCTCCATGCCCGAAAGTACGTATATACAAAAAAAAAAACTTTACAACATAAGCATATGTGCTCAGCACGTTACATCAATACTCAATTACACAAGACTCAACTTCCCCAAGACTTGGTGACTAGCTGACTGCAACGCTGCTATCCGATTGCTTCGCAACTCTGATATCCACGGTCGACCGTTTAGGTCGCCAACCTGTAAAACTCAAACATTGTAGTATAGTGAGTCATAAGACTCAGTAAGTAACTATGCTCCCACCTTGAGCATCATACACATGCAAGATTTAAATTTCAGTTACATATTATTCCTGGGATTTCTAAGTGATTCACATATCCTCTATATTACCAACACTTCGTACAATCTGGTTCGTAGCAGATTAGCGAATATCCATACACTCATCTCTATCTGTTTTCTCGTAACATGCTTCTAGCTTATTCATTTGCAATCATTGCAATCATATATCATTATTAAATAAACCATACTATCATATGTATGATATATATCCTCTTTTCATTAATAATATGCGGTCATAAAAACCATGTACATAAGCTCTTATATAATTTAAATTTTAATTCGTAACAGAACTATTTAAATTTACAACACACTTAAGATCTCATCTGTATAATAATCATAGTACATTATACTGCGTTGCTCACACACAAGTCTCACACCTTTTCCTTTTCTTAACTTCTTATCTTCTTTTACTTTACTACCTTAAGTTCAAGTAACTTATCTAAGTTACTTCTTACCACTCTATTTAACATATCAACAATTCATCATTCATTAAATGTTTACTATGCTTATAACGCACGCAACTAAGTATTAGGTCTGAGCTAACTATCTAAGTCTTACCCATTTACAAATATATTACTTGTTACTAGTCCTTTTGTTTGCTCACACATATCATTAACAGTTTCATCAAAAACTCTTCCCGCTTTTGCTGCGCTACACAATTATCTCTTAGATTTCTTATTCATTCTTTGCTAGTTTGGTTTGGACACTAAAAACATAGTTGTCTTTCTCTCATGTTATTGAAATATCATCAAATCGGTAATATAAAACATTATTTCTATTCTCATACTGTTAGCAATCACGTACTCATACAAATAGAATCATGTTATCATACATCAATGTTTTCTAAAATACTCAATGTATGTAGACATATGGTTCACATAAACTTCTTTTATATGCTTACATGAATGTGGTCGCACTATCATGCATTAACATCAACTATGTGCATCTCATATGAATTACTAGGATACATGATTTATATGCATGATTTGTAAATCATACTCTAACATGTCATGCTTTTAGAAAATACATTTTTTTCTGAGAAATTACTTTCTGAAAATTCTTTCTGAAACTCAGTTTGGAAACCTTTTGATAAAACTTATCTTTTTAAAATCATGCTTTAAATCTCTGATTTCTGAAAGTTGTTTACTAGGAATCTGAAAACTGAGAACTCTGTCTGAAAACTTCTTTTTCTTATACTTATTTCTAAAATCATTTTTTTTCCTAAGTTCTTTTCTGAAACTCTTTTCTGAAACTGTTTTCTGAAAACTGAAAACTGAAATTTGAAATCCTTTTTATGAAAACCAAATCTCCGCCCGAAGGCGCATCTCCGCCCGTAGGCGCATCTCTACCCGAAGGCGCATCTCCGCCCGAAGGCTCATCTCCGCCCGTAGGCGCATCTCCGCCCGTAGGCACATCTCTGCCCGAAGGTGCATCTCCGCCCGTAGGCGCATCTCCGCCCAGGAATGTATCATCTGAGCGCTGAGGATTTAGGAGCGTCCCTCTAGTCCTCCACATGTGCACATGTGTATAAATCCGTCAATTCCAACAATGTACAATTGGGATGGGTCAAATCCCAAATCCCGAATCCATATGATATCCGTCAATTCCATCAGTGTCTCAAGTTACGTACTGGGGTGAGGTTTTACCTCATGCCCCGAAAAATCATAAAACCACAATCTGTAACTCAAACTATAAAAACAATTTCTGAAATACGGTTCTTTTCAGAAGCATTTGAAATCTTTCTTTAAAACATTTGAAACTGTTGAAAACATTGTTATCGTTTGCTCAACTACTGAAAACTTAACACACACACACATGCACATGCATATATGCGTTTGTGCATTTCTCATGCTTCTTTCTACTATAGCCATGATTTCCTCTATAATGACCTTACAATCTGCATGCTCAAATATCAACAAGATGCTTGTTCAATTCAAAACATGCTATATTTATGTTACATTCATACATATCTATATATATGCACACATTTAACCAACATAACTTAACTTACCTCTATAACTTACCATGCTGATGGCCCACAAACCATATGTTGATATTGCATAAATTATATTCATACACACAATCAAAGCTATTCGACTACATCAATCATCAAATGTAAACGAGTTCCAATAACTTAGTTCTTAAACTGATTCGCTAATTTCTAACTATTTACTGGTACTCATGGATCTCATGACGTAATCTTTTATACATTCTCATAGTATGCATATATTGCTCAATTAGGCCCTTATCTCATTACATCCTTGTATCCTTACTCATGTTGCCAATATTTTTATGTAATGCGTAATTACAGGCTTTTCTTTATAACACAAGTCCATATAAGTTTATCTCATTTATGACTCTAATCACATACCCTAGGGTGTAGTTTTCTACATCCCCCAAACCCAAGTCTAATTAAGTTATATTTATGAATATGACATCATTCACATGCTCCATCTATATACATATATATACTGGTCTATACCTACGCATGTTTCTCTTTGCTTCTGAATACTCCTGTTTATCTTTAACTTACATCTCTACTTATAATTGTTTGCTCTTATCTATATCTGTGTACCAATTCACTAGCTTCTTTCTTCTACGATCATCTTTATACATATACTAGTTTCATACATATGATTTGCGTATAACGTGTTATATTACTACTTTCAAACAATGATAAATTTCCTTAAGCATTCGAAGCATGAGTTACTTACCTGGCTACGCGAGTGTCCGCGATCCGGGTCCGATCTTCCAAAACAAATCACATCAATTGTCAGAATCGCTATTTACGGAACTTCTAACTTATCTAAAACAACCACGGGCTTTCCCCGGAACACCAGAAACGACTATGATACTACGATCTAAACTTTATTACTCTAATACGTGCTCACTTGCTATTCTGAAATAACTAGATACCTCAGATTCTCATTTTTACGTTTGCGGCAAAACTACGGAAAAGTTTCCGCATACGCTACTGAAGGGTCTCGAACCCTCCGAACTAGTCCAAAATTACCCAATTACCCTCGCAATACCATAATTACATCATAGCTCTGCTTACGATCAACTACGCTCAAACGCGCGAGAAATCTCGTTTTACCGGAATCTCGGTAATTCTACCGGATCGATCATATCTCATCCGATTCTCCACGGATTCTACCACATTTATCGTTTTAACATATAAAAACATATTCAATTCATTTCATACAAATTCGATAACTACGGAACTACCGGAAATATCCGAATATAAATCAAAACACTTGAAAATAACAAAATCTAAATGGAGAGTCATACCAAAATTCCAAGGCCATATTCGGACTCCCCTCGATCATACGAACGCGCTGGTTGATCGGAATTCCGATCGGAGGTACTGTTCATATGGGTCTACTATTCATCTGAACCTTCTTCTCTCGTTTCGTGTGCAATCGGCCGATGTTTGGCAAATCCATCTCCGCACACTCGTAGTACTCACCGAGGGCTTCGATTTGGCGGGTGGCACGGCTCGTGAAATGGCCCGACGAGCCGGGATCGACAAATCCAAAGTCGCGCATCTACCTCATCCCTGCCGCTGATCGCCGGCGAACTAGCCTAATCGCCGGCCACCAACAGCTGCGGGGTGGCTGGCCCTTCGTCCTGGCTGGTCGCGCCGGCCGGCGGTGGCCGGCAGGCCTCCGGCGCGACCATCAACCCAAACCGTGACAAAAACGTGGGGCGGGTCGGGTGGAGCATTTTGGAGGGTTTTGGAATTTTTGCAATTAAAAGAAACTTGAAGGCTTTAAATACCATACTGGATAATAACAATTAGGTCCCTGCGAAAATAATAGTTTAGCCCCTATTCTAGAACCTTTTAGAATGTTGCAATATCGGAGCCCTTCTGATGCGATTCTCGAAAAGTGTTCAACACGAAAGTTGTTCGTCTAAGAAAAAAGAGTCCAATGGTCCAAAAATCAGCTAGATCGGAGTTCGTTTGCTCTGTTTGTGACCAAAACTACAAACTTTACGCGTTTTACGAAAATCGCATAACTGACTTTTGATCCCACGCGTTTTCCAACGCGACGAAAATTCACGATCTAATATTCCACTCATATAACATCACTTAAACTCTTATTCTTCATCATCATCAAGCTCCGAGACTAAAACATCCGTCCGAAAAAACTTCTAGAACATTCCTGAAAATCTGGGATGTTACAACATGACTCACAGACTGGTAGAGTACAAACATTTAGTTATCTTAAATGACCATCCTTTACAAGTCTATTTATCCTGTCAATAGATTTATATGACCAAATCTTAGGTGTCATAGATATGTGTTATCAGTGTAATAAATCTTTTATTTCTTTATTTTAGGCAACTTTACTTTAAACATTTTCGTATTCAATAGTGAACTAACAGTGGGTCTTATCATAGAGAGCTCACTTTCAATAAAATCAGAACAAATATTCAAACCATTTCTTGAAATAATAACTGATTTATTTTCAAAATAAGTAAAACCCGGTACGAAATAAATATTACTCAAAAATAAAAATTTAGTATTCTCAACTTAGAGTTCTATTTCTCCAACTAATGATGCTGAAACTAAAGCATCATTCCCAACTCTCAAAGTAAAGTCCTCATCAGCAAGTCTTGTCTAAAAATCAAGCTTTTGTAAGAAACAACAAATATGATTAGTCACACAGAAGTAATTATCTAGGGTGATAAATCATTTTCAACTAAACAAGATTCAATAACAAATAAATTTGATTTACCTTTATTTTTGTTTGGCTTGTTCCTTTTGCCATTGTTTCCTACTATTTTCCCAGTTCCTGAACTCCTACATTTCTCATTGTTTATCTTCCTCTTCTTTAAAGACAAGTTTGAGGGAGAAGGTTCAGCAACATTTGCTTATACCTTATTCTCGAAAGAAGTAGACTCAAAGTTGTGAGTTTATTAAGCAATCGAGTCAAATTATAACTCAACTTGCTCATAAACTAATTTCTTTTGAACTAAAGAAATAATGGGCTATGGCTTTCCAAAATCATGTCCACTTGTATGCCTTCAACTATAGTTGCCCTATTGATTTCAGCTTCATAAATCGTACTAATCATCATTAGCACATGTTCATGAATTGAGGTTCCAGCTTCCATTTTCCAGTTCATGACTTTCTTACATGCTTCATGTTTGGCTTGATTATAAGGTCTACCAAACATGCCTTGTAGAGATTCCATTATCTCTTAAGTAGTCTTTGTCTTTTCGAGCTTCATTTTAAGCACGTCAGACATGGAGTGTAACATCCTCAATTAGGGAAGGTTACCGGCAGGTAACAGATTCTGCTGTCATCAAAGTCACTGACTGTAACTAAAGAAAAACTCATTTCTTAACCCGATAACTAGTTATTGCATCAATAGACAGACACACATACATATATGATAGAATTGTTTAATGCATGAACCACAAACAAAGTATACATACTCTGTTTAAGCTTTATAGACACATCAAAAAATCATGTAACTGTCATACATCAAAAGAAATAAAAAAGAAATTGCATTCTATATGAATGTAGAACATGATGGACCAACTTAACTAGTGACTGTAGTGCTACTATTGTCCCTGATCCATGTCTCCAAAAGATAATCGTGGATCACCAACTAAAAGTTCCTGCAAAACGGAAAGTGTGGGGTGACTATTAAAGAGCTCAGTGAGTGGAGCTATAAAATAAGAAAACAATTTTAATATCTCTTTATCAAATGATCATCACATAAAGCTACTTTCTGAAACTTATGAAACATAAACCATATCTTTTTTTTAAAAAAAACCTTTTATGAAAAACATTTATTAAAATCATATATATGAGAATCTATAGAAAACCTGACTCATTGGGGTGTTACATATCACCATCCCCAATACATCTCAACTAGTGTCTTGGGGTGTTATGTATCGTTATCCCCTAAGCCACTGAACTAGAGTTAGGAGTATAATCCATACCATCCTTTTGACCCTGAATTTAGGATCTAAAGATGTTACATATCGCAGTCCTTCTAGTCCCTAATCTTTATGTGCACTTGTCTATATCCATCAATTCAAAGTTACATCTGAGGTGGATTTTCCCTCATTCCTCTAAAAATCATAAAAATCATACTTTTAAAGTCAAAAATTTCTAAAGCATTCTCATCAAATCTTTTATGCTTAGAATCTTAAATCTTTTAAATACATTATGCATTTTCTTTTAATAGCGTAAAAAAAAAAAACCAAGGAACTGGATATCTTGTGTAAATCATCTAACTTAAGCTCATCAAAAAAATAACTGATATAATTAAATTATTAAAATAAGTACTCCACTCATAGGGCTATGGCAAGTCGGGTGTGGTACATGGCCTGGGTGATCTTCGAGTACCCTTATGTTGATCTAAAGTCAACACAACTGTTAGTTTTCTTTCTTATTACTCAGAATATTTGCATATGATAGTAAAGTATATGTAATACATGAATACTAAATCTACTTAAACATTGAAAATTTCTATGGTATCCATGACTTTTATGGTCTTAGGTTTGGATTTGTACAAGTGGGTAGCAGCGACATATAATTTACCGTTCACTAGAAATTTCTTACTTGACGTACTATGCCTGTGACATGTCATAATGCATGTATATATACTGATATGAAGCCCTTATGATGCCCTCTAAATATTAAGATGAAATTGAAATGGTTAAAATTGATCTTTGAAAAATTGGTCACGAGTTGAGACACTAGTCTATTGGCGTCGCGGCGCTCACATGAACAGAACTAAGACAGAGAGCACCTTTTTTTTCCATGACGTGATGCCATATGTTGAGCGTCGTGACTCCCACATGAAAAGAACTGAGGTTGTGAGCACCTCGTTATTCCACATCGCGATGCCAGATGTTGAGGGTCACGACTCCCATATAAACATAACTGAGGCAGAGAGCTCCTTTTTTTCTACGTCGCGACTCCAACATGAATAGAACTATGGCAGTGAGATCCTCTTTATTCTGCATCGCGATGCCAAGTGTTGAGCATCGTGACACTCGCCCGATTTCAGTACCAAACATCAACTTTCCAATAAGGATGCTCAAAACAATTCAAACACCGCCTTCACATAAACTAGATCAATTATCTATATTCAAATCATCAAAAATCTAACATTCTTCGATCATCAAAGTATCAAGTATCATAACTCCTACTTATTTCAATGTCTAGGGTTTTCCTAATTGGGGGTTTCTTAAAAACTTTACTTTCTTTAAACAATAAACATATATACAACATCATCCACAAGCCAAAAAAATCCATTAATCATCAAATCATCTAAAATCAACCTTTCAAAATTTAGGTCATGATTTCCTTACCTTGAATCGAATTACTTCTTCACTAACAGAGTCCTCAAGCTTCATTTTCTCATTTATAGACTTGATTTGTGATGGATTTCTCTAGGTTATCTTGGAAATGTGCAAGAGAAAATGAAGATTCTTCACCTATGCATCTTATGTGTTTTTCAGCCAATGGGGGGATGATGAATTTTTATTTCTTTCATTCTTTCTAAAATGGTTCATGAAATAAATAGACTTTTCTAGAAATTGAGGGGTTAAGATTGGGCTTACAAGTTGGGCTAAACTTATTTTAATTTATGGTTAGGGCCTACATGCCCTTCCAATACTAATTGGGATTTAAATTTAGACTTTGCCCCACTAAATTATCTCTAAAATTTTTGCTCATGCTTAGAGAAAAATTTATCTAAGTCACCAAGTTACGACTTTAGTTGAGCTATGAAATTCGAGTCACTATAATTCTTCCCTCCTTAAAATGATTTATCCTCAAATCAACACATTTAGAAGTATGAAATGCACTTTTTTATGAAGAGCTAGGGATATTGCTATCTCATGGCTTCTTCTGGCTCCCATGTGGATTCTTTTCCCTTCTGGTGCTACCAAACCACCTAACTGAGGGAATCCATCTAGATCATAACTTCCTCATCTCTTTGTCCATTTTTGCTATTGGCTACTCTAGATAGGATAGAACTTGGCGACAATCAATTGTTTGGGGTTCTAACACTTATGATTCATAATGCAAGTACTTGTGTAGCATAGATTAATGAAGCCTATGATATATTTTGTGTTGGGATTTCTAGGTTTGCCAAGATCTAGTTAAGCAAGAAATTAAGTGAATACATCAAAGTTATAGTAGGGGAAATACTCACTTTGAACAGATTTGCGATGCGTCGAACAATAAAAATTTTGCTCCTTCCTTGAAGCTCTCGGCCATGGCCTCAATGGTGGTCCTCCTTGTGTTCTTCAAGCTCCAAGCTTTGTGTGAGATTCCATGCTCAAGGGTTTGTTTCCCTATCACCTTTGGATGACTCTTTATGTGCTAGCATAGAAAAATTTGCCACAAATCTTCCTTGTTCTTGCTTGTTGATCTCGGCAAAGAGAAGCAAAATTGAGAGAATTTGGCCCTTGGTCATATTTCAAACACATTTTACACAAATTTTAACCCTAAGTCATATTTCATGCTTTTACTCCACTCTGATACCATTGTAGGAGTTCTACGGTCCCAAGGATCGAATAACAAGCAAGAAAATACATGTGAATACATTCAACAAAATTGCGGAATACTTACATCGATCGGTTGAACGACACGGTGGACAATAAAAATTCATTTTCTGCTCACTGTCATGCTCGGCAGTCAACTGAAATGGGCTCCTCCATTTTCGGCTTTAGTCTCCATAAAAACTCCAAGCTTTGTGATGAAACAATTCCATGCACACGAGTGGGTTTCCCTATCACATTCGGACGACTTCGGAGTGTGCTAGCACCTTGATTTTGCAACAAAATCACTCTATTTCTTCTCTATGGCTCTCGACATTTTGGGCAGAAACCAGTGGAAAAACAGCCCAAATGGGCGTGAGAGAGAGTGTGTAAAGTTGAGAGAGAGAGAGATAAAAAATTGTGTATTAGATTGATTGTTTTCAAAAACCATCAAACATATGCCAAAACATTTAATATATTAAATATCAATCAAGCTTTCAAAAGCTTTTCAACAACTCCCATCAAGTCACATCTTTCAATCAATCAAGTGACTAGATGTCACATCACTCAAAGTGACTAATGATTTGATGCTTGGTGTGACTAGCGATTTGACGCTTGAGTTGACTTGCGTGGCGCACTCGAATTCGAAATGTGAATGCGCTCGCAATCAATCACGGGCTCGGTTCGCTAATTTCAAATTATTGAATTTTCTGTTGCACCGTAATTAAATGATTATGCCTACTGAAATCATTATTCACGTCGCTAACGAATTAATTCTAAATTAATTCGTTCGCCCGAATTAAAATCTGATTTTAATTCCGCGTCGAAATCCAATTTCGATTAATATATCGAATATATTATTTTATCGATTAATTCCAAATTAATCAGTTTCTCTTTTTAAATGATATTTTATCCCAGATAAAATATCTCCGTAATTAATTCTAGATTAATTTTCCTTCTCTACTAATTAACCCAAGATTAATTAAAGTACGAGTCATACGTCATCGGTGAATCTTCGGGAAGCGACCTATGAGATCCCCGGATATGTTGGCAGTAAATGCGGTCGTCAGACTATCCGAACACGTACGTACCAAGTACTACGTTTTACCGATTTACAAGACAAGGTTGGCTTCTAGAAAAGTGCCATGCCTACCCAATTCTCCAGAAATATCCTTACAGGAATATAATGATCTGTATCAGGCATAGTATACGTAGTATTGCGTATTTCGATCTAGTATCGGATGATCACATGCAAGGCCTGAGGCTGGTGCAGTGTCTGCCCCGTACGAAGCATATATTGGATAACGAGCAACTAGTCTCTTTATAATCGGATAATCATGACCAAGTCATATTATCCCGATCGTTGCAACCCTTTAGAGAACCAGTTCTGTATCCCTGCGTGATCATCATCTCCATATGACTGGAGTGACACTTCCGTCTTGACATCACACCCAATACACTACGATTCTCAATATACCCAGCAGAGGCGTACACAGAACCTGTTAAAGCCCTGGACGACCAAAACCAAAGCATATTGATTGTCGCAAGTATTAGCGGTGCAAGTCTTAGGTTAAGACCAAATACACCTACCCTGATTTCAGACTTCCATAGACTTTTAGTCATACTACTAATGGAATTTCGAAGGGGTCTATCCAGAGCGAAGCTGTTTTCCGTACCATCGGTAAAACACAACCTCATATTACACTTGCATGAGTATCCTATACCCAAATATATGAGAACTATGTCGTTATTCCCTCATAACGCGCACAAGTGTAATACTAGTCTTGTACGCATTTATTGATGTCCAATCTCGATAATACTCAGACTAGGGATATTTGATGATTTATCCTTCGTGGACTGATACTGTCTCATATCATTCTCAATCCAGGAACAAATCATAAGGATCTCCTATCATTTATACATCTTGATGATCTAATCACAAATGATAAGAGAGCAATCTCTTTTGTCACATAGTTAATTTGTACAACAATACCATGATCTGGACAAATAGTGCCGCTATGGGTCATAACTGTCCAACAATCTCCCACTTGGCCTATAGCCAGTCACTCGAGTGTCTGACACGCGAACTATGTATTGTTGGCTCAAACTGCTGAGAAAGTGCTTTCGTCAGCGGATTTGCTTAATTATCATCTGATATGATTTATTCGATCATCACATCGCCACGATGTATGATCTGAATGAATCAGATGAATAGATAAAGTATACATCTGGATCGTTGATGAGACCATTAATTCTTTAGCCTGTGCTGATGCCTAGCTCAGCTGCTAACATAACTATATCTAATCTAATTAGATTTATTATCGACCCAAATGGCTTCTTTTGCTGCCTCAGCTGCAGCAATAACCCGCATTTGTTGTTAATTCGGTAACAGTATCTTGCTTGGAAGATTTCCAACTCACTGTACGGTTATTCAAACTATATAGTACCGTTGTTACGACTTATAGTCGTTATCATCGGTTTGGAAACTTGCAATAGTGATCTCAGTCACTTCAAGTTCTCCTTCTCCATAGTTTAAGATATCATCCTTAGTTCCCCAAGATACTAACGGATGTTCTTAATATCAATCCAGTGACTATCACTTGGATTGACCTGTTTGTGAATCCATATGCTCAAAGCGTATGAGACCCCAAGTCACGTACATTTTTCAATGTACAAGCTCTCGGAGAGTGTTCTTGAAAGCCAAGCTTTCACCGATTGTATTATGTGAATATCATTTCCAAGAAATGATATATTATCATTAATTATAGGACAGCCACTGTCAGTGCGCTCCCACTAACCTCCTTATATATATACACAAGAATCATTTTCGTTTTGAATTAAATCATATACCATTATGATTACATCGAAACTATAGTTCCAAGAACCTAATGCTTGCTTCAATCCCTCCATGGATCGAATAACCTGCAAACCTTGTTTGCTAGTTTTGGTACGATAAAATCGTCAGGATGTTTTAAACATCCTCCAAAAGATTTCCGTTTAAGGAAAGTGATTTTCCCGTTCAGCTGCCGTATTTCATAAATGAAATATGCAGCTTCAGCAAGCATTATCCAAATGGATTTACCGTGGCAACAGGTAAAAGGTTTCGTTGTAATCAACACAATGTTGATAACGATACCTTTCCGCTACAAGCCTAGCTTAGTACGTTGGTATGTTTCCATCCATGTATGTCTTCCTTGAAGACTTATATAGTACCAATAGGCACAATGCCTTGCGGCACAACAACTAGTATCCAAACATAGTTGGTATACATGGAATCCATTTCAGACTCATGGCACTTTGCCATTATAGGGAGTCGATACCTTGTATCACTTCCTCATACGTATTCAGTTGGCATTCCTCAATAAGATAGACATCTTTATGAGGTGAGATCAGAAACCCATACCTCAGGTTGATTTCTAACTCTCTCCGATCTACGATGTTCTTGTGTATTCGAAGATTACTGGTATAGTTTCATCCTTGATGAACTATTTATGTTCCATCAAAGACTTGGTGCCTTGAACAGTATTACTCCGATTTTCATCGAGTTTTACTATCCTCCCACTTACCATTGCATATCGGTATTCCTCTTAGGAAAATCGCATGGTGAGCATGTGGGTTTTTAATTAGGTCTCAAGATCATTATAAGCATGAATAATAACTGTGAATACATCAACGGAGGTAGCGGAATACTCACATCGATCGGTTGAGATGATACGGCAACAAATAAAATTTGTTTTGGGCCTCCAAAGTGGCGCCCAAGCAGTGCAGTCCACTGTCCAGAATTTTCAATTTTGAGTGATGATTTTGAGCTCCAAGCTTGAATCAAATGGTTCCCGACTCGTGGGTGGGTTTCGCTATCACATTCGTATACCTCTCGGGAGTGTGCTAGCACTTAGATTTTGCCACAAAATCACAAAAATGGTTTCCCATTCTCGGCAAACCAGAGGCAGTTCACTATCTCTTGGGCGTGAACTTTGGAGAGAGAAAGATGAAATGAGAGAGATGTGTTAGGTTAGTTAATGGTGTAAAACATGTCCCTTATATATTTTCGAAAAATATATAAATGTTTTACCATTTATTTAATCTTTCAAAAAGTCAAATAAATCAAGTTTAACCACTTTGAGTGTTCCACACTCCAACATCAATGTCCATCAAGTCATATCAAGTCAATCAAGTTGTCAAGTCACATCACTCAAAGTCACAAGTGATTTGAAGCTTGAAGTGACTAGCGATTTGACGCTTGATGCGATTAATGATTTGACACTTGATTTGACTTGCGTGCCGCACTCGAATTCGAAATACGAATGCGCTCGCAAATAATCTCGGGCTCGGGTTCGATAATACCAAATTAACGAATTTTCTGTTGCGTCGTAATTAAATCTAATTTAATTAAATAATCATGCCTAGCATAATTACTATTCACGTTGCTAATGAATTAATTCTACATTAATTCGTTCGCCCGAATTAAAATCTAATTTTAATTCCGCGTCAAAATCTAATTTCGTTTAATATATCAAATATATTAATTTACCGATTAATTCCAAATTAATCGTTATCTCTCTTTAATTGATTTTTTATCCTAGATAAAATATCTCCGAAATTAATCCAAGATTAATTTTCTCTCTCTTCTAATTAATCCTAGATTAATTATAGTGCGAGTTATACGTCATCGGTGAATCTTTGGGAAGCGACCCATGAGATCCCCGGATATGTTGGCAGTAAATACGGTCGTCGGACTATCCGAACACGTAAGTACCTCGTACTACATTTTACCGATTTACAAGACAAGGTTGGCCTCTAGGAAAGTGTCATGCCTACCTAATTCTCCAGAAATGTCCTTACAAGAATAAAGGATCTGTATCGGGCATAGTATACGTAGTATTGTGTATTTATGTCCAGTATCATGTGCTAGGCCTGGGGCTGGAATTGTGTCTGCCCCGTACGAAGCACATGTTGGATGTCTGGTAACTAGTCTCTATAATCGGATAAACCTGACCTAGTCATTTTATCCCGATAGCTGCAGCATTTAAGAGTACTAATATCGTATCCTACGTGACCATCATCTCGACTAAGACTGGAGTGATACTTCCGTCTTGACATCACACCCAACACACTACGATTCTCAATATACCCAGTATTGGCGTGCACAGAACCTGTTAAAGCCCTAGACGACCGCAACCAAAGTATATTGATTGTCGCAAGTATTAGCGGTGCAAGTCTCAGGTTAAGACTAAATACACGTACCCTGATTTCGGACTTCCATAGACACATAGTCATACTACAAATGGAATTCCGAGGGGATCTATTCAGAGCGAAGCTATTTCCCGTACCATCGGTTTAACACAACCTCCTATCACACTTGTATGAGTATCCTATACCCAAATATATGATAACTATGTCGTTGTGCCCTCACAACGCGCACAAGTGCAATACTAGTCTTTTACGTATTTATCGATGTCCAGTCTCGATAATACTTTGACTAGGGATATTTAATGATTTATCCTTCATTGATTGATACTGTCTCATATCATTCTCAATCAAGGAACAAATCATAAGGACCTATCATCATTTATATATCTTGGTGATCTAATCACAAATGATTAGAGTGCAATCCCCTTTGTCACATAGTTAATTTATACAACAACACCATGATCTGTACAAATAGTGACGTTATGGGTCATAATTGTCCAATAATCTCCCACTTGGCCTATAGCCAGTCACTCGAGTGCTTAACACCCGAACTATGTACGGTTGGCTCAAATTGCTGAGAAAACACTTTCGTTAGCGGATTTGCATGATCATCGTCTGATGTAATTTATACGATCATCACATCGCCACGATGTATAATCCGAACGAATCAGATGAATATCGAAGTATATATCTGGATCGTCGATGAGTCCATTAATTCTTTAGCCTGTGCTGACGCCTAGCTCAGCTGCTAACAGAACTATATCTAATCTAATTAGATTTGTTATTGACCGAGATAGCTTCTATTGCTACCTCAGCTGCAGCATTTACCTGTATTTGTTGTTTATTCGGTAACAGTATCTTGCTTTGAAGATTTACAGCTCACTGTACCGTTATTCAAACTGTATAGTACCGTTTGCGACTCTTAGTTATTTTATCGGTTTAAGAAACTTGCAGTAGTGATCCCAGTCACTTCAAGTTCTCCTTCTCCACAGATTAAGACAGCATCCTTAGATCTCTAAGATACTAACGAATGTTCTTAACATCAATCCAGTAACTATCACTTGGATTGGCCTGTTTGTGAATCCATATGCTCAAAGCGTATGAGACACCAGGTCGCTTACATTTTTCAATGTACCATTTTCTCGGAGAGTTTTTCTCGAAAGCCAAGCTTTCACCGATTCTTTTATGGGAATATCATTTCCAAGAAATGATATATATTATCATTATTTATTGGACAGGCACTGTCAGTGCGCTCCCACTAACCTCCTTATATACACAAGAATCATATTCTTTTTGAATCAGATCATACACCATTATGATTACATCAAAACGGTAATTCCAAGAATTCAATACTTGCTTCAATCCAAACATGGATCGAACAACCTGCAAACCTTGTTTGCTAGTTTTGGTACGACAAAACCGTCAGGATGTTATAAACATCCTTTTAAAGGTTTCCTTTTCAGGAAAGTGATTTTCCCATTCAGCTGTCATTTTTCATAAATGAAACATGCAGCTTCAGTAAGCATCATCCAAATGGATTTACCATGGCAACAGTTAAAAGGTTGAATCGTAATCAACACAATGTTGATAACGATACCTTTCCGTTAAAAGTCTAGCTTTATACGTTGGTATGTTGTCTTCCTTGAAGACTCATATAGTACCAGTAGGCATAATGCCTTGCGGTACAATAACTAGTATTCTAAACACAGTTGACATACATGGAATCCATTTCGGATTATATGAAACTTTGCCATAATAGGGAGTCGATACCTTGTATCACTACCTCATACGTAGTCAGTTGGTATTCCTCAATAAGATAGACATCTTTATGAGGTGAGATCAGAAACTCATACCCCATGTTGTTTTCTGACTCTCTCCGACCTACGTTGTTCTTGTGTATTCGAAGACTACTGGTACAGTTTCATCCTTGATGAACTGTTTATGTTCCATTAAGATTCGGTGCCTTGAATAGTATTACTCTGATTATCATCGAGTTTTATTATCCTCTCACTTACCACTGCATATCGGTATTCCTCTTAGGAAAACGGCATGGCGAGCAACAATTACATTGTTCTCTGGTGAGATGTATAAGTATAATACTTATGGTATCCCTATGATATCCTACAATTGACACTTATCTAATTTTAGTTCTAGTTTGGTATCATCCAAACATATGCCTAGCATACCCAAATTATCAGGAATGAGAAACCCGGTTTCTTTCCCGTTCATATTTAATATGAAATCTGTCAAACATATTTTAATGGAACCTTATTCAAAATAAGTTCTTGCACTGTTTAAGCTTATCCGTTGAAGGAAATGGTAGCTCAGAGCGACTCGTGATTAACCTTATCATGTCCAACAAAATTCGGTTTATCAGTTCGGACACACCGTCAAATTGACGTGTTCCGGGAGGAGTCCTCATTTGAAAGAATACTATACTCTTTCTAGTATATTAGAAACTTATTGCTTAAGTATTTTCCATTACGGTCTTACCGTGATGATTTAATATTTTAGTCGATCTGTTTGTCTATTACGTCTCAAAACTGTAAAAGTTTCCGATTTGTGTTCTTCAAAAGAAACACATAACCATAACGCGATGCCACATCCGTATAGGTCACGAAATATTCATATCCATATCTAGCCTAGCTAGTCATGGGCCCACTTGCCTCACTCTGAACTATGGCTAACAGATCTGTGGCATTTGCACTTTTACCAAGTAAATAGTGTTTTAGGCACTTTGCCCAATAAACTAGATTCGTAGACTTTATTTGAATGGAATCAAATTAGTCCTAGTACCCACTCTTCAAAAGTGCGGATATACGATTCCTGTTTGATTGTGTCCCAGACATCAATGCCACAATCAAGTTTCTCTTGATCAAATCAGTTCGAGCTATTTGATTGTCATTATATGTTTAAGATTTTATTTATATTCAAAATATAAATACTGTTATTCACATCTAATGTGTACATCTCAATATCATCTTTATATAATAAAGCACTTTAGTGTTCTAGAATATAAAGGTCAATCCACGACGGATTAAACGCTGATATAGAGATAGCGTATCTAGTCAAACTAGTTACATTATAACAGTTCCCAATTTAAGTACATACCCGAGAGTAGTTCCTAAACTTAGGTATCTGCGGTTAAAACAGCGACTTTTGTCCCGTTTCCATTCCGCAAATATATCTCAACTGAAGTCAGTATCCTGCTCATAGCAGATTTTGCACATCAGTACATATATTTTATGTACCATACTAAGTATTCAAAATCCTATTTCAATACTAGTAGTGAACATAATTTTGACAAACACATTTGAAGTCAGAGCCTTGCTCGTCTTCGATTCATTCGTGTCTTCTTTTGTCCAAACGGCAGTCACATTTTCGCGATCCCGTTTGCCACATTTAAGCAGACATTTTAGGATATGTCCTTTATCTTCCCAGAAGATGATAATGATCTTTGCCTTTGCCCTTTTTCAATATTTTTGAAGTTTTTGGCCAAGCCTTGGCCATTTGGAATATCGAATTAAGGTGCGCCTTGCACAACTTGCCTAATTGCAAACTTTGACTTTGTCTCCTTGAGAATAGTCATTAACTCTCTAAGAGTTATTTATTGCAATTTAGTACTTCTAAAATCTAAACATAGATTTATGAAGATCCTTCAATTTCATTATCATACTTTAAGGATCTAATCCTTAGTTCTGATTCAGAAATTAAGGAGTCTACTGCGTCAAGCTTAATGGATTAAGCACTAAAGTTATCATTGCATGATCTTCCAAAGATTATGCTCGACCATTTGCTTAACTCCGGGCTTAGGCTTAATATATTATTTTATCAAATAAAATAACTTATTATTTTTCCAGGACCTTCCTGAAATTTATTCCCAATTTGAAAATTAAACCATTTAAATACATTTTCTTTAGGATTATGTATTAAACGTCAATCTTTCAATTTCATCTTGATTTTAATAATCCAACTATTTAATCAACGATTTAGGTACTATTTATTATAATGATTACAATAGTCCAACTATTTAATCAACTATAATTTAATAGATTAAAAAATCAATTATATTGATTACTATAATCCAATTATAAAATCAACTATAAATGAATAGTTTGAATATAGTCCAACTATTTATTCAAAACAACGATTTAAATATTGAAACGACGAATGATATTTGTTTGAGCGCGTATGGCAAGTAATTAAACGAATATTACAAATTCAATTCTTGCCTCCCACTATTTTTCGTCGAGCCTCTAACCCTCTGTCGAGTACTCGGGAAATCGTGTTTCCTAGTGGGCTAGGATCTCGTTAAATATCACACAATCTTGACTTTGGCCAACAAATTGTATGATAATTAACTAGGTAGATCTCTAAGAGCAATTAGATCCAATCCAATTCCTAGATCCGGTAGGAGGACATCCAAGTCCGAAACATATATATTATATATGTCAATACATCCAATGTATTACCTAACCTTTTTCCTCTGAATCAACTAAGCCTTGGCTTTGGCACAACAAGCTTAATGATTCCAGTTAAGCGCGAACCATTGACCATAGAAAGCTTCGTAATCAATGTCGATGGACAATAAGTGGTCTTGACTTTGGCCAACAAACCACAACTTGGACAAGACACTGATATGAAACAAAGCCTTCGTGATTCAAACACATCTTCGACAGACAAAGGCCTTGACTTTGGCCAACAAACCAATGTCGTCTTAGATCTTGAGTAAGAATCATTCAATGGAAGGAATGACGCTTAATATATTGCGAGGGATTTTCGCGTGCAAATTGGCAACCAATTTATTATCTTTGTTAAGGTCTCATCATCATACACCCTTAAACATGCATTCTAAACACATAATAAAACGCATATGAAAATAAATAATAAAGATATGCGGATGGATACTATACACATTGATCCTAGATCAAAACACTCCATTTCTCTCTCAAGCTAGCACTTGTATTACTTCTACCCGTTACACTACACTTCAAAAGAAACCTCATTTACATTGAGGGGAATAGGTGAGAAGAGAATACAAAGAATGTGGCGGTGATAAGGCTGGACACGCAGGTCCAATTTAATAAATCAAATTTATTACAATAATTTCCAAAATTGCCCCCACCCGACTAATATCCATCCGATATAAATTATTCATTCATCACAACCATGTATTCACACAAGCATGTTATCAATCAATCGAATCAAATTAATTAATCTGATAATTAATGATCATCCAATGTTCAAACAACGATTTGATTTTGCTCGAGTCAAACTCATTTTGCGAATAAGTACTCAAAGTATGAATTCTCGAATTAAATTAAACTACATAATTAAATCCAATTCAATATGCATTTAATTCTAATTCGACTATTTAATTCCAAATAAACATTACACTTTAATAATAAACCTTTTACGACTTAAATTCCAAATTTAATCGTAACGCGTCTCAAAGGCTGATTAACGTCCAACGTAAATTCAATTAAAGTCCAATGGGCTTTAAATTGATTTCTTAAGGCGTGGACTTTTGGTCAACTCGGGTCAAACCGAATAACCAAAATCCAATCCGGGATTTACCCCATAAGCCCATAAATCAATCTTGGCCCACTAAGCCCAATTAAACTTGAAAGGTTCATTAAGTCGCATTTGGGCTTAACGGAAGTGGTTTTGGGCCCAATTGGATCCAATCCAATTTTCCTTAACCCAACTTTGTACAACAAAGCCCAATAAGCCCAACTACAACATAAAAAGTCCAAATCCAATTTAAAGGCCCAAATAATTAAATTACATAATCCAATTTCGCAATTTAATTACCTAAAGTGCATTACATGATTAATCACCCAATCAATATTTCTAAAACACAAATTTGTCCAATTAATCATGCTCAACTTCAACAAAACATGTCCAACACATTTCATGAAAAATCAAACCCATATACATGCTTCAAAGTCTCAGCCAAAGAGGATATTTTTTATCCGATTCGAATTCAATCCAATTAATTACATAATCGATATCAAATCCACATCCCGAATGATTTCCAACACATCCAATGTTCAAAAATCAAAAAATCCAAGACCTATAGGGCTCCTTTACATTCGGCCACACCAAAGTATTTGGGGAAAAATGTTCCAAACATTATTTATTCAAATTGATCCAATCAATCTTAAATTAAAACACATTTAAGCATATTCATTCATCCAATTTCACAAAATCATGCTCAAAATGATTTTATCCAAATTTTAAGCCCTAACATTTTCATGCTCAAACGTAGGCTCTTGATGCCATTGTGGGTTTCTAATTAGGTCCCAAGAACATTATAAGCATGAATAATAAGTGTGAATACATCAACGGAGGTAGCAGAATACTCACATCGATCAGTTGAGATGATACGGCAACAAATAAAATTTGTTTTTAGCCTCCAAAGTGGCGCCCAAGCAGTGCAGTCCACTGTCCAGAATTTTCAATTTTGAGTGATGATTTTGAGCTCCAAGCTTGAATCAAATGGTTCCCGGCTCATGAGTGGGTTTCATTATCACCTTCGTATACCTCTCGGGAGTGTGCTAGCACTTGGATTTTGCCACAAAATCACAAAAATGGCTTCCCATTCTCGGTAAACCAGAGGCAGTTCACTGCCCCTTGGGCGTGAACTTTGGGAGAGAAAAAAAAAGAAATGAGAGAGATGTGTTAGGTTAGTTAATGGTGTAAAACATTTCCTTTATATATTTTCCAAAAATATATAAATGTTTTACCATTTATTTAATCTTTCAAAAAGTCAAATAAATCAAGTTTAACCACTTTGAGTGTTCCACACTCCAACATCAATGTCCATCAAGTCAATCAAGTTGTCAAGTCACATCACTCAAAGTGACAAGTGATTTGACGCTTGAAATAACTAGCGATTTGATGCTTGATGCGATTCATGATTTGACGCTTGATTTAACTTACGTCCCGCACTCGAATTCAAAATGCGAATGCGCTCACAAATAATCTCGAGCTCGGGTTCGATAATTCCAAATTAACGATTTTTCCGTTGCGTCGTAATTAAATCTAATTTAATTAAATAATCATGCCTAGCATAATTACTATTCACGTCGCTAACGAATTAATTCTAAATTAATTCGTTCGCCCGAATTAAAATATAATTTTAATTCCGCGTCGAAATCCAATTTCGTTTAATATATCAAATATATTAATTTACCGATTAATTCCAAATTAATCGTTATCTCTATTTAATTGATATTTTATCCTAGATAAATAACTCCGAAATTAATCCTAGATTAATTTTCTCTCTCTTCTAATTAATCCCAGATTAATTAAAGTGCGAGTCATACGTCATCGGTGAATCTTTGGGAAGCGACCCATGAAATCCCCGGATATGTTGGTAGTAAATTCGGTCGTCGGACTATCCGAACACGTAAGTACCTCGTACTATATTTTACCGATTTACAAGACAATGTTGGCCTATAGCAAAGCGTCATGCCTACCCAATTCTCCGAAAATGTCCTTACAGGAATAAAGGATATGTATCAGGCGTAGTATACGTAGTATTGTGTATTTCTGTCTAGTATCGGATGATCACGTGCTAGGCCTGGGGCTGGAATTGTGTCTGCCCCGTAAGAAGCACATGTCGAATGTCTGGTAACTAGTCTCTATAATCGGATAAACCTGACCTAGTCATTTTATCCCGATAGCTGTAGCATTTAAGAGTACTAATATTGTATCCTACGTGACCATCATCTCCACTAAGACTGGAGTGATACTTCCATCTTGACATCACACCCAACACACTACGATTCTCAATATACCCAATATTGGCGTACACAGAACCTGTTAAAGCCCTGGATGACCGCAACCAAAGTATATTTATTGTCGCAAGTATTAGCGGTACAAGTCTCAAGTTAAGACTAAATACACCTACCCTGATTTCAGACTTCCATAGACACATAGTCATACTACCATTGGAATTCCGAGGGGGTCATCGGTGAAACAAAATCTCCTATTACACTTGCATGAGTATCCTATACCCAAATATATGAGAACTATGTCGTTGTGCCCTCACAACACGCACAAGTGCAATACTAGTCTTTTACGTATTTATCGATGTCCAATCTCGATAATACTTTGACTAGGGATATTTAATGATTTATCCTTCGTTGATTGATACTGTCTCATATCATTCTCAATCAAGGAAAAAATCATAGTTAATTTGTAAGAGTGCAATCTCCTTTGTCACATAGTTAATTTGTACAACAACACCATGATCTGTACAAATAGTGACGTTATGGGTCATAATTGTCCAACAGAGCAACAATCACATTGTTCTCTTAGTGAGTTGTATAAGTACTATACTTTGGTATCCCTCGGATAATCTACAATTGGCACTTATCCAATTTGGGTTCTAGTTTGGTATCATCCAAACTTATGCCTAGCATTCCCAAATCATCAGGAGTGAGAAACCTGGTTTCTTTCCTGTTCATATCTAACATGAAGTCTGTCAAACAGATTATTATGGAACCTTATTCAAAATAAGTTCTGCAATGTTTATGTTTATCCGTTGAAGGAAATGGTAGCTCAGAGCGACTCATGATTAACCTTATCATGTCCAACAAAATTCGGTTTATCCTGTTCGGACACACCGTCAAATTGACGTGTTCCGGGAGGAGTCCTCATTTGAAATAATACTATACTCTTTCAAGTATACGAGAAACTTGTTTCTTAAGTATTTTCCGTTACGGTCTTACCATGACGGTTTAATACTTTAGCCGATCTGTTTGTCTATTTCGTGTCGAAACTTTAAAAGTTTCCGATTTGTGTTTCAAAAGAGACACTTAACCATAACACGATGCCATACCCTTAAAGTTCATGAAATATTCATATCCATCTCTAGCCTAACTAGATATGGGCCCACTTGCTTCACTATGAACTAGGGCAAATAGATTGGTGGCATTTACACTTTTACCAAGTAAATAGTATTTTAGGCACTTTGCCCAATAAACTAGATTTGTAGACATCATTTGAATAGAATCAAATCAGTCTGAGTACCCACTCTTCAAAAGTGTGGATATACGAGTCTTGTTTAATTGTGTCCCAGACAATAATGCCACTGTAAGTTTCATCTGATCAAGTCAGTTTGAGTTATTTGTTTGTCATGTTATATGTTCGAGATTTAATTTATATTCAAAATATAAATTCTGTTATTCACATCTAATGTGATTATCTCAATATCATCTTTACATAATAAAACACTTTAGTGCTCTAGAGTATAAAGGTACATCCGCAACGGATTGAACACTGATATAGAGATAATGTTTCTAGTCAAACTAGTTACATTATAACAGTTTCCTAATTTAAGTACATACCCAAGGGTAGTTCTTAAACTTAGGTAACTACGGTAAAACAGCGACTTACGTCCCATTTCCGATTTGCAGATTAATCTCATCTGAAGTTAGTATCCTGCTCATAGCATATTCTGCACATCAGTACATATATTTTATGTACCACACTAAGTATTTAAATCCAATTTTAATATTAGTAGTGAACATGATTATGACAAACATATTTGAAGTCGGAGCCTTGCCCTTCTTCTGTTCCTTCATGTCTACCTTGTCTAAACGGCAGTCACACTTCCGTGATCCCGTTTGCCACAATTTAGGCAGACATTTTAGGATTTGTCCTTTATCTTCCCAGAAGATTATAATGATTTTGCCTTTGCCATTTTCAACACTCTAGAAACTTTTGGCCAAGCCTTGGCACTCTAGAATATCGGAGTAAGGTGCACCTTGCGCTACTTGCCTAATTGCAAAGTTTGACTTTATCTTCTTGAGAATAGTCATTAACTCTCCAAGAGTTATTTTTTGCAATTCAGTACTACTAAAATCTAAGTATAGATTTATGAAGATCCTTCAATTTCAATATCATACTTTAAGGATCTAATCCTTAGTTCTGATTAAGAAATTAAGGAGTCTATGCGACAAGCATAATGGATTAAGCATTAAAGTTATCATCACATAAATCTTCCAAAGATTATGCTCTACTATTTGCTTAACTCCGGGCTTAGGCCCAATATGTTATTTTATCAAATAAAGTAACTTATTAGTTTCCAGGACCATCCTGAAATTTATTCCCAATTTGAAAATTAAACCATTTAAATATATTTTCCCTAGGATTATGTTTTAAATGTCAATCTTTCAATTTTATCTTGATTCTAATAGTCCTACTATTTAATTAACTATTTCAGGTACTGTTTATTATAATGATTACAATAGTCCAACTATTTAATCAACTTTAATTTTAATATATAAATTCAATTATATTGATTACTATAATCCAATTATAAAATCAACTATAAATGAATAGTTTGAATACAGTCCAACTGTTTTAAAACAACGATTAAATATATTCCAACTAACATTTAATTTATTTGACGAATGATATTTGATTTGAGCGCGTATGGCAAGTAATCAAACGAATATTGTAAATTCAATTCTTGCCTCCCATTATTTTTCGACGAGCCTCTAACCCTCTGTCGAGTACTCGGGAAACCGTGTTTCCTAGTGGGCTAAGATCCCGTTAAATATCACACAATCTTGACTTTGTCCAACAAATTGTATGATAATTAACTAGGTAGATCTCTAAGATCGATTGGATCCCATCCAATTCCTAGATCCGGTAGGGGGACATCCAAGTCCGAAACATATATCTTATATATGTCAATATATCTAATATATTACCTAACCTTTTTTCCTCTGAATCAACTAAGCCTTGGCTTTGGCACAACAAACTTAGTGATCCCAGTTAAGCGGAACCCATTGACCATGGAAAGCTTCGTAATCAATGTCGATGGACAAGAAGTGGTCTTGACTTTGGCCAACAAACCACAACTTGGACAAGACACCGATATGGAACAAAGCTCTCGTGATTCAAACACATCCTCGACGGACAAAGGCCTTGACTTGGGCCAACAAGCCAATGCTAGTCTTGGATCTTGAATGAGAATCACTCAATGGAAGGAAAAACGCTTAATATTTGTGAGGGTTTTTCGCGTGCAAATTGGCAACCAATTTATTATCTTTGTTAAGGTCTCATCATCACACACCCTTAAACATGCATTCTAAACACATAATAAAGCGCGTATAATAATATAATAATGATATGCGGATGGATACTTTACACATTGATCCTAGATCAAATCTCTCCATTTCTCTCTCATGTTAGCACATGTATTACTTCTACCCGTTACACTACACTTCTAAAGAAACCTCATTTACATTGAGGGGAATAGGTGAGAAGAGAATACAAAGAATAAGGAAGTAATAAGGCTGGACACGCAGGTCCAATTAATAAATTCCAAATTTATTACAACAATTTCTAAAATTTCCCCACCCATATAATATCCATCTGATATATATTATTCATACATCGAAACCATATATTCACACAAGCATGTTATCAATCAATCTAATCAAATTAATTAATCTGATAATTAATGACCATCCAATATTCAAACAACGATTTGATTTTGTGCGAGTCAAACTCGTTTTGCGAATAAGTACTCAAAGTAAGAATTCTTGAATTAAATTAAACTACAGCATTAAATCCAATTTAATATATATTTAATACTAATTCACTTATTTAATTCCAAATTAAATATTTACACTTTATAATGAACCTTTGCTACTTAGATTCCAAATCTAATCGTTACGGGTCTCAAAGCCCGATTAACATCCAATGTCTTTCAATTAAAGTCCAATGGGCTTTCAATTAATTTCTTAAGGCATGGACTTTTGGTAAACATGGATCAAACCCAAAGACTAAAGCCCATTAAAGGAATCACCCTTATATGCCTTTGAAACCAATTTAGGCCCATTAGGCCCAATTAACCTTTAAAGGCCCAATAGTCGCATTTGGACTTAACGGAAGTGGTTTTGGGCGCAATTGGATGCAACCAATTTAGCCTAAACCCAACTTGGTACAACCAAGCCCATTAAAGCCCAATAACAACTTTCAAGCCCAATTTCTAAAATTGGCCCAACATAATTAAATTCCAAAATCCAATTTCATAAATTTAATTACTTAAAAGTGTATAACATAATCAACAACCCAAATCAATATTTCTAAAACATCGATTAGCCTAATTAATCATGCTTATCATCATCATCACATGTCCAACACATTTTGATTAAAATCAAACCCAGACATGCTTATCAAGTCTCGGCCAATGGAGGGGATTTTATGTCCAATTCGAATTCAATCCAATTAAATCCAATTAAACATTAAATCAACATTCCCATTTGATTTCCAACACATCCGATGATCAAAAATTAAAATGCCAAGACATAATAGGGTCCTAAACTCTCGGCCAAGCTACGATTTTGGGGAAATTTTTTCCAAACAAGTTTTCATCAAATTGATCCAATCAATCCTCAATTAAACATGTTTTAAGCATACTCAAACATCCAATTTAATCAAATCATGCTCAAACACATTTTACCCAAATTTTAACCCTAAGTCATATTTCATGCTTTTACTCCACTCTGATACCATTGTAGGAGTTCTACGGTCCCAAGGATCGAATAACAAGCAAGAAAATACATGTGAATACATTCAACGAAGTTGCGGAATACTTACATCGATCGGTTGAACGACGCGGTGGACAATAAAAATTCATTTTCTACTCACTATCATGCTCGGCATACCACTGAAATGGGCTCCTCCATTTTTTGCTTTAGACTCCATAAAAGCTCCAATATTTGTGATGAAACAATTCCATGCACACGGGTGGGTTTCCCTATCACTTTCGGACGAATCCGGAGTGTGCTAGCACCTTGATTTTGCAACAAAATCACTATATTTCTTCTCTATGGCTCTCAGCATTTTGGGCAGAAACCAGTGGAAGAACAGCCCAAATGGACGTGAGAGGGAGAGTGTAGAGTTGAGAGAGAGATAAAAAATTGTGTATTAGATTGATTGTTTTCCAAAAACCATCAAACATACACCAAAACATTCAATATATTAAATGTCAATCAAGCTTTCAAAAGCTTTTCAACAACTCCTATCAAGTCACATCTTCCAATCAATCAAGTGACTAGATGTCACATCACTCAAAGTGACTAATGATTTGACGCTTGGTGTGACTAGCGATTGGACGCTTGATTTGACTTGCGTGTCGCACTCGAATTCGAAATGTGAATCTGCTCGCAATCAATCCCGGGCTCAGGTTCGCTAATTCCAAATTAACAAATTTTCCCTTGCGACATAAATAAATGATTATGCCTAGCGAAATCACTATTCATGTCACTAACGAATTAATTCTAAATAATTCGTTCACCCGAATTAAAATCTGATTTTAATTCCGCATCGAAATCTAATTTCGATTAATATATCGAATATATTATTTTATAGATTAATTCCAAATTAATCGCTTTCTCTCTTTAAATGATATTTTATCCCAGATAAAATATCTCCGTAATTAATTCTAGATAAATTTTCCTTCTCTACTAATTAATCTATGATTAATTAAGTGCGAGTCATACGTCATCGGTGAATCTTCGGGAAGCGACCCATGAGATGTTGGTTTCTATGATTTGTCCCAAGATCATAATAAACAAAGAAATGCGAATGAATAATGAAGAAGTGAGGCGGAAACACGCTTACATCGAACGGATTTGGATGCGTCAAACAACAAAATTTATTCCTCTAAGGAGTCCAAGATTCAGCCAAGGCAGTCCACAATGCTCCAAGCTTTGTTTTTTTCTTTCCAAGCTCTTGAATAGGTTTCCCTAATCACCTTGTATGATCCCTTGAAGAGTGCTAGCCCTTAGTGAATTTTTGGAACAAAAGTTCACACCTTTTCTTGTCAATTTTGGTCAAGAAAATGAAAGAAATGTTGAGTTCAATACATGTCCCAAGATCAACAAATCATGCATAAAAAACCGCATATGAACACATCAAAGGAGGTGCGGAATATACTCACATTGAATTTCGGTTTTGATGTTTGAAGAATAAGGTGCGATTTTGGCTCCCTCCAAGTCATGGCAGTAGCTTCTTCTTGCAGTGGGCTGCGCGAGTGAGGACTGATTTGGACTCCACCATGTTCGGCCATAGTTGAGCACCATTGAAGCTCAAAGCTTCAAGCTTTCCAAGCTCATGAGCACTTCCCTATCACCTATGTATGCCTCCTAGAGTGTGCTAGCACAATCATCTTCCATGCATCTCAATATTCTCGGTGAAACCAAAAAAAGGAAGAAGAAAACGGCAGTGAAGCCGTGAGATGCAAAGAAAAGAGAGGGAAGAGAGAAACCGTAAAAGGTTTTCATGTGTGAGAGAGAGAGGACCGAAATTGTATGTAAAAGGAAAAGAAAAAAGTAATATATATTTATTCATTTATTTTTCCAAAAAAATAAAAACATAATATATAATATTCCATCACTTTACTTTTAAAACTTTAAGTCATATCACATCACTTTTCACATCACATCTATTCACTTTAATAAAGTGACATGTGTCAATCACATCACTCAAAGTGACAAGTGATTTGACAATTGATGCGACTAGTGATTTGACGCTTGATGTGACTTGCGTGCCGCACTCGGATTCGAAATGCGAATGCGCTCGCAATCACTCTCGGGCTCGGGTTCGCTAATTCCAAATTAACGAATTTTCCGTCGCGTCGTAATTAAATGATTACGCCTAGCGAAATCACTATTCACGTCGCTAACGAATTAATTCTAAATTAATTCGTTCGCCCGAATTAAAATCCAATTTTAATTCCGCGTCGAAATCCAATTTCGTTATAATATATCGAATATATTATTTTATCGATTAATTCTAAATTAATCGTTCTCTCTCTTATTTAATTATATTTTATCCAGATAAAATATCTCCGTAATTAATCCCAGATTAATTTTCTCTCTCATCGAATTAATCCCAGATTAATTCTATCTCTCTCTTCTAATTAATCCCAGATTAATCAAGTGCGAGTAATACGTCATCGGTGAATCTTCAGGAAAGACCCATGAGATCTCCGGATATGTGGCAGTAAATACGGTCGTCGGACTATCCGAACACGTAAGTACCTCGTACTACGTTTATACCGATTTACAAGACAAGGTTGGCTTCTAGCAAAGCGCCATGCCTACCCAATTCTCCAGAAATATTCTTATAGGAATATATAGATCTATATCAAGCGTAGTATACTAAGTATTGTGCGTATCGGCCCAGTATCGGATAATCACGTGTTAGGGCTGGGGCTGGATAAGTGTCTGCCCCGTCCGAAACACATATCGGATGTCTGGTAACATAGTCTCTATAATCGGATATACATGACCTGGTCACAATATCCCGATTGGTTGCGCAACACTCAAGAGCACTAGTACCGTATCCTGCGTGACATCATCTCCATATGACTGGAGTGATACTTCCGTCTCGACATCACATCCAATACACTACGACTCTCTGATAAACCCAGAAGTGGTGAACACAGAACCGGTCAAAGCCCCCAACCACCAAAACCAAAGTTTATCGATTATCGTAAGTATTAGCGATGCAAGTCTCAGGTTAAGACTATACACACCTACCTTGATTTCGGCCTCCCATAGACACATAGTCATAATACCAATGGGATTCCGAGGGGTCTATCCAGAGCGAAGCTGTTTCCCGTACCATCGGTGAAACACGACCTCCTATCGCACTTGCATAAGTATCCAATACTTATATATATGAGAACTATGCCGTTGTGCCCTCACAACGCGCACAAGTGCAATACTAGCCTATTCCGCATTATCGATGTCCAGTCTCGATAATACTACGGCTAGGGATATTTAATGATTAATCCTTCGTGGACTGATACTGTCTCATATCATCTCAATCCAGGAACTAATCATAGGGACCTCTCTTCATTTATATATATATGGTGATCTAATCACAAATGATGAGAGTGCAATTTCCTTGTTACATAGTTAATTTTGCTACAACAACACAATGTTCTGTGCAAATAGTGACGCTATGGGTCATATTATCCAACATCATATTATCCAACAATCTCCCACTTGGCACATAGCCAGTCACTCGAGTGTCTAACACCCGAACTATGTAAGGTTCGCTCAAATTGCTGAGGAAAGGTTTTCGTCAGCGGATTTGTTTGATTATCATTTAACGCGATTTATACGATCATCACATCGCACGATGTATGATCCGAACGAATCAGATGATATAGAAGTATATATCTGGATCGTTGATGAGACCATTAATTCTTTAGCCTGTGCTGATGCCTAGCTCAGCTGCTAACAGAACTATATCTAATCTAATTAGATATGTATCGACCCAAATGACTTCTATTGCTGCCTCAGCTGCTGCAATTAACCCGCATTTGTTGTTTATGCGGTAACAGTATCTTGCTTGGAAGATTTCCAGCTTACTGCACCGTTATTCAAACTGTATAGTACCGTTTGCGACTTTTAGTCGTCTTTATCGGTTATAGGAAACTTGCTATAGTGATCCCAGTCACTTCAAGTTCTCCTTCTCCATAGACTAAGAAAGCATCCTTAGTTCTCTAAGAAACTAACGGATGTTCCTAACATCAATCCAGTGACTATCACTCGGATTAGCCTGTTTGTGAATCCATATGCTCAAAGCGTATGATACACCAGGTTTTGTACATTTTTCAATGTACAGCCCACGGAGAGTATTTCGAAAGTCAAGCTTTCCCGACATATATTTTATGGGAATATCATTTCCAAGAAATGACGTATTATCATTATTTTATAGGACAGCCACTGTCAGTGCGCTCCCACTAACCCTCTTATTTACACAAAATCATTTTCATTTTGAATTAAATCATACACCATTATGATTACATCAAAATGATAATTCCAAGAACTTATGCTCGCGTCAGCAAGCATTATCCAAATGGATCTACGTGGCAATAGGTAAAAGGTTGAATCGTAATCAACACAATGTCGATAACGATACCTTTCCGTTAAAAGCCTAGCTTTATACGTTGGTATATTGCCATCCATGTACGTCTTCCTTGAAGACTTATAGTACCAATAGGCACAATGCCATGTGGTACATCAACTAGTATCCAAACTGGTTGATATACATGGAATCCATTTCGGACTCATGACACTTTGTCATAATAGGGAGTCGATACCTCGTATCACTTCCTTTGTTCTCGTGTATTTGAAGATTAATGGTATAGTTTCATCATTGATGAACTATATATGTTCCATTAAGATTCAGTGCCTATAACAGTATTACTCCGATTTTCATCGAGTTATACTATCCTCCCACTTACCACTGCATATCGGTATTCCTCTTAGGAAAACCGCATGGTGAGCACAATCTAATTGTTCTCTAGTGAGGTGTTAAGTACAATACTTATGGTATCCCTAGGATGACCTACAATTGGCACTTATCATATTTGGGTTTTAGTTTGGTATCATCCAAACATATGCCAAGCATACCCAAATAGTCAGGAATGAGAAACTCGGTTTCTTTCCTTTCATATCTAATATGATATCTGTCAAACAGATTATTATGGAACCTTATTCAAAATAAGTTCTTGCACTGTTTAAAGCTTATCCGTTGAAGGAAATGGTAGCTCAAAGCGACTCGTGATTAACCTTATTATGTCTAACAAAATTCGGTTAATCCTGTTCGGACACACCGTCAAAATGACGTGTTCCGAGAGGAGTCCTCATTGAAAGAATACTATACTCTTTCAAGTATACGAGAAACTTACTGCTTAAGTATTTTCATTACGGTCTTACCGTGATGGTGTAATACTATAACCGATCTGTTTGTCTATTCCGTGTCGAAACTATAAAAGTTTTCGATTTGTGTTCTTCAAAAGAAACACACAACCATTACGTGATGCCACATCCGTATAGGTCACGTAATATTTATATCCACCTCTAGCCTAGCTAGACACGGGCCCACTTGCTTCACTATGAACTAGGGCTAACAGATCGGTGGCATTTTCACTTTTACCGAGTAAAGGTGTTTTAAGCACTTTGCTTAATAAACTAGATTCGTAGACTTTATTTGAATAGTCAAATCAGTCCTAGTACCCGCTCTTCAAAAGTGCGGATATACGATTCTTGTTTAGTAGTGTCCCTGACAACCATGCCACAATTAAGTTTCTTAACTGATCAAATCAGTTTGAGCTATTAATTTGTCATGTTATGTATTTGAGATATTATTTATATTCAAAATATAAATTCTGTTATTCACATCTAATGTGTTTATCTCAATATCATCTTTATATAATAAAACACTTTAGTGTTCTAGAATATAAAGGTACACCCGCAGCGGGTTATACGCGATATAGAGATAATGTTTCTAGTCAAACTAGTTACATTATAACAGTTTCTAATTTAAGTACTAACGCGAAGGCAGTTCCTAAATTTAGATATCTACGGTTAAAACAGCGACTATCGTCCCGTTTACTATTCGCAGAGTGATCTCATCTGAAGTCAGTATCCTGCTTAAAGCAGATTCTGCACAACAGTACATATTTATGTATCACACTAAGTATTTAAAATCCAATTTCAATACTAGTTGTGAACATAATTATGACAAACATATTTGAAGTAAGAGCCTTGCTCGTCTTCAATTCCTTCTTAGGATTTGTCCTATTATCTTCCTAGAAGACCTAATCCATAATTCATTATTTTATCAAATAAAATAAATTATTAATTTCCAAGACCATCTTGAAATTACTCCCAATTTGAAAATTAAATCATTTAAAATATTTTAATCCAAGATTATATTTTAAATATCCAACTTTTCAATTTTATCTTGATTACAATAGTCCAACTATTTAATCAACGATTAGTGGTACTATTTATATAATGATTATAATAGTCCAACTATATAATCAAATATAATCCAAATTAATTAACCTCAATTACATTGATTACTATAATCCAATTATAAAATCAACTGTAAACTGAAATTAATTAATTCAAATATATTGATTAATATAATCCAATTATATATAATCAACTATAATACAGTCCAACTGTTTATTAAAACAACAATTTAAATATTAGTCCAACTAACATTTAATAATACGACGAAATAATTTAAATGAGCGCATATGGCGAGTAATTGAACGAGTATTGCAAATTCAATTCTTGCCTCCCACTATTTTTCGTCGAGCCTCTAACCCTCTGTGGAGTACTCGGGAAACCGTGTTTCCTAGTGGGCTAGGATCCTGTTAAATAACATACAACCTTGACTTTGGCCAACAAGCTGTATGCTACTTACCAGGTAGATCTCACAGATCAATTGGATCCAATCCAATTCCCAGATCCGGTTAGGTGGACATCCAAGTCCTAAACATATTGTTTATGCCAATGTATCTAATACATTTTCCTAACCTTATCCTCCGAATCATCTAGGCCTTGGCTTTGGCACAACAAACCTAATGATTCCAGTTAAGCGGGACCCATTGACAAGGAAAGTTTCGTAATCAATGTCTTTGGACAAGAAGTGATCTTGACTTTGGCCAACAAATCACAACTTGGACTAGACACCGATGTGGAACAAAACTCTCATGATTCAAATACATCCAATTGACAAGGTCTTGACTTTGGCCAACAAACCAATGCCAATCAGATCTTGAACAAGAATCATTCAATGGAAGGATAATCGCTTAATATAGATTGAGGGATTTTCGCGTGCAAATTGGCTACCAATTTTTATCTTTGTTAAGGTCTCATCATCATACACCCTTAAACATGCATTCTAAACACATAATAAAGCGTATATAAAATAAAATAATAATGATATGCGGATGGATACTTTACATTGATCCTAGATCAAATCTCTCATTTTCTCTCTCCAAAGCTAGCACTTGTATTTACTTCTACCCGTTACACTACACTTCTAAAGAAACCTCATTTACATTGGAGGGGAATAGGTGAGAAGAGAATACAAAGAATAGGAGATAAGGCTGGACACGCAGGTCCAATTTAATAAATCAAATTTATTACAACAATTTCTAAAATTGTCCACCCGACTAATATCCATCCGATATACATTATTCACGCATCGCAACCATGTATTCATACAAGCATGTTATCAATCAATCTAATCCAATTAATTAATCTGATAATTAGTGATCATCCAATGTTCAAACAACGATTTGATTTTGTTCGAGTCAAACTCGTATTGCGAACACGTACTCAAAATACGATTTCTCAAATTAAATTAAACTACATAATTAAATCCAATTTAATACGCATTTAATTCTAATTCACTATTTAATTCCAAATTAAATATTACACTATTATTAACGAACCTTCTACGATTTAAATTCTAAATTCAATCGTTATGGGTCTCAAAGCCCAATTAACGTCAAACGTTTATTTAATTAAAGTCCAATGGGCTTTTAATTAATTTCTTAAGGCGTGGACTTTTGGTCAACTCGGGTCAAACCGATAACCAAAGTCCAATCCGGGAGTTACCCCATAAGCCTTTAAATTAATTTTGGCCCATTAGGCCCAATTAAATAATTAAGGTTCATTAAGTCATAATTGGACTTTATGGATTCGGTTTTGGGCCTAATTGGATCCAACCAATTTTGCCTAAACCCAACTTTGTTACAACAAAGCCCAAAGCCCAATTACAACCTAACAAGCCCAATTTCCAAAATCAAGCCCAAATTAATTAACTTATAAAATTCCAAATTTCACAATTAATTAACCTAAGTGTAATACACATCAATTACCCAATTAACATTTCTAAAATATCAATTAGCCTAATTAATCATGCACTTTAACAACCAAATAGTGTCCAACACAATTCAATTAAAATCAAACCCAATTAACATGCTATCAAGTCTCGGCAATTAGGGGTTTTTCAATTCGATTCGGTTTCAATCCAATTGAGTCCACAATCTTAATTTCCAAATCAATTCAATTCATCCAATGAATTAAAACAAAAAATCACAAAGAATTTCATGTTCCATAGAATTCGGCCAAGCCACTTTAAAAGGGAAAAATGTTCTAAATCAAAATTCAATCCAATTGAACTTCAAAACAACATTCACCAATTGTTTTAAGTCATCCAATGATCAAACAAACAAAATTACCAAGACATTAGGTTCTTCCAATTTTCGGCCAAGCCTCCAATTTGGGGAAAATTGAATCCAATCCAATTTCATGAAATTGACCACACACAATCTCAATTAAACATGTTCTAAGCATGCTTAAACATCCAATTCAATTAAACATGCTCAAACACATTTTACCCAATTTCAAGTTTCATGTTCAACCTAAAGAATTGGGGAAAATTGATCTAATCTAATTTTCTTGAAATTGATCATGCACAACTTCAATTCAACCTTATTCAAGCATACTTCATCAAACAATTCAACCAAATCATGCCTAAAATAGAGTTTACCCAAATTAAAGTTTTGACCAAAATAAGCAAATTGGGGAAAATCAATCCAATGAATTATTTATCAAATTGATTACATACAACTCAAATTCAATCATATATAATCATTCTCAAACAATCAATTTGACAGAATCAAGCTAAATCAAAAAGCCCCAAATATGCTCAAGAACCCTAAATCGGTTTTCATGCAACAATAGCTCAAGATACCATTGTTGAGTTCAATACATGTCCCAAGATCAACAAATCATGCATAAAAAACCGCATATGAACACATCAAAGAGGTGCGGAATATACTCACATTGAATTTCGTTTTGATGTTTGAAGAACAAGGTGCGATTTTGGCTCCCTCCAAGTCATGGCAGTAGCTTCTTCTTGCAGTGGGCTGCGCGAGTGAGGACTGATTTGGACTCCACCATGTTCGGCCATAGTTGAGCACCATTGAAGCTCAAAGCTTCAAGCTTTCCAAGCTCATGAAGACACTTCCCTATCACCTATGTATGCCTCCTAGAGTGTGCTAGCACAAATCATCTTCCATGCATCTCAATATTCTCGGTGAAACCAAAAAAAGGAAGAAGAAAACGGCAGTGAAGCCGTGAGATGCAGAAGAAAAAGAGAGGGAAGAGAGAAAACGTAAAAGGTTTTCATGTGTGAGAGAGAGAGGACCGAAATTGTATGTAAAAGGAAAGAAAAAGTAATATATATTATATTCATTTATTTCCAAAAAAAATAAAACATATATATATATATTCCATCACTTTTACTTTTAACTTTAAGTCATATCACATCACTTTTCACATCACATCTATTCACTTTAATAAAGTGACATATTGTCAAGTCACATCACTCAAAGTGACAAGTGATTTGACAATTGATGCGACTAGTGATTTGACGCTTGATGTGACTTGCGTGCCGCACTCGGATTCGAAATGCGAATGCGCTCGCAATCACTCTCGGGCTCGGGTTCGCTAATTCCAAATTAACGAATTTTCCGTCGCGTCGTAATTAAATGATTACGCCTAGCGAATTCACTATTCACGTCGCTAACGAATTAATTCTAAATTAATTCGTTCGCCCGAATTAAAATCTAATTTCAATTCCGCGTCGAAATCTAATTTCGTTATAATATATCGAATATATTATTTTATCGATTAATTCTAAATTAATCGTTCTCTCTCTATTTAATTAATATTTTATCCCAGATAAAATATCTCCGTAATTAATCCCAGATTAATTTTCTCTCTCATCGAATTAATCCCAGATTAATTCTATCTCTCTCTTCTAATTAATCCCAAATTAATCAAAGTGCGAGTAATACGTCATCGGTGAATCTTCAGGAACCGACCCATGAGATCTCCGGATATGTTGGCAGTAAATACGATCGTCGGACTGCCCGAACACGTAAGTACCTCGTACTACGTTTATACCGATTTACAAGACAAGGTTGGCTTCTAGCAAAGCGCCATGCCTACCCAATTCTCCAGAAATATTCTTATAGGAATATACAGATCTATATCAAGCGTAGTATACTAAGTATTGTGCGTATCGGCCCAGTATCGGATAATCACGTGTTAGGGCTGGGGCTGGATAAGTGTCTGCCCCGTCCGAAACACATATCGGATGTCTGGTAACATAGTCTCTATAATCGGATATACATGACCTGGTCATAATATCCCGATTGGTTGCGCAACACTCAAGAGCACTAGTACCGTATCCTGCGTGACATCATCTCCAATATGACTGGAGTGATACTTCCGTCTCGACATCACATCCAATACACTACGACTCTCTGATAAACCCAGAAGTGGTGAACACAGAACCGGTCAAAGCCCCCAACCACCAAAACCAAAGTTTATCGATTATCGTAAGTATTAGCGATGCAAGTCTCAGGTTAAGACTATACACACCTACCTTGATTTCGGCCTCCCATAGACACATAGTCATAATACCAATGGGATTCCGAGGGGTCTATCCAGAGCGAAGCTGTTTCCCGTACCATCGGTGAAACACGACCTCCTATCGCACTTGCATAAGTATCCAATACTTATATATATGAGAACTATGCTGTTGTGCCCTCACAACGCGCACAAGTGCAATACTAGCCTATTCCGCATTATCGATGTCCAGTCTCGATAATACTACGGCTAGGGATATTTAATGATTAATCCTTCGTGGACTGATACTGTCTCATATCATCTCAATCCAGGAACTAATCATAAGGACCTCTCTTCATTTATATATCTATTGTGATCTAATCACAAATGACGAGAGTGCAATTTCCTTGTTACATAGTTAATTTGCTACAACAACACAATGTTCTGTGCAAATAGTGACGCTATGGGTCATATTATCCAACAAGAAAATGGGAGAGCAAAAACCTTCATTGGTTTCGGCCTTGAGGACAGAGATGAGAGATTGTGTATTTGATTTCCAAATCAATAATAATATGTTTCAAAAATAATTACTAAAGATATACCAAACCTTGGTTGGTATATGTCACACAAGTCTATCATTTGGAGTGTTTTTCACTCTTTCACCAACCCACCAAAACCCATCAAACAAAAGTGACAAGTGATGTGATGGTTGATGTGACATATGGGCCCCACTCGATTCCAAATGCGAGTGGGCCCGCAAACACTCCCGGGCTCAGGTTCGCTAATTCCGAATTAACGAACTTTTATCGCGACGTAACTTAAATTGAATTTAATTAAATAATTATGCCTAGTAAAATTAATATTCATGTCGCTAACGAATTAATTCTAAATCAACTCGTTTGCCCGAATTAAAATCTAATTTTAATTCCGCGTCGAAATCTAATTTTGAATAATATATCGAATATATTATTTTAATGATTAATTCCAAATTAATCTTTCTCCTCTTCAAATAGTACTTTATCCAAGATAAAGTCTATCCGCAATTAATCCCAGATTAATTAAGTTCGAATCATACGCCATCGGTGAATCTTCGGGAAGCGACCCAAGAGATCCCTGGATATGTTGGCAGTAAATACGGTCGTCGGACTATCCGAACACCTACGTACCTCGTACTATATTTTTACCGATTTACGAGACAATGTTGGCTTCTAGCAAACCACCATGCCTACCTAATTCTCCATAAATATTCTTACTGGAATATACGATCTTTATCAGGCATAGTATACCGTAGTATTATGTATGCGATCCAGTATCAGATGTCACGTGCAAGGCCTGGGGCTGGAATAGTGTCTGCCCCGTATGAAGCACATATCAGATATCAAGCAACTAATCTCTTTGAATCGGATAATCATGACCTTGTCATATTATCCCGATGGTTGCGACACTATAGAGAACCAGTTCTGAATCCCTGCGTGATCATCATCTCCATATGTCTGAAGTGATACTTCCGTCTTGATATCACATCCAATACACTACGATTCCCAATAAACCCAGCAGAGGCGTACACAGAACCTGTTAAAGTCTTGGACGACCAAAACCAAAGTTTACCGATTGTCGCAAGTACTAGCGATGCAAGTCTCAGGTTAAGACCAATTACACCTACCCTGAAGCGGACTCCCATAGAAACATATACATACTTCCAATGGGAGTCCGCGGGGTCTATCCAGAGCGAAGCTGTTTTCCGTACCATCGGTAAAACACAACCTCATATCGCACTTGCATAAGTATCATATACTTGCACATATGAGAACTATGCTGTTATGCCCTCACAACGCGCACAAGTGCAATACTAGTCTATTCCGCTTTATCGATGTCCAGTCTCGATAATACTACGACTAGGGATATTTAATGATTAAACCTTTATGGATTGATACTGTCTCATATAATGTCAATCCGCAACTAATCATATGGACTTTTACCATTTATATATCAAAGTAAATTAATTACAAAACGGTAAAAGGCAATTTCATTACTACATAGTTAATTTTGTACAAAAACACAATATCTTTTACAAACAGTGACGCTATGGGTCATAACTGTCCAACATGAGATCCCCGGATATGTTGGTAGTAAATGCGGTCGTTGGACTATCCGAACACGTACGTACCAAGTACTACGTTTTACCGATGTACAAGACAATGTTGGCTTCTAGCAAAGCGCCATGCCTACCCAATTCTCCAAAAATATCCTTACAGGAATATAATGATCTGTATCAGGCGTAGTATACGTAGTATTGCGTATTTCAATCCAGTATCGGATGATCACATGCAAGGCCTGGGGCTGGTACAGTGTCTTCCCCATACGAAGCATATATTGGATAACGAGCAACTAGTCTCTTTATAATCAGATGATCATGAACAAGTCATATTATCTTAATGGTTGCCACCCTTTAGAGAACCAGTTCTGTATCCCTGCGCGATCATCATCTCCATATGACTGGAGTGACACTTTCATCTTGACATCACACCCAATACACTACGATTCTCAATATACCCAACACAGGCATACACAGAACCTGTTAAAGCCCTGGACGACCAAAACCAAAGCATATTGATTGTCGCAAGTATTAGCGATGCAAGTCTCAGGTTAAGACCAAATACACCTACCCTGATTTCGGACTTCTATAGACACATAGTCATACTACCAATGGAATTCCGAGGGGGTCTATCTTAAGCGAAGCTGTTTTCCGTATCATCGGTAAAACAAACCTCCCATTACACTTGCATGAGTATCTTATACCCAAATATATGAGAACTATGCAGTTATGCCCTCATAACGCGCACAAATGTAATACTAGTCTTTTACGTATTTATCGATGTCCAATTTCGATAATACTCTGACTAGGGATATTTAATGATTTATCCTTCGTGGACTAATACTGTCTCATATCATTCTCAATCCAGGAACAAATCATAAGGACCTTCTATCATTTATACATCTTGGTGATCTAATCACAAATGATAAGATAGCAATCTCCTTTGTCACATAGTTAATTTGTACAACAACCCCATGATCTGTACAAATAGTGACGCTATGGGTCATAACTGTCCAACATAAGAGTACTAGTTTCGTATCCTACGTGATCATCATCTCCACTATAACTGAAGTGATACTTCAATCTTGACATCACACCCAATACACTACGATTCTCAATATATCCAGAAGAGGCGTACACAGAACATGTTAAAGCCCTGGACGACCAAAACCAAAGTATATTAATTGTGCAAGTATTAGCGGTGCAAGTCTCAGGTTAAGACCAAATACACCTACTCTGATTCGAACTTCCATAGACACATAGTTATACTACCAATGGAATTCTGATGGGTCTATCCAGAGCGAAGCTATTTCCGTACCATCGGTAAACACAACCTCCTATCACATTTGTATAAGTATCCAGTACTTAAATATATGAGAACTATTTTGTTATGCTCCCGCAACACGCACAAGTGTAATACTAGTCTATTCCGCATTATCGATGTCCAATCTGGATAATAATACAACTAGGGATTATTTAATAATTAAACCTTCGTGGATTGATACTGTCTCATATCATCTCAATCTGGAACTAATCATAAGGACGTTTTATCATTTATATATATATACCAGTAGTCCAATTACAATTGATAAAAGAACAGTTTCCTATGTCACATAGTTAATTTGTACAATAACACCATGTTCTGTACAAATAGTGATGCTATAGGTCATAATTGTCCAACAAGCTCCCACTTGGCCTATAGCCAATCACTTAGGTGTCTTACACTTGAACTATGTACGGGTGGCTCAAACTTCTGCTGAGAAACAGCTTTCGTCAGCGGATTTAAAAGGTTATCATCTTATGAGATTTATTCGATCATCACATCGCCACGATGTATGATCCGACGAATCAGATGAAAACAGTTGAAGTATATATTTGGATCATTGATGAGACCGTTAATTCTTTAGCCTGCGCTGAGGTCTAGCTTAGCTGGTAACATAACCATTTCTAATCTAATTAGAATTATTTTGATCCAAAATACTTCTTTTGCTGCGACAGTTGCAGCAAAGTTCCGCTTTTGTTGTTTATTCGGCAACAGTATCTTACTTGGAAGATTTCTAGCTCACTGTGCTGTTATTAAAACTATACAGTACCCATATTACGACATATAGTCGTTTTTATCGGTATGGAAACTTGCAGTAGTGAACCCAGTCACTTAAAGTTCTCCTTCTCCATAGTTTAAGACAGCATCCTTAGTTCGTCTAAGATACTTAAGGATGTCCTTAACATCAATCCAGTGACTTTAACTTGGATTGGCCTGATGGTTACTCCATATCCTCAAAGCATATGAGACACCAGGTCACGTACATATCTTTCAATGTACGAGTACTCAGAGAGTGCCAACAACCTTTTAGATCTATCCTAGTAGATCTTTATTCCTAGAAAAAAGGTTGTCTCTCCCA
The DNA here is from genome assembly GCA_019454045.1 of Zanthoxylum bungeanum. Classification (NCBI taxonomy): domain Eukaryota; kingdom Viridiplantae; phylum Streptophyta; class Magnoliopsida; order Sapindales; family Rutaceae; genus Zanthoxylum; species Zanthoxylum bungeanum. Next base: position 253,110 of record SKCR01031919.1, read on the forward strand.
AGTATTCTATGGAGAATTTTCATGAAAGCCAAGCTTTCACAGATTTTGATAGGAATATCATTTCCAAGAAATGATATATCATCATTATATAGGACAATCATCATCAGTGCGCTCCTACTACCTCCTTATATACACAAGAATCATTTTTGTTTTGAACTAAATCATATACCATTATGATTACATCAAAATGATAGTTCCAAGAACGCAATGCTTGTTTCAATCCATAAATGGATCGATTTAACTTGAAAACCTTGTTTGCTTGTTTTGGTACGATAAAACCGTTAGGATGTTGATAAACATCCTCTAAAAGGTTTCCGTTAAGGAAAATAATCTTGACGTTCTGCTGCCATATTTCATAAATGAAACATGCAGCATTAGCAAGCATTATCCAAATGGATTTAACCATGGCAATGTGTAAATGGTTTCATCGTAATCGACACTATGTTGATAACGAAACCCTTTCGCTACAAGCCTAGCTTAGTACGATTATTTGTTGCCATCCATGTATGTCTTCCTTGAAGATATATATAGTACCAATAGACATAATGCCTTCCGGTACATCAACCAGTGTCCAAATTTGGTTGGTATATATGAAATCCATTTCGGACATTATGGCACTTTGCCATAATTGGCAGTTGATACATTGTATCACTTTCTCATTCGTAGTCAGTTCGTATTCCTCAATAAGATTAACATCTTTATGAGGTGAGATCAGAAACCCATACCTTCTAGGTTGTCTGCTGACTCTCTAAAACTACGCAGTTCTTGTGTATTAGAAGATTATTGGTACAGTTTCATCTCTGATGAACTATTTGTGTTCCATTAAAGAATTGGTGCCAGGGACAGTATTACTCCGATTTTCATCGAGTTTTACTTTCCTCCCACTTACCACTGCATATAGGTATTCCTCTTAGGAAAACCACATGGTGAGCAACAATTACATTGTTCTCTTGTGAGATGTATAAGTACTATACTTTGGTTTCCCTAGGATAACCTACAAATTAGGCATTTTAACCGATTTGGGTTCTAGTTTAGTATCATCCAAACTTATGCCCAGCATTCCCAAATCTGTAGGAATGAGAAAACCCGGTTTCTTTCATGTTCATATCTAATATGAATTCTGTTTTACAAATTTTCATGGAACCTTATTAAAAATAAGTATTGCACTATTTAATACTTATCCCTTGAAGGAAAATGGTAGCTCAGAGCGGCTCATGATTAACCTTACTATGTCTAACTCAGTTCGATTTCTCTGTTCGGACACACCATTATTTTTGAGGTGTTCCGTGAGTCCACTATGAAAGAATACTATAATCTTTCATATAATCTTGAAAATTATTGCTTAAGTATTTTCCACCACGGTCTAATCGTGACGGTTTAATACTTTAGCCGATCTGTATGTCTACTTCGTGTCGAAACTCTTTGAATTACTCAAAAGTTTCCAATTCATGTTTCAAAAGAAACACATAACCGTAACGCAATTCCACATCCGTAAAGGTTACGAAGTATTCAAATCTAACTCTAGCCTAGCTAGATATGGGCCCACTTACATCACTATGAACGAGGGCTAACAGATCGGTGGCACTTACACTTTTACCAAGTAAAAAGTATTTTAGGCACTTTGCCTAATAAACTAGATTCGTAGACATCATTTGAATTGAATCAAATCCGTCCTAGTACCCACTCTTCAAAAGTATGGATATACGAGTCTTGTTTATATGTCCCAGACAATAATGCCACAAATAAGTCTCATCTGATTAAATCAGTTTGAGCTATTTGTTTGTCACTTTATATGTTTGAGATTTGTTTATATTCAAAATATAAAGACTGTTATTCACATCTAATGTGTTTATCTCAATATCATCTTTATAAAATAAAACACTTTAGTGTTCTAGAATATAAAGTTATACCCGCAACGGGTTTAACTTCGATATAGAGATAATGTTTCTAGTCAAACTAGGTATATGATAACAGTTTCCTAATTTAAGTACAACCCAAAAGGGAGTTCCTAAACTTAGGATTCTACGGTTAAAACAACGACTCTCATCCCGTTTCCGACTCGTAGAGCGACCTTAATTGAAGTTAGTATCCTGCTAATTAGCAGATTCTGCACATCATTACATATTTATGTACCACATCTAGTATCAAAAATCTAATTTTGAAACTAGTAGTGAACATGTTTATGACAAACATACTTGAAGTCAAAGCCTTGCCTCGCCTTCATTTCCTTCATGTATGCCTTGTCCATATGGCAGTTACGCTTCCAGTAACCCAGTTTACCACAATCTTGGAAGACATCTTGAGATATGTCATTTGTCTTCCTAGAAGACTGAGATGATTTTGCCTTTGCCATTTTCCACACCTCAGAAGCCTTCGACTAAGCCTTGGCCTTCTGGGATGTCGAAATAAGATGCGCCTTGCGCTTCTTGCCTTTTTGCAAACTCAGGCTTTGTCTCCTTGAGCATAGCCATTAACTCTCCAAGAGTTTGCAATTGCAATTAATACTTTTAAGATCTAAGTATAGATCTAAGAAGATCCTTCAATTTAAACATCATGGGCTAAGGATCTAATCATTAGTTATGACGAAGAAATTAAGAAGTCTTTGCGGGAAGCATAACAGATTGAGCACTAAAGTTATCATCACATGAATCTTCCAAAGATCATGCTCTACTATTCACTCAACTCCGGGCTTAGGCCCGAGATGTCATTTTATCAAATAAAATAACTTCTCGGTTCTCAAGACTATCCTGAAGTATTATTCCCAATCTGAAAATTGGAGTCGTTTAAAGATATTTTCATCCAAGATTATGTTTCAAACGCTAATCTTTCAATTTATCTTGATTCCAATAGTCCAACTATCTAATCAATGATTTCGGATACATTCGAATATAATGATTAATATAGTCTAACTATATAATCAACTATAATCTTAATTTGGATAAATTCAAATATATTGATTACTATAATCCAATTATATAATCAACTATAATTGAAGCAGTTTGAATACAGTCCAACTGTTGAATTTAAAACAACAATTGAATATTAGTCCAACTAATATATTAATGAAATAATAACGAAAAATGAAATGAGCTCGTTTTGGCAAGTATCTAAATGAAATTGCAAATTTAATACTTGCCTCCTACTATTTTTCGGCGAGCCTCTAACCCTCTGTTGAGTACTCTGGAAACCTAGTTTGCTAGTGGGCTAGGATCCCGTTAAATAACAACAACCTTGACTTTGGCCAACAAGCTGTATGATATTTAACTAGGTAGATCTCTAAGATCAATTGGATCTCATCCAATTCCTAGATCCAGTAGGTGGACATCTAAGTCTGAAACATATATACAATATATATGCCAATATATCCAATATATTTTCCTAACCTTTTTTCCTCTAAATCAACTAAGCTTTGGCTTTGGCACAACAAGCTTAATAATTCTAGTTAAGCGTGACCCCTTGACCTTGAAAGCTTCATAATCGATGTCGATGGACAAGAAGTGATCTTGATTTTGGCCAAAAAATCACAACTTAGACAAGACATACGATATGCAATAAAGCTTCATGATTCAAACACATCCGCGATGGACAAAGGTCTTGACTTTGGCTAATAAACCAGTGCCAATCTTGGATCTTGAGAAAGAATCACTCAATGGAAGAAAGCGCTTAATATTTATTGAGGTTTTTCGCGTAATTGGCAACCAATTAATTATCTTTGATTTGGTCTCATCATACACCCTTAAGCATGCATTCTAAAAGCATAATAAGGCGTGATAAATAAATTTAATAATGATATGCGGATGGATATTTAAAACATTTTGTTCCTATAATAAATCTCACATTTTCTTCTCTTCCGCTAGCACCATTCTTACTTCTACCCGATTACATAACAGTTCTAAAGAAACCTCATTTACATTGAGAGGAATAGGTGAGAAGAGAAATACAAAGAGTCAAGAAGTAATAGGCTGGACACGCAGGTCCAATTAATAAAATCTAAATTTATTACAACAATTTCCAAAATTACCCTCACCCATCTAATATCCATCTGATATACATTATTCAAACATCACATCCATGTATTCACACAAAGCATGTTATCAATCAATCTAATCCAATTAATTAATCTGAAATTAGTGATCATCCAATGTTCAAACAATGATTTGATTTGCGCGAGTTCGACTCGTTTAAGAATAAGTACTCAAAGTACAAATTCTTGAATTATATCAAACTACAACATTAAATCCAATTTAATTTGAATTCAATACTAATTCTTTATTTAATTCCAAATTAAATGATTACACTTTAATGTGCCTTTGCGACTTAGATTCCTAATCTAATCCTAACGGCTCTCAAAGCCCAATTAACATCCAATGTTAATTTAATTAAAGTCCAATGGGCTTTCAATTAATTTATAATGCATGGGCTTTGGCAACCAAAGTCCAATAAGGAATCACCCTTTGCCAAAATCAATTTAGGCCCATTAGGCCCAACTAAAATTTAAAGGCCCAACTAATTAAATTACAATATTCCAAATATCATAATTTAATCAATTAAAGTGTATTAGCCATACTTAATTAGTCAAATTAGCATTTCCAAAATATCAATTTACTAATTAATCATGCTTTCTAATTATCAATTCATGTCCAACATAATTGAAGCAAAATCAATACCAACATGCTTCCAAGGCTCACGGCAATTAGGACTTTTTATATCAATTTTGATTTCAATCCAATTAAATCACAAACTAATATGTCCCATGCATTTTAAACACATCCAATTGTCTAAAATTCAAAATCACCAAGAGCTTAGGGAACCTATACCATTCGGCCTTAGTGAGACAAGGTCATTCGGCCTAGCTCAAGGCCATTCGGCCAAGAACCATGGCCATTCGGCCAAGAGGAGATCCAATCGTCCAAGGCAATGACCATTCGGCCAAGACACTTCAAAGCCAATGCATTTGAGGAAAATTAATCCAATTAATTTTTCATCAAATTGATTATGTACAACTCAAAGTTAACATATTATAAGCATGCTCAAACAAATAATTTCATCAAAACATGCTCAAATCCAATTTACCCAAATTAAAGTTAAGAACCCTAATTTCAATTTCATGCTTAATCATGGCTCTGATACCATTGTTGGGATTTCTAGGTTTGCCAAGATCTAATTTAGCAAGAAATTTAGTGAATACATCAAAGTTAAAGTAGCGGAAATACTCACTTTGATCGGATTCACGATGCGTCGAACAATAAAAATTTTACTCATTCCTTGAAGCTCTCGGCCATAGCCTCTATGGTGGTCCTCATTGTGTTCTTCAAGCTCTAAGCTTTGTGTGCGATTCCATGCTCAAGGGTTTGTTTCCCTATCACCTTTAGATGACTCTTTATGTGCTAGCATAAGAAAAATTTGCCACAAATCTTCCTTGTTCTTGCTTGTTGTTCTCGGTAAAGAGAAGCAAAATTGAGAGAATTTGGCCCTTGGCCGAATTGGAGAGGAGAAGAGAGAGAGGAAGTTGTCAAGTGTTGGTTGGGTTTTGATTTTCAAAAAATCAAATACTAATCCCACTTTCCAAAAATGGTACAAGCATTAAAGCCTTCAACCACTCACATCACTCATGAATAGTGACTGGTTGTCATTCAGTAAAAGGTGACCTGACATCCATCACTAAAGTGACAGGTGATGTGACGCATGATGTGACTTATGGGCCGCACTTGATTCGAAATGTGAGTGGGCCCGCAAACACTCCCGGGCTCGGGTTCGCTAATTCCGAATTAATGAATTTTCCGTTGCGACGTAATTAAATCAAATTTAATTAAATATTATGCCTATCAAAATTACTATTCACGTCGCTAGTGAATTAATTCTAAATTAACTCATTCGCCCGAATTAAAATCTAATTTTAATTTCGCATCGAAATCTAATTTCGTTTAATATATCGAATATATTAATTTATCGATTAATTCCAAATTAATCGTTATCTCTCTTTAAATAGTATTTTATCACAGATAAAATATCTCCGTAATTAATCCTAGATTAATTTTCTCTCTCGTATGAATTAATCCCAGATTAATTATGTGTGAATCATACGTCATCGGTAAATCTTCGGGAAGTGACCCATGAGATCCTCGGATATGTTGGCAGTAAATCTGGTCGTCGGACTATCCAAACACGTACGTACCTAGTACTACATTTTTACCGATTTACATGACATGGTTGGCTTTTAGCAAAGCACGGTGCCTTCCCAATTCTCTAGAAATATTCTTAAAGGAATATTTAATCTGTATTAGGCGTGGTATACATAGTATAGTGTATTACGATCCAGTATTCGATGTCACATGCTAGGCTTGGGGCTGGAATTGTGTCTACCCCGTACGAAGCACATATCAGATCTCCGGTAACTAGTCTCTATAATCAGATAAACATGACCTAGTCATATTATCCCATTACATAAGAGTACTAGTTCCTTATCCTACGTGATCATCATCTCCACTATAACTGAAGTGATACTTCCATCTTGACATCACACCCAATACACTACGATTCTCAATATACCCAGAAGAGGCGTACACAGAACCTGTTAAATCCCTGGATGACCAAAACTAAAGTATATTGATTTTCGCAAGTATTAGCGGTGCAAGTCTCAAGTTAAGACCAAATACACCTACCCTGATTCGGATGTCCGTAAACACATAGTTATACTACCAATGGAATTCCGAGGGTCTATCCAGAGCGAAGCTGTTTTCGTACCATCGATAAACACACCTCCTATCACACTTGCATAAGTATCCAATACTTAAATATATGAGAACTATGTCTTTACGCTCCCATAAAGCTCACAAGTGAAATACTAGTCTATTCCATATTATCGATGTCCAATCTCGATAATACTACGACTAGGGATTATTTAATAATTAAACCTTCGTGGATTGATACTGTCTCATATCATCTCAATCCGGAACTAATCATAAAGACCTTTTATCATTTATATATATATATACCAATAATCCAATTACAAATGATAAAAGAGCAGTTTCCCGTGTCACATAGTTAATTTGTACAACAACACCATGTTCTGTACAAATAGTGATGTTATGGGTCATAATTGTCCAATATTTTGTCCATATTAGGTGGAAGCGCCAGTTCATACACTCTCCCTCTAACTTTATGAAGTATTTGAAACTGCCCTACATACCTAGGGCTGAGCTTACCTCTCTTTCCAAATCTCATAACTCCTTTAAAATATGGATACTTTCAAGAGCACAGAGTCTCATACCTGAAACTCCAAATCTTTTCTCATACAATATGTATAAGTTTTTTGATGACTCTGAGCCGTCCTCATCCTTTTTCTGATCAACTTCACTTTCTCTGCTACTTCTTGTACCTAATCGGGTCCAGGTAACTTTTGTTCCCCAGTTTCAAACCATCCTATTGGGTATCTGTACTTCCTACCATATAATGCCTCGAAAGGAGCCATCTGAATGCATGCCCGATAACTTTTGTTATATGAAAACTCTATAAGTGGAAAATATTTCTCCCAACTATCTTCAAAATCAATAACACGGGCTCATAACATGTCTTTCAGAGTCTGTATGGTATGTTCTTACTAACCATCCATTTGAGGATGGAAAGTGTAGACACTGTATTTTTGCATAAAGCCCAATGATGAGCCTCGTATGGAGGCACTACTCAATAAGTTATGGAAGTCGTGAGAAATGGATGTCAGAAGGGAAAATTCAAAAATTAAGTCATTTGTTTAGCCTCGAGTTCGCTTGATTGATCTCTATTTTAAATGTTAACCTCGGCCCAAAACCCCTGCAACCAATAAAAGCCCACATACATATACACACCCATCCAAAACCCATGCAACCATTCGGGGTCCACATGCCCAAACCCAATCCAAGATAATTAAATCACATGCCAAATCCCTCCAAATCCTCTTCCAAATTTAAGAATATTTTGAATCCAATCCCCACCAAATTAAACAAATTCTTTCCCTATATAACTTAATAGAATTCATCCATTTTTTACATGATTTACTTCCTTACTTATGAAAACCCAAGCACAACCCTAACCCAAACACACCACTATAAAAACATAACATATCCAAACCCTAAGGGGCTCCTTTTCACACACTCTCTCACCAACCTCTCTCTTCAGATATTTCTTCTTCTTGTTTCCTCAGACACTTTCGGCATCTCACAAAAAATAATAAACCTTAAAAACTATCTCTCTCATCACTCTCTACCCTCTCATCAATTCAAGGAACAAAAACAAAAACAACACACAAAGCTTACACTCCATCTCGGCAAAAACACTACAAAACAAATCCCTAAGAAACTCTCTCAAAACCTAGATAACTCTCAGAAGTAACACTCAAAGCTCACAGCCTCTCTCTTTTCTCTCACACACGCCCCTATGCTCTCTCATCTCTCAACCTTACTCTCTCTTTTCTCAATCGACTGTAAAAATCAAAAAAATAATAACCCTAAACAAAAATCACGTGAAACTAACCAACAATAAGCCATCAACGTGAACAAACCAAAATCGAACCAACCACATACTGCCCCCCACACCGAACACAATAACAAGAACCTATGGGACAAAGAAACTGGGCGACGCATCTTGTTCTAGGCTCGCGGCCTAGTGGGAGTACGGAATAGCCCGTGGGGGACTAAACCGGAGAATAATGGAGTCGCCACCCAATGTGAACCGGGAAAATAATATTTAAGGCCGCACTCACCCCTCACAAGGGAATAACACAAACCGTTGGGTTCGGAATGGTCCCTTACTTATGTTACTTGTAATAAAATGATTTGTGCAATAGTTTAATCGAATCTAGCAATATGTATTCCTAAAGGCATTTATTTCTACGTTCGCATACCTCAAAAGTAAGTTAAAATAGCGACAAATATACAACTTCGTAGGCATATTGTATTCATGAAAACACAAGCACACCATAATCACACAAACACATATAAGAGCGAATCACAAATAATGGCGAACATGTAATTTCATAAACATATCATACTTATACATGCGGAAACATTAACAAATAGCCATTACATATTCATGTGTGAATAAAAGAGTCAACTAAGTACATGATGCAAAAAGACAATTAAAGAGGCAATTAGGTATTAAAGTAAGCATTCTATGGTGTGATGCGAAAGAAGATGACTAATATTGACACAAACACACACGTGGGCACTTTTCTCAAGTGGTACGTGGAATTGTATCCCAAGTACAGACCGCACTACCGTCCATTCGGAATCAGCTACGGAATTTACGTCTGGGTTTCCATCCGATATACCACGAGAGATAATACCCGAATGCTATCATAACATGGATACATAAATGATAATATATCAAGCCAAGACATAAGTAAATGATGCAATCAATGGAATAAAAGCGCGGCAAATACCGTGGTAAAGGTAGCCTTTTAGGCTTTTCTTCCCCCAAATGGAGAACCTTTCATCCAACATAATAAGCCCATGCGCTTTTCATTACAACACATGTGAAAACAAAGATTACTATATGGGACTTCGTAGTGCATATATAAGTGAAGCAATGACGTGCAAAAGGATAAATGACATAAGGAGTGGCGCGACGAAGCATCGTGGCAAAGGCTTTTAATCCCTAAACATATAGAACCTTTGATTCCACTTACTAAGCCCATGCGCAATTGACATAATGCATATATAAGAAGTAAAGACAATGATATCGGACTTCATTTTTCCGATTGAACATATTTCACATCCAATCGAATATACCTCTTCCGGCGCGGTGAAGCATCGTGGTAAAGGATTTTAACCTCTTTAATTAGAGGACCTTTCATCGCATTACTAAGCCATGCGTAATTAACACAATGTATATATATGAAACAAAAGTAAATACAAAGATGTCGAATTCGTATACCCGATTGAACATATCTCACATCCAATTGAATATACATCGTCCGGCGCGGTGAAGCATCGTGGTAAAGGATTTTAACCCCTTTAATTAGAGGACCTTTCATCGTACTTACTAAGCTCATGCGCAATTAACACAATGCATATATATGAAAAAATAAATACAAAGATATCGGATTTCGTATACCCGATTGAACATATCTCACATCCAATCGAATATACATCGTCCGACGCGGCGAAGCATCATGGTAAAGGATTTTAACCCCTTTAATTAGAGGATCTTCATCGCACTTACTAAGCCCATGCGCAATTAACAGAATGTATATATATGAACCAAAAGTAAATACAAATATATCGGATTTTGTATACCCGATTGAACATATCTATCATCCAATCGAGTATACATCGTCCGACGCAGCGAAGCATCGTGGTAAAGGATTTTAACCCCTTTAATTAGAGGACCTTTCATCGCACTTACTAAGCCCATGCGTAATTAACACAATGCATATATATGAAATAAAAGTAAATACAAAGATATCGGATTTCGTATACCCGATTGAACATATCTTACATCCAATCGAATATACATCGTCCGGCGCGGCGAAGCATCGTGGTAAAGGATTTTAACCCCTTTAATTAGAGGACCTTTCATCGCACTTACTAAGCCCATGCGCTTATCTCATCATTACATAAATAAATAATATGTAGAAATTAAATAACGAATAATAAACACATCAAAACAACATAAAATAAAATATGTGCGTTTGCTCAAGTGGTACATGGAGTTGAGTGCAGATCATACTACCGTCCATTCGGAATCGGCTATGAAATTTACGTCCGGGTTTCCATCCTATATACCACAAGAGGCGACACATTTTCCGTTTTATTCAAGAGCCACAATCATGCATTATTCCACAATAGATACATTATCATTTATTCAAGGGCCACAACCATGCATCAATCTATAACAATCAAGCAAACGAAACTCAATAAATAATAAAAATAAAACTGAAAATGAATGTGAAAAATACCCTCAGGTCTAACCTTTTTTGTCGGCTTTCGGACTTGCGTTTTACGGAAATCGGAAGGGTTAAAGCTACTTAACTTTCCCGGTTCACTGGTTCGCATTTTCCCTCGCTGTTTCACTATTCAAGCCACTGTTTTGACTCCGTTTTGCTGTTGTTTTGCTGTATTTTTTGTCACTGTTTCAGGTGTGTTAAGGCTACTCTTTTGGGTGTTTTGGGGACTGTTTTGGGCGGTTTCTAGAGTGTTTTACTGGGCAGTTTCTGGGTTAATTCGAGGTAATTTCGGGACAGTTTAGGGACTGATTTGGTGCAGTTTTGATGATGTTATACGGTAGTGAGGGGGTTTTGTGTGCTCGATTTTGGGCAGTGGGGAAAGCTGTCTGCGGCTGTATTTGGGTTTGTTGTTTGACAGTCAGAGACTGCATGTAGGGTTAGGGTTCGTTGCTCATGAAGGTAGTTAGGACGTGATGAAGGGGCTTCTTTGTGAAGGGCTTATTTGGCGTGGTGAAGGGGCTGCTTCATGTGGGTTATTTGGTGTGGTGAATGGGTCTTTTGTAGTGAATGTGGTCTGGCCATGAGGGTGCTTTGTGATCTGTGGTCGCTCGTGTGAGTCAAGGGGTTTGCATGGGGGCAGATTGTGAGGCTCGGTAGTATAGCGTGAGGGCAAGGAAAAGAGAGCTTAGGTGAGCGTGGCGAGGGATTGTTGGCTGCAATGGGCGTATTTGGGTTTGTTATTTGGTTTTTTGTGCGAGAGAGGGAAGGTTGTTCACGTCTTCTATTGTTGAAGGGTAGTGGCTATTTGAAGGGTGTCGCTTGAGGGGGTAATGAAGCGTGGCTGTTGCCTCAGTTTATGGCTCGTAAGGGAGGGCTGTTTAGGGTTAGGTGGCGAGGCGTGAGGGGCCTTGAACGTGTGCCCATGAGCTGTTTGGTTTTTAGGTTTTTGTTTGCATGGTGTTTAGTTAGTTTAGGGTTTCAGGCAGTGGGTATGTGAAAGAGAAGATGTGGGATTTTGGGTTTCTATTGTTTTGTGAATTGTCGTGTCAAACCAGCCCGTCCCCTAGGGCTGCATTTTAAGCCATTTTTATTGTGATCTTTTAGGGTTTGTGCATGGTTTTTGAATAAGGAAACAAATTAATTAAAAATATGGATGGATTAATTAATTTTAAAAGGGGAAAGAATATTTATAATTTAGGTAGGTGATATATTAAATTAGGTGATTGATTTAATTTAATTTGGTAGGTGTAGGACACAGAACTTGGGCTACTCATGCTGTTCTAGACTCAGGGCCTAGTTGAGAGTACGGAGTAGTCCGCGGGGAACTAAACCGGAGAATAATTGAGTCACCACCCGGTGTGAACCGGGACAAAGATTTAAGGTCGCACTCACCCCTCGTAAGGGAAGACCTCAAACCGTTAGGTTCGGAATGGTCCCTTACTTATTTCATTGTAACGATATAATTTACGCAATAGATCAACCGTATCTACTCAATAATCATGTTCAAAGGTCACTTAGATCTAATATGCTTTCGCTAAATAAATCCTAATCTAAGTTTGCATGCTTGAAAGTCAGTCTTTAAACAACAAACACGTAATATCACACATTGAACATATTGAGCCATCAAACCAACATAAACAAATAATTACTTGAACATGAATATAAACCAAACTAAACATCATGCATAAAGAATAAGGAAATAATATGCCTAAATAACATAACCATGCTTTAAAATCGAACGACAAAACTAAATCAAACCATGCTTAGAATAATAAATAAACAACCTATGAACTATAACATACTCAAACACAAATTTGGATGGAACAAAACATATGTCTCTTAAGTGGTATGTGGCATTGTATCCCGAATACAAATCGCACTACCGTCCATTCGGATTCGGCTACGGAATTTACGTCCGGGTTTCCATCCTATATACCACAAAAGGGAACACATGTCCCGCCCATCCAACAATCAAATCATATCCTCAAACGACTCTCATGTAATCATATATAAAAATAAACAAAATAACAAGAAAGAATGTAAGTAAAAGGTACCCTCAGGTCTAACCTCTTTTGTCGTCTCAAGAAAGGACGTTACACGTCCGTTGGAAGGGTGTTTATCTGATGCTTTTCCAATTTGTCTACTAAACGTCTTTCCTCGTTGTTTTGATGCTTGGGCGGCTGTTTTAAGTCCATTTTACTGCTGTTTTGCTGCTACATTTCAGGTCACTGTTTTGGTCGTTTAGTGGACTATTTTGAGTGATTTTGATGGCTTAGGGGGGTTGCGTTTTTAAGGGTTTTTTAGGGAAAATTTATAGAGATTTTTGGGATGGTTTCTAGGTGATTTTACGCTGTTTTGCTGGCTTAACTCACTGCCAAAAAGGACCAGAATAGGGAGCTAATTTGCGGCAGTTCAAGGTCCAGTAGGGGCATTTTTGGGGCTGTTTTGGACGCACAGTTGGGGCTGTATTTGGGGGGTGTTTTGCGGCACTTGAGGGCTGTGAATGAGCCTTATTTTGGTTTGTTTTGGGGCTGTGGATGGTGGCTAAAATTCGGCAATTGGGGGCTATGAAAAGAGACTTGGGCGTGAAGGGTATTGATGAAGGGTGTGAAAGTGTGGCAAAGCTAGGTTTCCTGGCTTGGTGGTGCGGCAATGGGGGCTTCAATGGGATGCTTGGACATGCAATGGAGGCTTAAGGGAGTACTTTAGGCGTGTGAAAGAGGTATATGAGCTAGGGTTATGAATGGGGGTGAGGGTCTCTTTTTATAGGCAAATGAGAGGAGGCTTTCCTTATTTGAATATGAAAGAATCTCCTAATTGGTTTCTCATAAGGAAAGGATCTCCTTATTTAGGATGGTGATTGGATTTCATTTGGTAGGGATTTGATTTGATTTCTTTTATTTAAGTAAGGATTTTACAAGATTTTAGCATGTGATAAATATGCATTTACCTAAAAAAAGGGCATTATGGGCGTGAATCACTATCCCTTCAGCGTGGACTTGGCTTGACTTGATGGGCTTGGGTATTTTGGGTTTGGTTTGGGTATTTTGGATTTGGTTTGGGTTTGGTAAGTGGTCTATGGGGGTTTTGGGGCCTGAGATAAGCTTTGAAACGGAAGTCCAACAAGCAACCGAAGCTAAATAACTTGGATAAATCCACCAAAAATTATGTTTTCCAACTTTACCCTTCCAACATCCGTTTCTCGCGACTTTCATGACTAAAGAGGTAGTTGTCTCCATATGAGACTCATCATCGGGTCTTATATGCAAAAATGCAGTGCCTACAGTCACCCCCACTTTGATGGGACTTGTGCAGTGTGTGACAATGGCAATCCTATCAAAGTGTGTGCAATGCATTTTTACTTACCTGGCTCGCCAGCTGCCACTTGACTTGCCATGTTGTGAACTGAATTTGATGATGTGGCATTCCTAGCGTGCTAAACCCCGTACCTAGGTTGTCGCGGTAGTCCACAATAGTCCACAATAGTCCCCAATACTCCACGGTTGTCCATATGGTCCACGGTAGTCCTCGGTATCCACATAATCCACATAGTCCACTGTAGTCCTCGGTTGTCCACATAATCCACATAGTCCACGGTAGTCCTCGGTAGTCCACAACACTTCACGGTAGTCCACGGTAGTCTACATAATCCACAGTAGTCCTCGGTAGTCCACGGTAATCCTCGGTAGTCCACGGTAGTCCACGACACTTCACGATAGTCCACGGTAGTCCACATAGTCCACAACACTTCACGGTAGTCCACATAATCCACGGTAGTCCACAACACTTCACGATAATCCACGGTAGTCCTCGGTAGACCACATAATCCACGATAGTCCACGGTAGTCCATAACACCTCACGATATTCCACGGTAGTCCTCGGTAGTCCACATAATCCATGGTAGTCCACAACACCTCACGATAGTCCATGATAGTCTTCGGTAGTCCACATAATCCACGGTAGTCCACAATACTTCACGATAGTCCACGATAGTCTTCGGTAGTCCACATAATCCACGGTAGTCCACAACACCTCACGATAGTCCATGGTAGTCCACATAATCCACGGTAGTCCACGGTAGTCCATAATACTTCACGATAGTCCACGGTAGTCCTCGGTAGTCCACATAGTCCACGGTAGTCCTTGGTAGTCCACATAATCCACGGTGGTCAACGGTAGTCCTCGATAGTCCACATAATCCACGATAGTCCACGGTAATCCACAACACTTCACGATAGTCCATGGTAGTCCTCGATAGTCCACATAATCAACGGTGATCCACGGTAGTCCACATAATCCTCATAATCCACATAATCCATATGTCGTACTTGGTATGCTAAACCCCGTACCTAGGGTGTCGCAGTGGTCTGAATGTCATATCTGGCGTGCTAACCCCGTACCTAGGGTGTCGAAGTGTGATATCTCCATACCCGGAGTGCCGTACCTGGCAGAACTGATCTGATACTTCCATACCCGGAGTACCGTACCTGACTGAACTGATCTGATATCTCCATACCCTGAGTGCCGTACCTGGCTGAACTGATCTAATATTGATATGGGCCTCGCCCCCAGAATGCCATACCCGGCAGAAACTGATACTGAATTGACATGGGCTTCGCCCCCAGAATGCCATACTCGGCAGAACTGATATTGAATCGATGTGGGCCTCGCCCCTAGAATGTCATACCCAGTAGAACCTGATACTGAATCGATGTGGGCCTAGCCTCCAGAATGTCGTACCCGAAAGTCTGATACTCTCTTTCAACACCTTGTAGTGCCTCTCTTCGAGATAATTTTGATAGATAAACATATTTTCATCCTCAACGGGTGTTTCACATCAAATCCAAAGAATCTTCAAAGTACTAGACATACTCAAATCCAATCGTCTGAATGGGTGATCTGAATTAGACTCATAGTGTGTGTGTGCTAAGGCTCTTTCGCAGCTTATTCCTTAAGTCAGCCAACTCGATGATTTCCCTTCGGAGAATCGGACCAATGAGTCTAACCAACCTGGATGTCTAGGTCACATTCTGTGATTACTGTAGCATAATCAACATGATATGGTCTTCTTTTATTGTATCGTCTCTTTCTCTTCATTTAGAACCTTTTTTTTCTTCTTCTTCTTCTTCTTTTTTGACACACCTAACCTTTAAGGTAGCATTTCTCCTCATGGTGGTCGTAATACTCGCCCAGGGTAGCTTCACGCTTATCGGTTATAGGCGGTCTATTTTTCTTTTCATTGCAGAGACTTTTCTTTCTTTATTTTCCAACCATATCATGTATCGTAGCAAAAGTAAATCAGTGTGGACATCTAGGCAAATGGTCATTTACCGATCCACCATCTCTTCAACTAGTCATCTCATCAACCGTTCAGGCTTCTACTGTTGAGATACCTTTATCAAGTGCTTTATGAGTCTAGCCGAGATCAATTCATTCTGAATACTATATAAGAGCGCGTCTCGCACTTCTCATTTCTAAGGCTTCTCCTACAGCACACAATGTCATCATCAGACATATGTCTATCTACCAAAGATTTTTCTCTCTTTTCCTCTTTTTATTTTTTTATTTTTTTCTTTCTTTCTTTCTTCTTTTTTTTTTCTTTTTTCTCACTCAAAGGATTTCTTCCTTTCTGCTGCTGATAATGTGGGTTCCCCCCCTGAGATTCATACCCAAAACTCAAACTCATATTGGCCTCAACCCTCAGATTACTACTATAATCTGATACTGTGCTTTTGTTGTTTCTGATTGGCTTGTCTTTACCGTTTTTTTCTTTTCTGTCTTCGACACCTGTGAACACAAAACAAAAGCAAACACAAAAAAATGATGCAAAATATGTTACGTGTATGCATGCATGCATGAGTTTTCTTATCCCGTCGGGTTAGGTATTCTGCAGATGGCTACTCAGTCTTCTCAGGTAAAGTACAGTTTCAATCTGTCAACATTGATCAGCTCGGTGAACTCGTTCCCTTCCCAATCTGACAGTCTCACTGCTCCATTTCCCAATTTCTACATGACTATCTTATCTTTTCTGCTTGCTTCTTTCGAGGATTCCCTGTGTTCTAAACATCGCTAAGTATCAAAGCACCAGGGTTGAATGCTTTTGTCAAATATACTCATGTTGCAGGTTGAAAGGAATAGATTCAGGCAAGTAAGCGAAATGAGTGTCTTTATTATCATTCAGAAAAATGCTCAAACAGATAGACGAAGTCATTGTCTTTAAAAAAATACAGGAAATAAAACAGAAAGAACAGTTTCATTATTCGAAGCATAGCCTTCTTCCTCGGCCTATGGTTCTTCACCGTCGTCATTCCTTGTCCCTGTGAAAGAAGCTGGATGGTTGAGAGCTTGGAGGACGAAGCTTTCAGGGAGGCTGGAGTTAATCATATAGGTGGGTGGCGGGAGGGAGTGATAATTAGGTAAGGGTTTATGGTGTTTTGGCTGTTCTTTTTCAGGGTCAGGGATCTTATGGGAGTCAATCAAGTCCTGGATCTCATGGCAGAGATGGGTACAGCTATCGGTCTCATGCCCGGGTTGCTAGTGGAAGTGGCAGTAGCGGTTTATATTGAGGTTTGGCGGGGGAGGATTTGGGAGTGGTCTTGACTCCAAAGGTTTTAAGAGTCCTTGCCTGGTTAACTTCTCAAGTATTTTGGACAAGGGTCTGCCCAGGTTAGAAAAGCGCCTATTCTTGATGGCAGCGACCTCGGTAATAGCGGGCTTGGTCTCAGGATGTCCCCCAAAATTTCTCCTATTCTGTTCGTAAAACTTCCGGTTCTCGGCTTCCTCTTCTTCAATGTCCATGACAGTTTCCCTCAATGTCGAAAATCTGCAATCATCAAAGTCATCTCCTCAGTTTACCATAGATCGAGGGCTTTTTCCCCTTGATGATCATCTTAATCTGATCCTTCTCGGAAGGCCTGGTCTGCATCTTTAGAGATGGCTTCTCCAGCGGTCAACATACTCCTTAAAGCTCTCTTCAGGCTTTTACTTAGTATTCTCCAAGTCGCAGAGCGACAAGTTGATCTCTAAGTTGTTAACATACTACTTCAAGAAGGCATCAGCCAACTCCCTCCAATCTTCTTTAACCTTCTTTAACCATACTCCTTAAAGCTCCCTCCAATCTTCTTTAACCTTCTTCTGAAGGCTATGATACCAAACCACAGGTACCCCCTCGAGTGACATCCCAAACATCTTCTGGACTTGGCACTGAGATAGGCCAATGAACTCATCACTGAGACATATTACCGCAAATGGACCCTCGGGTCCCCATTTCCATTAAACTTGGCAATGTCAGGAATTTTAAACTGCGCTGGCAGCTGTTCCTCAAAGGTCATTGAATCATAATCCAGTAGGTCCTCATGTTTCCCCTTCAGCTTACGGGTGACAAACTCCATCTGATCACGGAGCCTTTGCATTTCAGCCTTAGTCCCGGCTATCCTGCCAGCAGCATAGTCAGCCAGATCATCATCAAATGCCGGAGCATCATCATTCAATCCATTTGGAGGGCTATCCCGCCTCTCATTCTCATATCCTCCCGCTGCGTGGGGCACATCCATATTAGACATGGCGGCAGTCAGAGCTTGCAGTTGTTCGGTCATCTTGGCGAAGTTTGCTTCAATCTGATCCATTCGGGATCCCTCATTGACAGATTCGTTCATATTCGCTGAAGGCCTTTTGACTAATCTCCCCTCTTCTCTAACCCAACGGGAATCTATGTTGCCTCTTTTAAGGCATGTGTCAGTGCATATGTGTGCGATGCATGTAATATATAAAATTATAAAATTATAAAGAAAGAAATTGTAAACTATTTGGCCCATTATCATGCTAAAGTATTCAATCACACCATCGCGTGGTGCAAACTTGTCCCAGTTGAAAAGGCCCAACAAGTTTACACTTTGCGATGATATAGCTAAATGACTTCGAATGATAAGAGGCCCATCACAAAATGGCCCATCGGCATTTTAGAAGCTTTTGGCCCAACTGTCAAAAGACACAAACTTGTCCCAGTTTAAATGGCCTAACAAGTTCATACCCTTTGACAGAAGGTCCAACTGGATCCAAATGACGGTGGCCTATCAGACACATAATTATAAGATGACTAACTACAGGTTCTTTATGGCTAAGTCTCATAAGTGGGTTCACAGGGCGCAGACAAAGGCTCTCGCTGACGAAGGTTTGCCCACAACTAGGACTCCACACTTAAGGGTTCAAGCGACCAAGTGAGCGCACATTTTTTATACCTTACGGTACGTGCCAACGAGTTATGGTGTGTGACTGACTGTCGAATGGACTTCCCATTGTAGATTCCCCGAGGGAGGGTGGAGCGAGGCTCTCTTAAGTACCCAAGCCACTTAGGCTCTTATCGCTTGGTGACAGGAATAAACAATGGGTCCTCCAAACTAGTCTATGACAACAAGCTACAGGTAATGATCATCTATGTGCCTTCACAGCTTTTCCTCGAAAGGTAGTGAATGAAGGAAGACACCCAACCATCACCTAACTTCAACTAAGCCTTTGATTACCCCCATCAACCCACTACAGACACGTTCAACTAATGCACAAATTATACAGAACACAAGACATGATTTCGAGGCCGATTCTCTATCCCTAGTGGAGTGCCAGACTGTAGGACACAGAACTTGGGCGACGCATGCTGTTCTAGACTCAGAGCCTAGTTGAGAGTACGGAGTAGTCCGCGGGGAACTAAACCGGAGAATAATGGAGTCGCCACCCGGTGTGAACCGGGACAAAGATTTAAGGTCGTACTCACCCCTCGCAAGGGAAGACCTCAAACCGTTGGGTTCGGAATGGTCCCTTACTTATGTCATTGTGACGATATAATTTGCGCAATAGATCAACTGCATCTACTCAATAATCATGTTCAAATGTCACTTAAATCTAATAGGCTTTCTCTAAATAAATCCTAATCTAGGTTTGCATGCTTGAAAGTAAGTCTTTAAACAACAAACACGCAATATCACACATTGAACATATTGAGCCATCAAACCAACATAAACAAATAATTACTTGAATATGAATATAAACCAAACTAAACATCATGCATAAAGAATAAAGAAATAATATGCCTAAATAACATAACCATGCTTTAAAATCGAATGACAAAACTAAATCAAACCATGCTTAGAATAATAAATAAACAACCTATGAACTATAACATACTCAAACACAAATTTGGATGGAACAAAACATATGTCTCTTAAGTGGTACGTGGCATTGTGTCCCGAGTACAAACCGCACTACCGTCCATTCGGATTCGGCTACTGAATTTACATCCGGGTTTCCATTCTATATACCACAAAAGGGAACACATGTCCTGCCCATCCAACAATCAAATCATATCCTCAAACGACTCTCATGTAATCATATATAAAAATAAATAAAATAACAAGAAAGAATGTAAGTAAAAGGTACCCCCAGGTCTAACCTCTTTTGTCGTCTCAAGAAAGGGCGTTACACGTCCGTTGGAAGGGTGATTGATCCGATGCTTTTCCGATTTGTCTACTCAATGTCTTTCCTCGTTGTTTTGATGCTTGGGCGGCTGTTTTAAGTCTGTTTTGCTGCTGTTTTGCTGCTACATTTCAGGTCACTATTTTGGTCGTTTAGTGGACTATTTTGAGTGATTTTGATGGCTTGGGGGGGTTGCGTTTTTAAGGGTTTTTTAGGGAAACTTTATGGAGATTTTTGGGATGGTTTCTAGGTGATTTTAGGGCTGTTTTGATGGCTTAACTCACTGCCAAAACGGACCAGAACAGGGAGCTAAGTTGTGGCAGTTCAAGGTGCAGTGGGGGTGTTTTTGGGGCTGTTTTGGACGCACAATTGGGGCTGTATTTGGGGGGTGTTTTGCGGCACTTGAGGGCTGTGAATGAGCCTTATTTTGGTGTGTTTTGGGGCTGTGGATGGTGGCTAAAATTCGGCAATGGAGGTCTATGAAAAGAGGCCTGGGCGTGAAGGGTATTGATGAAGGGTGTGAAGGTGTAGCAAAGCTAGGTTTCCTGGCTTGGTGGTGCGGCAATGGGCGCTTCAATGGGATGCTTGGACGTGCAATGGAGGATTAAGGGAGTACTTTAGGCGTGTGAAAGAGGTATATGAGCTAGGGTTGTGAATGGGGGTGAGGGTCTCTTTTTATAGGCAAATGAGATGAGGTTTTCCTTATTTGAATAGGAAAGAATCTCCTAATTGGTTTATCATAAGGAAATGATCTCCATATTTAGGAAGGTGATTGGATTTGATTTGGTAGGGATTTGATTTGATTTCTTTTATTTAAGTAAGGATTTTACAAGATTTTAGCATGTGATAAATATGCATTTACCTAAATTAAGGGCATTATGGGCGTGAATCACTATCCCTTGGGCGTGGACTTAGCTTGACTTGATGGGCTTAGGTATTTTGGGTTTGGTTTGGGTATTTTGGATTTGGTTTGGGTTTGGTAAGTGGTCTATTGGGGTTTTGGGGCCTGAGATAAGCTTTGAAACGGAAGTCCAACAAGCAACCGAAGCTAAACAACTTGGATAAATCCACCAAAAATTCTGTTTTCCAACTTTACCCTTCCAACATCTGTTTCCCGTGAATTTCATGACTAAAGAGGTAGTTGTCTCCATACGAGACTCATCATCGGGTCTTATATGCAAAAATGCAGTGCCTATAGTAGGTAATTTACTTAATTTTGGAATTAGTTTTAATTTAATTTAAATTTATTTTGTTTTAATTTAATTTGAATTAATTTAATTGGATTTAATTTGTGAATTTAATTTAATTAAGATTTCAATTTAATTGGTTTGTGATTTTTAGATTAGGAATTTAATTTATTTTAATTATATTTAATTTAATTAGATTTAATAATTAGATTTAGTTTAATTTGTGACATATATTTTAAATGTTTTAATTATTATTGGATGTGACTTAATGGGCTTGGGATAAGGTTAAGTTTTAAAACGGAGGTCCAACAAGCAAACCCGAAGCTAAACACGTGAACTAAATCCAACAAAAACGTCAATTCTTGACTCTTCCCTTCCGACGTCCGTTTCCCGGACTTCCGCGACTTAAAAGGTAGTGCCTCCAAATGAGACTCATCATCGGGTCTTACACGTAAAAAATGCAGTGCCTACAGAACCCAAGAAGTCTCCCTCATCCGACCAAAAATAAAGCCAAACAAAAAAATAATAATCCATAAACCAGACTTCGACACCGATCAAAATAATAAACAACAAACCATAAGCCAACCCTTCAACCTGCAGGCAATACAAAGAAAATCGTGAAAACCAACAACAAATTAATCCCCAAAAAACAACCTCCAGCCAAGAACAAAACAACAATCAAAGTAGCACTCACCGACTTACACAACAAACCAGCCCTTCACCGAGAAAACAACAAAACAATTCCTAAATAGCCCCTGCAATCAGCCTCATAAACCACAAATAAATAACCCCAAAATAGCCCATGCAATCACCCAAAGACAATCTAAAAATACAACAAAAACAATAACCCTAAACTAGTGAAAATATCACCTTAAAACAGTGAAACATTGAGTAAAAAAATGGTTAAACAGTGACTAAAAGTAGCGAGCAAGAAATCAGAAAAACAGTGAAGCATTAACCCTTCCGGCGATGTCCCAACACACTCCCGAGAAACGATTTAGAAGGTAAGACCTGAAGGCACCCTTTACTATTTATTATTTATCTTTTTGGTTATTTATTATTATTCCATCATATGGATTATTTTATTTCACTTTTATTTTTTTATTTACATTATGTTAATGATTACGTGTTATCCCTTACGGTATATTGGATGGAAACCCAGACATAAATTCCGTAGCCAAATCTGAATGGACGGTAGTGCGGTATGTACTTGGGATACAACTCCATGTACCGTTTGAGAAAATTTCATGCACGTGTTTCATTTTTGTTATTTAATTTTTGTGTTCATTCAGTGTTGAGTTTATTATTCCGTTATTTACTTTCTGTATGTTATTTCATTTATTTATTTATGCAACATTATTTAGTGCGCATGGGCTAATTATGTAGGATTAAAGGTCCCCCATTTGAGGGAAATGCATGAGGGCAGCCTTTACCACGATATTGTACCGCGCTGGATGAGGTACGCTTGGTTGGTTGTGAAATATGTCCAATCAGGCATACGAGGTTCATTTTAGAAGTCGGCCAAGTCTCTTAGTCGCATCTCTTTTCTTATTCCGTCATTAATTTCTTGTCGTTCCTTTATTAATTTATGCATTGTTATTTAATATTCATGTGCTAATTACATCGGATTAAAGGTCCCTCATTTGAGAGAAACGCCTGAGAGTAGCCTTTGTTAGGTTTCTACTATAGTCCCAAGATCATTCTGTTGGTTTTATTCTAGTCCCAAGATCATTAAACAAGCATGAATAATAAGTGTGAATACATCAAAGGAGATAGCGGAATACTCACATCGATCGGTTGTGACGATTTGAAGAAGAACAAAGTGATTTTCCCCTTCAAAGTGGCGCCAATAGCAGTGCAGATTTTTCTGTCCAAAAAATCAGATTTGCTTCATGAATTTGAGCCTCGAACTTGCGTCAAACGATTCCCGGCCTCGTGGGTGAGTTTCCCTAACACCTTCGTATACCTCTTAGGAGTGTGCTAGCACTTGGATTTTGCCATAAAACCCTCAAAAATGCATCATCATTTTCGGCCAACATAGGGCAGTCCACTGCCTTGGGCTCGAACTTGAGAGTCTTGGAGAGAGATGAAGGAGAGATTAGGTTAAGGGAAAAAGGTGTCAACATTCACTTATATATTTTCCAAAAATACTAAAGCATTTACCATTTTATTATGCTTTCAAAAAATAATAAAACAAATGTAATAATCTTTATTTAATTCTTTTACCCTTGGTAAAAGGTGAAAAGGAAAAGGCTTTCTCTTTTCCAAAAAGTTAAAAGTCTCCCCCCCCCCCCCCAAAATTTCCCTCCAAATCTTAAAGGTCAAAGTCAAAGAGTCAAAGTTACTTTTCCAAAAAGTGATTTGACTTTATGACTTGCGTTGTGATTTGCGATGTGACTTGCGGCACGTGATTCAAAATCAACGTAACTTCGCAAACACATTCCGAGCTCGGTTTCGATAATTCTAAATTAACGATTTTTTCGATGCCTCGTTAATAAATCTAATTTACTAATCACGTCGCTCGAGAATTAATTCTAAATTAATTCAAGTGCCCGAATTAAAATATAATTTTAATTCCTAATCGAAATCCAATTTCGTTTAATATATCGAATATATTATTTATCGATTAATTCCAAATTAATTCGTTCTCTCTCTTTAAATTGATATTTTATCCTAGATAAAATATCTCCGCAATTAATCCCAGATTAATTTTCTCTCTCTTCAAATTAATCCCAGATTAATATATAATGCGAGTCATATGTCATCGGTGTATCATTGGGAAGCGACCCATGAGACCTCCAGATATATTGGCAGTAAATTCGGTCATCGGACTATCCGAACACGTAAGTACCAAGTATTACGTTTTACCAATTTACAAGACAAGGTTGGCCTCTAGCAAAGTGCCATGCCTACCCAATTCTCCGGAAATATCCTTACAGGAATATGTGATCTATATCAGGCGTAGTATACGTAGTATTGCGTATTTCGATCTAGTATCGGATGATCACGTGCTAGGCTTGGGGCTGGATATGTGTCTGCCCCGTACGAAGCATATGTCGGATGTCTGGTAACTAGTCTCTATAATCGGATATACATGACCGAGTCATAATATCCCGATAGCCGCGCAGCATATAAGAGCACTAATACCGTATCCTACGTGACCATCATCTCCATATGACTGGAGTGACACTTCCGTCTTGACATCACACCCAATACACTACGATTCTCAATATACCCAGCATTGGCGTACACAGAACCTGTTAAAGCTCTGGACGACCTCAACTAAAGTATATTGATTGTCGCAAGTATTAGCGGTGCAAGTCTCAGGTTAAGACCAAATACACCTACCCTGATTGCAGACTCCCACAGACACAAAGTAATACTACCAATGGGATTCTGCGGTGGTCTAATCCAGAGCGAAGCTGTTTCCCGTACCATCGGTGAAACACAACCTCCTATTACACTTGCCTGAGTATCTTATACCCAGATATACGAGAACTATGCTGTTATGTCTCACATAACACGCACAAGTGTAATACTAGTCTTTTACGCATCTATCGATGTCCAATCTCGACAATGCTCTGACTAGGGATGTTTAATGATTTATCCTTCGTTGATTGATACTGTCTCATATCATTCTCAACCTAGGAACAAATCATAAGGACCTCCTATCATTTATATATCTAAGGTGATCTAATCACAAATGATAAGAGTGCAATCTCTTTTGTCACATAGTTAATTTGTACAACAACACTATGATCTGTACAAATAGTGACGCTATGGGTCATAACAGTCCAACAATCTCCCACTTGGCCTTTAGCCAGTCACTCGAGTGTCTAACACCCGAACTATGTACGGTTGGCTCAAACTGCTGAGAAACTGCTTTCGTCAGCGGATTTATATGATTATCGTCTGACGTGATTTATTCGATCATCATATCACCATGATGTATGATCCGAATGAATCAGATAAATAGTCGAAGTATGTATTTGGATCGTTGATGAGACCATTAATTCTTTAGCCTGTGCTGATGCCCAGCTCAGCCGCTAATCGAACTATATCTAATCCAATTAGATTTATTTATTGACCCAGATGGCTTCTATTGCTGCCTCAGCTGCAGCAATAATCCGCATTTGTTATTTATTCAATAACAGTATCTTGCTTGGAATATTTCCAGCTCACTGTACCGTTATTCAAACTGTACAGTACCGTTTGTGACTTTTAGTCGTCTTTATCGGTTCAGGAAACTTGCTACAGTGATCCCAGTCACTTCAAGTTCTCCTTCTCCATAGTTTAAGACATCATCCTTAGTTCTCTAAGATACTAACGGATGTGCTTAACATCAATCCAGTGACTATCACTTGGATTGACCTGATTGTGACTCCATATGCTCAAAGCGTATGAGACACCAGGTCGCGTACATTTTAATGTACAATTCCCAGAGAGTGTTAACAACTTAAATCTATCCTAGTATATCTTTATTCCCAGAATAAAGGTTGTTTCTCCCGAGAATTCTACCAAGAATTTTCTCTTGAAAGCCAAGCTTTCACCGATTATTTTATGGGAATATCATTTCCAAGAAATGAATATATATATTATCATTATTTTAAGGACAGCCACTGTCTGTGCGCTCCCACTAACCCTCTCATATACACAGAAATCATTCTGTTTTGAATCAAATCATTGACTATCATGATTACATAAAAACGATAGTTCCAAGAACTTTATGCTTGCTTCAACCCCAAACATGGATCGAATAACCTGCAAACCTTGTTTGCTGATTTTAGTACGACAAAATCGTCAGGATGTCATAAATATCCTCCAAAAGGTTTCCTTTTATGGAAAGCAATTTTGACCTTTAACTGACACATTATTAATGAAATTTACAGTGGCAACAGTTAAAAGTTGAACCGTAGTCAACACAATGTTGATAACGATACTTTTTCGTCAATAAGCCTAACTTAATACGTTGGTAAGTTGCCTTCCATGTATGTCTTCCTTGAAGACTTATACAGTACCTATAGGCACAATGCCTTATGGTACATCAACTAGTATCTTAACATAGTTGTTTTACATGGAATCCATTTCGGACTCATGGCACTTTGCCATAAAAGGGAGTCGATACCTTGTATTACTTCCTCATTCGTAGTCGGTTTGTCTTCCTTAATAAGATTGACATCTTTATGAGGTGACATCAGAAACCCATACCCCAGGTTGTTTTTTGATTCTCTCCGATCTACGCAGTTCTTGTGTATTTGAAGATTACTGGTATAGTTTCATCCTTGATGAACTATTTTTGTTCCATTAAGGGCTTCGTGCCTTGAAAAGTATCATTCCGATTTTCATCGAGTTTTACTGTCCTCCCACTTACCACCGCATATCGGTATTCCTCTAAGGAAGACCGCATGGTGAGCAACAATTACAATTGTTCTCAAGTGAGTTGTATAAGTACTATACTTATGGTTTTCCCTAGGATAACCTACATTTGGCACTTATCCGACTTAGGTTTTTAGTTTGGTATCATCCAAACATATGCCCAGCATACCCAAATCTACAAGAATGTGAAACCCAGTTTCGTTCCCGTTCATATCCAATGTGAATTTTGTCATATTGATTTTCATGGAACCTTATTCTAAATAAGTTTTACACTGTTAATGCATATCCGTTGAAGGAAACGATAGCTTAGAGCGACTCATGATAAACCTTATCATGTCCAACAAAATTCGGTTTCTCCGTACGGACACACCGTCAAACTGACGTGTCTCGAGATGAGTCCTCATTTGAAAGAATACTATACTCTCTCAAGTATTTAAGAAACTCATTGCTTAAGTATTTTCATCATGGTCAACACGTGATCTTTTAATACTTTAGCCGATCTGTTTGTCTACTTCGTGTCGAAACTTCAAAAGTTTCTGATTTGTGTTCTTCAAAAGTAACACATAACCATAACGTGATGCCACACCCGTTAAGGTCACGAAACATTCATATCCATATCTAGCCTAGCTAGATATGGGCCCACTTACTTCACTATGAATATGGCTTACAGATCGATGGCATTTTTCACTATTACCAAGTAAATAGTTTTTTAGGTACTTTACCTAAAGAACTAGATTCGTAGACTTTATTTGAATAATCAAATCAGTCCTAGTACCCACTCTTCAAAAGTGTGGATATACGAGTCTTGTTTATTGTGTCCTAGACAACAATGCCACATTTAAGTCTCTTCTGATCAAATCAGTTAGAGCTATTTATTTGTCATATAATATGTTTGAGATTTATTTATATTCAAAATATAAATACTGTAATTCACATCTAATGTGTTTATCTCAATATTATCTTTATATATGAAACACTTTAGTGTTCTAGAATATAAAGGTTTATCCGCAACGGATTAAACACTGATATAGAGATAATGTTCCTAGTCTAGCTAGTTACATTATAACAGTTTCCTAATTTAAGTACATACCCCAAGGGTAGTTCCTAAACTTAGGTATCTACGGTCGAAACAGCGACTTTCGTCCCATTTCCGATTCGCAGATTAATCTCAGCTTGAAGTCAGTATCCTGCTCACAGCAGATTCTGAGCATCAATACATATATTTTATGTACCACACTAAGTATTTAAAATCCAATTTCAATACTAGTAGTGAACATAATAATGACGAATATATTTAAAGTCAGAGCCTTGCTCTTTCTTTAATTCCTTCATGTCTGCCATATCCAAACGGCAGTCATTTTAGGATATGTTCTTTATCTTCCCAGAAGATCTTAATGATTTTGCCTTTACCCTTTTCCAATATTTCAGAAGCCTTCGGCCAAGCCTTGGGTTTCTAGCATATTGAAGTAAGGTGCGCCTTGCGCTATTAGCCTAATTGTAAAGTTTGACTTTATCTCCTTGAGAATAGTCATTAACTCTCCAAGAGTTATTAATTGCAATTTTAATACTTCTTAAATCTAAACATAGATTTATGACAAGTATGTTGGATTAAGCACTAAAGTTATCATTGCATAAACCTCCAAAGATTATGCTTTACTTATTTGCTTAATTCTGGGCTTAGGCTTAACAAGTTATTTTATCAAATAAAGTAACTTATTATTTATTTCCAGGACCATCCTGAAATTATTCCCAATTTGAAAATTAAACCATTTAAATATTTTAATCCAAGATTATGTTTTAAATGTCCAATCTTTCAATATATCTTGATTTTAATAGTCCAACTATTTAATTAATAATTAAGGTACTAATAATTATAATGATTACAATAGTCTAACATTTAATCAACTATAATTCAATAGGTTAAAATCAATTATATTGATTACTATAATCCAATTATAAAATCAACTATATTGATAGTTTGAATATATAGTCCAACTATTTAATAAAACAACGATTTAAATATTAGTCTAACTGACATTTAAATCATAACGACGAATGACATTTGATTGAGCATGTATGGCAAGTAATTGAATGAGTTTGCAAATTCAATTCTTGCCTCCCACTATTTTTCGGCGCGCCTCTAACCCTCTCTCGAGTACTCGGGAAACCGCATTTCCTAGTGGGCTAGGATTCCGTTAAATAATACACACAATCTTGACTTTGGCCAACAAATTGTATGATATTTAACTGGGTAGATCTCTAAGATCAATTGGATCCAATCCAATTCCTAGATCCAGTAGGCGGATATCCAAATCCTTAACGTATATCTTATATATGCCAATACATCCAATGTATTGCCTAACCTTTTTCCTCTGAATCAACTAAGCCTTGGCTTTGGCACAACAAGCTTAATGATCCCAGTCAAGCGTGACCCATTGACCATGGAAAGCTTCGTAATCAATGTCGATGGACAAGAAGTGGTCTTGACTTTGGCCAACAAACCACAACTTGGACAAGACACCAATATAGAACAAAACTAACGTGATTCAAACACATCTTCGACGGACAAAGGGCTTGACTTTGGCCAACAACCCAATGCCAATCTCGGATCTTGAGTAAGAATCACTCAATGGAAGAAAAAACGCATGATATTTGATAAGGGTTTTTCGCGTGCAAATTGGCTACCAATTTATTATCTTTGTTAAGGTCTCATCATCATACAACCTTAAACATGCATTCTAAATACATAATAAAGCGCATATGAAAATAAACAATAATGATATGCGGATGGATACTTAACACATTGATCCTAGATCAAATCTCTCTTTAACTCTCATGCTAGCACTTGTATCACTTCTACCCGTTACACTACACTTCTAAAGAAACCTCATATACATTGAGGGGAATAGGTGAGAAGAGAATACAAATAGAATAGAGGTGATAAGGCTGGACACGCAGGTCCAATTTAATAAATCAAATTTATTACAATAATTTCCAAAATTACCCCCACCCGACTAATATCCATCCGATATACACTATTCATTCATCACAACCAAGTATTCACACAAGCATGTTATCAATAAATCTAATCAAATTAATTAATCTGATAATTAGTGATCATCCAATGTTCAAACAACGATTGATTTTGATCGAGTCAAACTCGTTTTGCGAATAGGTACTCAAAGTACGAATTCTCGAATTAAATTAAACTACGTCATTAAATTCAATTTAATATGCATTCAATTCTAATTCGTTATTTAATTCCAAATTAAATATTACACTTTAATAATGAACCTTTTACGACTTAAATTCCAAATTTAATCGCAACACGTCTCAAAGACCGATAAACGTCCAACGTCAATTCAATTAAAGTCCAATGGGCTTTTAATTGATTTCTTAAGGCGTGGACTTTTGGTCAACTCGGGTCAAACTGAATAACCAAAATCCAATCCGGGATTTACCCCATAAGCCATAAATCAATCTTGGCCCATTAGGCCCAATTAAACTTTAAAGGTTCATTAAATCGCATATTGGGCTTTATGGAAGCGGTTTTGGGCCCAATTGGATCCAATCCAATTTGCCTAAACCCAACTTTGTACAACAAAGCCCAACAAGCCCAATGACAACTTTAAAAGCCCAAATCCAATTTTAAGGCCCAATTAATTAAATACAAAAATCCAATTTCACATTCAATTAACCTAAAGTGGATTACATGATTAATTACCCAAATTAACATTTCTAAAACATTAATTTATACAATTAATCATGCACAATTTCATTATCACATGTCCAACACATTTAATGAAAAATCAAACCCATTTTCATGCTTCAAAGTCTTGGCAATTTAGGGATTTCATGTCCGATTCAAATTCAATCCAATCAATTACACAATCGACATTAAATCATACCCAAATGATTTCCAATTCATCTAATGAACAAAAAATCAAAATTCCAAGACAATAAGGGTTTATTCCATTCGGCCACCATAAGCAAATTGGGGAAAAATGATCCAATCACATTTTCATGAAATTTATCCAATCAATCTTCAATTCAACCATATTTAAGCATACTTAATCATCCAATTTCATAAAATCATGCTCAAATTCAAAATACCCAATTCAACATTTTAGGCCAACATTAACATTTGGGGAAAAATGTTTCAAACATTAATTCATGAAATTGATCTAATCAATATTCAATTAAACATGTATTAAGCACACTAAACATCCAATTTATTCAAATCATGCTCAAATACAAAATACACAAATTTTAAGCCCTAAACTTTCATGCTTGAACCTAGGCTCTTGATGCCATTGTTGGTTTTATTCTAGGTCCCAAGATCATCAAACAAGCATGAATAATAAGTGTGAATACATCAAAGAGATAGCGGAATACTCACATCGATCGGTTGTGACGATTTGAAGAAGAACAAAGTGATTTTCCCCTTCAAAGTGGCGCCAATAGCAGTGCTGATTTTTCTGTCCAAAAAATCAGATTTGCTTCATGAATTTGAGCCTCTAACTTGCGTCAAACGATTCCCGGCTCGTGGGTGAGTTTCCCTAACACCTTCGTATACCTCTTAGGAGTGTGCTAGCACTTGGATTTTGCCATAAAACCCTCAAAAATGCATCATCATTTTCGGCCAACATAGGGCAGTCCACTGCCTTGGGCGTGAACTTGAGAGTCTTGGAGAGAGATGAATGAGAGATTAGGTTAAGGGAAAAAGGTGTCAAACATTTCACTTATATATTTTCCAAAAATACTAAAGCATTTACCATTTATTTTATGCTTTCAAAAAACACAATAAACAAATGTAATAATCTTTATTTAATTCTTTTACCCTTGGTAAAAGGTGAAAAGGAAAAGGCTTTCTCTTTTCCAAAAAGTTAAAAGTCTTTCCCCCCCTAAAATTTCCCTCCAAATCTTAAAGGTCAAAGTCAAAGAGTCAAAGTTACTTTTCCAAAAAGTGATTTGACTTTCATGACTTGCGATGTGATTTGCGATCCGACTTGCGACACGTGATTCAAAATCAACGTAACTTCACAAACACATTCCGAGCTCGGTTTCGATAATTCTAAATTAATAATTTTTTCGATGCCTCGTTAATAAATCCAATTTACTAATCACATCACTCGAGAATTAATTCTAATTAATTCAAGTGCCCGAATTAAAATCTAATTTTAATTCCTAATCGAAATCTAATTTCGTTTAATATATCGAATATATTATTTATCGATTAATTCCAAATTAATCGTTCTCTCTCTTTAAATTGATATTTTATCCTAGATAAAATATCTCTGCAATTAATCCCAGATTAATTTTCTCTCTCTCTTCAAATAATCCCAGATTAATATATAATGCGAGTCATACGTCATCGTGTATCATTGGGAAGCGACCCATGAGATCTCCGGATATGTTGGTAGTAAATTCGGTCGTCGGACTATCCGAACACGTAAGTACCAAGTATTACGTTTTAACCAATTTACAAGACAAGGTTGGCCTCTAGCAAAGCGCCAAGCCTACCCAATTCTCCGGAAATATCCTTACAGGAATATGTGATCATATCAGGCGTAGTATACGTAGTATTGCGTATTTTGATCCAGTATCGGATGATCACGTGCTAGGCCTGGGGCTGGATATGTGTCTGCCCCATACGAAGCACATGTCGGATGTCTGGTAACTAGTCTCTATAATCGGATATACATGACCGAGTCATAATATCCCGATAGCCGCGCAGCATATAAGAGCACTAATACCGTATCCTACGTGACCATCATCTCCATATGACTGGAGTGACACTTTCGTCTTGACATCACACCCAATACACTACGATTCTCAATATACCCAGCATTGGCGTACACAGAACCTGTTAAAGCCCTGGACGACCTCAACTAAAGTATATTGATTGTCACAAGTATTAGCGGTGCAAGTCTCAGGTTAAGACCAAATACACCTACCCTGGTTGCAGACTCCTACAGACACAAAGTCATTTATATATCTAAGGTGATCTAATCACAAATGATAAGAGTGCAATCTATTTTGTCACATAGTTAATTTGTACAACAACACTATGATCTGTACAAATAGTGACGCTATGGGTCATAACTGTCCAACACATTCAAGCAATGAAAATATGTGAATATAATAAAGAAGTATGGCAGAATCATACTTACAAAGATCGGATTGAGAAGGTTTGAACACAAAAATAATTCTTCATGGATGTCCTCCTAGGTTCGGCCATGCTCCTCTTTTGTGCTCCATGGAATGTCTCCAAGCTCCAAGCTTTATTTGGTGTTTCTATGCTCATGGGAAAAGTTTCCCTATCACCTTTGTATGTCATCTTTAGTGTGCTAGCACATTGGAAAACTTGCCACAAATTTTCCCTTTTATTTCTTCATGTTCTCGGCCAAGCAAGATTTGGAGAAGAAAATTGGCCCTAGGCCGAATATGGTGAGAGGAGAGGAAGAAGGCCCTTGGCCGAATGTGAGGGAGAAAGAGAGATGGTAAGTTGTGTATTTTTGTTATTCAAAAACTAATACCAAAAACCAAAGTCAAAAAGTACAAGGCAATAAAGCCTTTCAACCACCCACATCACTTATGAATAGTGTCTGACATCACATCACTCAAAGTGACAAGACATCCATCACTTGAATTATTAAAGATGTGACACTTGATGTGACTTGTGGGCCCCACTTGATTTGAAATGCGAGTGGGCCCGCAAACAGTCTCGGGCTCATATCCGCTAACCGTTACGACGTAATTAAATCAAATTTAATTAAATAATTATGCCTAGAAAATTACTATTCACGTCGCAAGTGAATTAATTCTAAATTAACTCGTTCGCACGAATTAAAATCCATTTTAATTCCGCGTCAAAATCCAATTTCGTTTACTATATCGAATATATTAATTTATTCGATTAATTCTAAATTAATTATTCTCTCTCTTTGAATATATTTTATCCCAGATAAAATATCTCCGTAAGTAATCCCAGATTAATTTTCTCTCTCTAATTAATTAATCCTAGATTAATAATGTGCGAGTCATACGTCATCGGTGAATCTTCGGGAAGCGACCAATGAGATCCCATGATATATTGGTAGTAAATCCGGTCATCGGACTATCCGAACACGTACGTACCTAGTACTATATTTTTACCGATTTACAGACATGGTTGGCTTCTAGCAAAGCACTAGCCTTCCCAATTCTCCAAAATATTCTTAAAGGAATATGCAATCTATATCAGGCGCAATATACGTAGTATTGAGTATTGCGATCTAGTATCGGATGTCACATGCTAGGCCTGGGGCTGGAATTGTGTCTGCCCCGTACGAAGCACATATCGGAACTCTGGTAACTAGTCTCTATAATCGGATAAACATGACCTAGTCCATTATCCCGATGACTGCAGTACATAAGAGTACTATTTCTGTATCCTACGTGATCATCATCTCCATTATAACTGAAGTGATACTTCCATCTTGACATCACACCCAATACACTACGATTCTCAATATACCCAGAAGAGACGTACACAGAACTTGTTAAAGCCCTGGATGACCGCAACCAAAGTATATTGATTGTCGCAAGTATTATCGGTGCAAGTCTCAGGTTAAGACCAAATACACCTACCCTGATTCGGACTTCAGTAGACACAAAGTTATACTACCAATGGAATTCCAAGGGGTCTATCCAGAGCGAAGCTGTTTTCCGTAACATCGGTAAAACACAACCTCTTATCACACTTGCATAAGTATCCAATACTTAAATATATGAGAACTTTGATGTTATACTCCCACAACGCACACAAGTGTAATACTAGTCTATTCCGCATTATCGATGT
Organism: Zanthoxylum bungeanum; assembly: GCA_019454045.1. Classification (NCBI taxonomy): domain Eukaryota; kingdom Viridiplantae; phylum Streptophyta; class Magnoliopsida; order Sapindales; family Rutaceae; genus Zanthoxylum; species Zanthoxylum bungeanum. The sequence continues at coordinate 287,903 of SKCR01031919.1, forward strand.
CCAATCTCGATAGTACTATGACTGGGGATATTTAATGATTAAACCTTTGTGGATTGAAACTGTCTCATATCATCTCAATCCGGAACTAATCATAAGGACCTTCTATAATTTATATATCTTGGTAATTCAATTACAAATGATAAAAGAGCAATTTCCTTTGTCATATAGTTACTTTGTACAACAACACCATGATCTGTACAAATAGTGATACTATGGGTCATAATTGTCCAACAATCTCCCACTTGGCCTATAGCCAATCACTCAAGTGTCCTACACCCAAAATATGTACGGTTCGCTCAAACTTCTGCTGAGAAAAGGCTTTCGTCAGCGTAATTGCAAGGTTATCATCTGATGCAATTTATTCGATCATCACATCACCACGATGTATGATCCGACGAATCAGATGGACCAATTGAAGTACATGTCGGATCGTTGATGAGACCATTAATTCTTTAGCCTATGCTGTAGCCTAGCTCAGCTGCTAACAGAATTATATCTAATCTAATTAGAATTATTTAGATCCAATATGCTTCTTTTGTTGCGACAGTTGCAGCAAAATTCTGATTTTGTTGTTAATTTGGTAACATTATCTTGCTTGGAAGATTTCCAGCTCACTGTTACGACATATAGTCATTTTTTATCGGTATGGAAACTTGCAGTAGTGAACCCAGTCACTTCAAGCTCTCATTCTTCATAGTTTAAGACAACATCCTTAGTTCATCTAAGATACTGAAGGATGTTCTTAACATCAATCCAGTGACCATTACTTGGATCGGCCTGATTGTGACTCCATATGCTCAAAGCATATGAGACACCAGGTCACGTACATATCTTTCAATGTATGAGTACTCAGAGAGTGCCAACTGTTGAGTTCTAATTTAGGTCCCAAAATCAACAATATCAAGCACTAAAACGCATGAATACATCAAGGAGTAAGGCGGAATACATACTCACATTGATGGGTTTTGATGAAATGAAGAATACAAGCCTTCAAGCTCCCTCCACATGCTCGCCCAAGGCTTCTCCTTGCTACGGAATGCTCGGTTTTGGTGGTGGTGGTCTCCTCCAAATTCGGCCATGGATGTCCTCCATTAAAGCTCCAAGCTTTGAGATTCCAAGCTCACAAATTCGTTTCCCTATCACCTATGTAAAACCCATGTGTGTGCTAGCACTTCTTCTTCTCCATATTGATTGATCAAACCAAACAAAAGAGTGAAGAAATCGTCCAAGACAGTTAGAGAGAAGATGAAATTTTTGGCTCCAAAACATGTCAAAACCGTGAGCTTATGAGGGAGAAGCAATTTCGTTTTTTTGCTTGGTTGGGAGAGAGAAAAGAAATGATTTACTTATATATTTATTTCATTTTCAAAAAATAAAATCAAATACAAAAAGTCAAAAAGCAAAATACTTTTCAATCACATCTCTTTTACTTTAGTCACATCACTCCACTTTAACTTTAAGTCACATCACTTTTAATAAAGTGACATGTTGTCAAGTCACATCATTCAAAGTGACAATTGATTTGACAATTGATGCGACTAGTGATTTGACGCTTGATGTGACTTGCGTGCCGCGCTCGAATTCGAAATACGAATGCGCTCGTAATTACTCTCGGGCTCGGGTTCGCTAATTCCAAATTAACGAATTTTCCATCGCGTCGTAATTAAATGATTACGCCTAGCGAAATCACTATTCACGTCGCTAACGAATTAATTCCAAATTAATTCGTTCGCCCGAATTAAAATCCAATTTTAATTCTGCGTAGAAATTCAATTTCATATAATATATCGGATATATTATTTTTATCGATTAATTCCAAATTAATCGTTCTCTCTCTTTAATTAATATTTTATCCCAGATAAAATATCTCCGTAATTAATCTCAGATTAATTTTCTCTCTCATCGAATTAATCTCAGATTAATTAAAGTGCGAGTCATACATCATCGGTGAATCTTTGGGAAGCGACCCATGAGATCTCCGGATATGTTGGCAGTAAATTCGGTCGTCGGACTATCCGAACACGTAAGTACCTCGTACTACGTTTATACCGATTTACAAGACAAGGTTGGCTTCTAGCAAAGTGCCATGCCTACCCAATTCTCCAGAAATATTCTTATAGGAATATATAGATCTGTATCCAGCGTAGTATACTAAGTATTGTGTATATCGGTCCAGTATCGGATAGTCACGTGCTAGGGCTGGGGCTGGATAAGTGTCTGCCCCGTCCGAAACACATATCGGATGTCTGGTAACATAGTCTCTATAATCGGATATTCATGATCTGGTCACAATATCCCGATTGGTTGCGCAACACTCAAGAGCACTAGTACTGTATCCTGCGTGACATCATCTCCACTATGACTGAAGTGATACTTCCGTCTTGACATCACACCCAATACACTACGACTCTCTGATAAACCCAGAAGTGGTGTACTCAGAACCGGTTAAAGCCCTGTACCACCAAGACCAAAGTCTACCGATTATCGCAAGTATTAGCGATGTAAGTCTCAGGTTAAGACTATACACACCTACCTTGATTTCGGCCTCCCATAGACACATAGTCATAATACCAATGGGATTCCGAGGGGTCTATCCAGAGCGAAGCTGTTTCCCGTACCATCGGTGAAACACGACCTCCTATCGCACTTGCATAAGTATCCGATACTTATATATATGAGAACTATGCCGTTGTGCCCTCACAACGCGCACAAATGCAATACTAGCCTATTCCGCATTATCGATGTCCAGTCTCGATAATACTCCGGCTAGGGATATTTAATGATTAATCCTTCGGGGATTGATACTGTCTCATATCATTCTCAATCCAGGAACTAATCATAGGGACCTCTCTTCATTTATACATCTATGGTGATCTAATCACAAATGATGAGAGTGCAATTTCCTTGTCACATAGTTAATTTGCTACAACAACACAATGATCTGTGCAAATAGTGACGCTATGGGTCATTTTTTCCAACACCAACAACCTTTAGATTTATCCTAGTAGATCTTTATTCCCAGAATAAAGTTATCTCTCCCAAGTATTCTACGGAGAATTTTCATGAAAGCCAAGCTTTCACCGATTGTAATTACGGGAATGTCATTTCCAAGAAATGATATGTCATCATTATATAGAACATTCGCGCTCCCACTAACCTCCTTATATATACAAGAATCATTTTCATTTTGAATTAAATCATTTACTATTATGATTACATCAAAACGATAGTTCCAAGAATGCAATGCTTGCTTCAATCCATAAATGGATCGATTTAACTTGCAAACCTTGTTTGCTTATTTTGGTATGATAAAACCGTTAGGATGTTGATAAACATCCTCCAAAAGGTTTCCATTAAGGAAAACGATCTTGACGTTCTGCTGCCATATTTCATAAATGAAATATGCAGTATTAGCAAGCATTATCCAAATAGATTTAACCATGGCAACGGGTAAAAGGTTTCGTCGTAATCGACACTGTGTTGATGACGATACCTTTTATGTACAAGCCTAGCTTTGTACATTTGTTTGTTGCCATCCATGTATGTCTTCATCATGAAGACTCACCAATAGGCACAATTCCTTTTAGTTCATCAACCAGTATCCAAACTTGGTTGATATACATGGAATCCATTTCGGACATTATGGCACTTTGCCAAAATAGGGAGTCGATATCTTGTATCACTTCCTCATACGTAGTCAGTTCGTATTCCTCAATAAGATTGACATCTTTATGAGGTGAGATCAGAAACCCATACCTCCTAGGTTGTCTTTTGACTCTCTCCGACCTACGCTGTTCTTGTGTATTCTCGAAGATTATTGGTACAGTTTCATCCCTAGTGAACAGTTTGTGTTCCATTAAGGAATCGGTGCCAGAAACAGTATTACTTCGATTTTCATCGAGTTTTACTTTCCTCCCACTTACCACTGCATATTGGTATTCCTCTTAGGAAAACCGCATGGCGAGCAATAATTACATTGTTCTCTTGTGAGATGTATAAGTACTATACTTTGGTTTCCTTAGGATAACTTATAATTAGGCACTTATCCGATTTGGATTCTAGTTTGGTATCATCCAAACATATGCCTAGCATTCCCAAATCTTCAGGAATGAGAAAACCCAGTTTCTTTCCTAGTCATATCTAATATGAATTTTGTCTAACAGATTTTCATGGAACCTTATTCAATATAAGTATTGCACTGTTTAATGCTTATCCCTTTAAAGGAAAATGGTAGCTCAAAGTGACTCATGATTAACCTTACTGTGTCCAACTCAGTTCGGTTTATCTGTTTGGACACACTAATATGATTGAGGTGTTCCGAGAAGAGTCCACTATGAAAGAACACTATACTCTTTCATGTAGTCAAGAAACTTGTTGCTGAAGTATTTTCCACCACAGTCCAATCGTGATGTTTTAATACTCATGCCGATATGTTTTTATACTTCATGTTGAAACTCTTTGATTTTATCAAAAGTTTCAGATTCGTGTTTCAAAAGAAACACATAACCATAACGCGATACCATATCCGTAAAGGTTACGAAGTACTTAAATCCACCTCTAGCCTATCTAGACATGGGCCCACTTATGTCACTATGAACGAGGGCCAATAGATCGGTGGCACTTACACTTTTACCAAGTAAAAGGTATTTTAGGCACTTTGCTTAATTAAACTAGATTCGTAGACTTTATTTGAATTTATCAAATCTGTCCTAGTACCCACTCTTCGAAAGTGTGGATATACAAGTCTTGTTAATGTGTCTCAGACAACTATGCCACAAATAAGTCTCATTTGATTAAATCAATTTGAGCTATTTGATTGTCATATTATATGTTTGAGATTTGTTTATATTCAAAATATAAATATTGTTATTCACATCAAATGTGTTTATCTCAATATCATCTTTATAAAATAAACACTTTAGTGTTCTAGAATATAAAGGTATACTCGCAACGAGTTATACTCGATATAGATATAATGTTTCTAGTCAAACTAGGTACATTATAACAGTTTCTTAATATAAATACATGCCCCAATGGTAGTTCCAAAATTAAGATTTCTACGGTTGAAACAGTGACTTTCGTCCCATTTCCGACTCGTAGAACGATCTCATGTATGTACTACATATAATATCAAAATCCAATTTTGAAACTAATAGTGAACATGTTTATGAAAAACATACTTGAAGTCAGAGCCTTGCCGTGCCTTACTTCCTGCATGTCTGCCTTGTCCAAACGACAGTCACGCTTCAGTGACGCCGTTTGCTTCAGTTTAGTCAGACATATTGGGATATGTCATTTGTCTTCCTAGAAGACTATGATGATTTTGCTTTTGCCATTTTCTTCACATTCAGAAAAGCCTTTTGCCAAGCCATGACCTTCTGGGATGTGAAAGTAAGATGCGTCTTGCGCTTCTTGCCACTATTGCAAACTTTGGCTTTGTTTCCTTGAGCTAAAGAGTTGTCATTTGCAATCAATACTTCTAAGATCTAAGTGTAGATCTATGAAGATCCTTCAATTTCAACATCATGGTTTAAGGATCTAATCCTTCGTTCAGATGAAGAAATTAAGGAGTAATGCGGCAAGCATAAAGGATTAAGCACTAAAGTTATCATCACATGAATCTTCAAAAGATCATGCTCTATTATTCACTCAACTCCGGGCTTAGGCCCGAGATGTCATTTCATCAAATAAAGTAACTTCTCGGTTCTCAAGACTATCTTGAGGTACTATTCCCATTCTAAAAATTAGAGCCGTTTAAAGACATTTTCATCCAAGATTATATTTTAAACGCTAATCTTTCAATTTTTCTTGATTCCAATTGTCCAACTATCCAATCAACGATTTCGAGTACATCTGAATATAATGATCACTATAGTCTAACTATATAATCAACTATAATCTTATTTGATTAAATTCAAATATATTGATTGCTATAATCCAATTATATAATCAACTATAATTTGAAATAGTTTGAATATAGTCGAACTGTTTAATTAACACAACATTGAATAACTAATATTTTAATAATAAGATAATGACGAAAAATGAAATGAGCGCGTTTTGGCAAGTATCTAAACGAAATTGTAAATTTAATACTTGCCTCCCACTATTTTTTCGGCGAGCCTCTAACCCTTTGTTGAGTACTCGGGAAACCTAGTTTTATAGTGGGCTAGGATCCCGTTAAATAACACACAATCTTGATTTTGGCCAACAAATTGTATGATATTTAACTAGGTAGATCTCTAAGATCAATTGGATCTCATCCAATTCCTAGATCCAGTAGGTGGACATCCAAGTCCAAAACATATATCCTATATATGCCAATATATCCAATATATTCCCTAACTTTTTTCCTCTAAATCGTCTAATCCTTGGCTTTAGCAAAACAAGCTTAATGATTCTAGTTAAGCATGACCCATTGACTTTGGAAAGCTTCGTGATCGATGTCGATGGACAAGAAGTGATCTTGACTTTGGCCAAAAAATCACAACTTGGACAAGACATACGATATGCACCAAAGCCTTCATGATTCAAACATATCCGCGATGGACAAAGTTCTTGACTTTGGCCAGCAAACCAGTGTCAATCTTGGATCTTGAGTAAGAATCACTCAATGGAAGGAAAACGCTTAATATTTGTTGAGGGTTTTTCGCGTAATTGGCAACCAATTAATTATCTTTGTTAAGGTCTCATCATACACCCTTAAACATGCATTCTAAAAACATAATAAGGCGCGTAAATAAAATAATAATGTTATGCGGATGGATACTTAAAACATTTTGTTCCTAGAACAAATCTCTCCATTTCCTCTCTCCCGCTAGCACAAGTATTACTTCTACCCAATTACATAACACTTCTAAAGAAACCTCATTTGCATTGAGGGGAATAGGTGAGAAGAGAAATACAAAGAATCAAGTGGTAATAGGCTGGACACGCAGGTCCAATTTAATAAATTCTAAATTTATTACAATAATTTCCAAAATTACCCTCACCTATCTAATATCCATCCGATATACATTATTCATACATCACATCCATTTATTCACACAAAGCATGTTATCAATCAATCTAATCCAATTAATTAATCTGAAATTAATGACCATTCAATATTCAAACAACGATTTGATTTTGCGCGAGTCCGACTCGTTTTAAGAATAAGTACTCAAAGTACGAATTCTTGAATTATATTAAACTACAATATTAAATCCAATTTAATTTGTATTCAATACTAATTCTATATTTAATTCCAAATTAAATAAATACACTTTTAAATGCGCATTTACGACTTAGATTCCAAATCTAATCTAAATGGGGTCTCAAAGCCCAATTAAAATCCAATGTCGTTTAATTAAAGTCCAATGGGCTTTCAATTAATTTCTTAAGGCATGGGCTTCAGGAACCAAAGCCTAATCAATGAATCACCCTATAAGCCTAGAAATCAATTTCGGCCCATTAGGCCCAATTAAACTTTAAAGGCCCAATAGTTATATTTGAACTTTATGGATATAGTTTTTGGCCCAATTGGATCCAACCAATTAACCTAAACCAAACTTGGCCCAAACAAGCCCATTAAGCCCAAATTCAACTTTACAAGCCCAATTCCAAAATAAGCCCAATTAATTTAAATCACAAAATTCCAAATTTCACAATTAAATTAATCTAAGTGTATAGCCATAATTAATTACTCAAATTAATATTTCCAAAACACCAATTTACACAATTAATTATGCTTATCATCATCAACATATGTCCAACACAATTGAATCAAAATCAATCTCATTTCATGCTATAAGCTCACTGAAATTTAGGGTTTTTCAAAATCAATTTCGATTTCAATCCAATTAAATCTCAAATCAATTTATCCCATGTCTTCCAACTCATCTAATGATCAAAAAACAAAATTACTATGACTTTTAGGGTAAGTCCGACTTTCGGCCAAGCCTTCCATTTTGGGAAAAATTCATCCAATTCAATTTTCATCAAATTGACAATGGATAACACTATGGTATCATCATTCAAGCATACTCAAACGATCAATTTTATTCAAACATGCTCAATTCAATTTTACCTAAATTTTACCCTAAATTAATTTCATGCTTAAACAAGGCTCTGATACCATTGTTGGGTTTCTATTATAGTCCCAAGATCATTCAAGCAATGAAAATATGTGAATATAATAAAGAAGTATAGCAGAATCATACTTACAAAGATCGGATGTGAGAAGCTATGAACACAAAAATAATTCTTCATGGATGTCCTCTTAGGTTCGACCATGCTCCTCTTTTGTGCTCCATGGAATGTCTCCAAGCTCCAAGCTTTATTTGGTGTTTCCATGCTCATGGGAAAAGTTTTCCTATCACCTTTGTATGTCCTCTTTAGTGTGCTAGCACATTGGAAAACTTGCCACAAATTTTCCCTTTCATTTCTTTATGTTCTCGGCCAAGCAAGATTTGGAGAAGAAAATTAGCCCTAGGCCGAATATGGTGAGAGGAGAGGAAGAAGGCCCTTGGCCGAATGTGAGGGGGAGAGAGAGATGGTAAGTTGTTTATTTTTATTTTTCAAAAACTAATACCAAAAACCAAAGTCAAAAAGTACAAGGCAATAAAGCCTTTCAACCACCCACATCACTCATAAATAGTGACTGACATCACATCACTCAAAGTGACAAGACATCCATCACTTGAATGAATAAAGATGTGACGCTTGATGTGACTTGTGGGCCCCACTTGATTCGAAATACGAGTGGGCCCACAAATACTCCCGGGCTCAGATCCGCTAATTCCGAATTAACGAATTTTCTGTTGTGACGTAATTAAATCAAATTTAATTAAATAATTATGCCTAGCAAAATTACTATTCACATCGCAAGCGAATTAATTCTAAATTAACTCGTTCGCCCGAATTAAAATCCAATTTTAATTCCGCATCGAAATCCAATTTCGTTTAATATATCGAATATATTAATTTATCGATTAATTCCAAATTAATTGTTCTCTCTCTTTGAATAGTATTTTATCCCAGATAATATATCTCCGTAATTAATCGCAGATTAATTTTCTCTCTCTTATTAATTAATTCCAGATTAATAATGTGTGAGTCATACATTATCGGTGAATCTTCAGGAAGCGACCTATGAGATCCCATGATATATTGGTAGTAAATCCGGTCATCGGACTATCCGAACACGTACGTACCTAGTACTACATTTTTACCGATTTACAAGACATGGTTGGCTTCTAGCAAAGCACCGTGCCTTCCCAATTCTCCAGAAATATTCTTAAAGGAATATTTAATCTGTATTAGGCGTGGTATACGCAGTATAGTGTATTACGATCCAGTATCCGATGTCACATGCTAGGCCTGGGGTTGGAATTGTGTCTACCCCGTACGAAGCACATATCGGATCTCTGCTAACTAGTCTCTATAATCGGATAAACATGACCTAGTCATATTATCCCGATGACTGCATTACATAAGAGTACTAGTTCCGTATCCTACGTGATCATCATCTCCACTATAACTAAAGTGATACTTCCATCTTGACATCACACCCAATACACTACGATTCTCAATATACCCAGAAGAGGCGTACACAGAACCTGTTAAAGCACTGGACGACCAAAACCAATGTATATTGATTATCGCAAGTTTTAACGGTGCAAGTCTCAGGTTAAGACCAAATACACCTACCCTGATTCGGACTTCCATAGACACATAGTTATACTACCAATGGAATTTCGATGGATCTATCCAGAGCGAAGCTATTTTCCGTACCATCGGTAAAACACAACCTCCTATCACATTTGCATAAGTATCCAATACTTAAATATATGATAACTATGTTGTTATGCTCCCACAACGCGCACAAGTGTAATACTAGTCTATTTCTCATTATCGATGTCCAATCTCGATAGTACTACGACTAGGGATATTTAATAATTAAACCTTCGTGGATTGATACTATCTCATATCATCTCAATCCGGAACTAATCATAAGGACCTTCTATCATTTATATATCTTGGTAATCCAATTACAAATGATAAAAGAGCAATTTCCTTTGTCACATAGTTAATTTGTACAACACCATGATCTGTACAACTAGTGATGCTATGGGTCATAATTGTCCAACAGCCTTTACCACGATATTTTACCACGTCGAACGAGGTATGCTTGATTGGATGTGAAATACATCCAATCGGGCATACGAGGTCCCATATAGATGTCGGCCAAGTCTCTTGGTCGCATTTCTTTTCTTTTAATTATGTTATTCACATTTTTTATTTGTTATTTTTTATTTATCACTTCATATTCATTCTATTAGTTATCTTTTTTTATTCTGTCGCATCACTTCACATTTATTTCCATGATTACATTAACATTTATACGTGTCATCCCTTGTGGTATATCGAATGGAAACTCAAACATAAATTCCGTAGCCGAATCCGAATGGATGGTAGTGCGGTCTGTATTTGGGATGTAATGCCACGTACCACTCAGGAAATACTCGCATGTGCATGACTAACCCTCCCTTTATTCGTTATTTACTTATTAACGTTTTTCCCGCTTTTGACTGTTTATTATAATTTTCATTATCGCATTTCTTAATATAATATGCTTCCACTATTTCCATTAATATTTATGGGTGTGCAAACTTGTGTGATATTTGGATTATCTTGCATGTGTCGCATAAGACTTGGTTATATCATTGCGTAAACCCGTTCATTACAACTAGCATAAGTAAGGGACCATTCCATACCCAACAGTTTGAGGTCTTCCCTTGCGAGGGATGAGTGCGTCCATAATCATTTCCCAGTTCACACTAGGTGGCGAATCCTTTATTCTCCGATTTAGTCCCTCACGGGCTACTCCGTACTCCCACCGGGTCGAGAGCCTGGAAGCATCACCCCATCTCTGTGCCCATTCACATAGTCTGGCGACTCCACTGGGGATAGAGAATCGGCCCCGAAATAATGCCTTGTAATGTCTTTGGTTTTTGTTTTGGCTTTCTAAGTCTTATAAATTTTGCATACCCTTTTTAATACCGATGGCATCTTGTATCGCGAAGGCACTTTGCTCGGAGCGGCGGATCATTATACGGAATCATCACTCGTTGGCACATACCTAAAGGTATAAAAAAGGTGCGCTTACTTTGTCTCTCAAACCCTTGAGTGGGGAGACCTAGTTGTGGGCAACCCTTCACCGGTTTGAGCCTTTATCCATACCGTTGTAAGCCTGCATATGAACCATAGTTACATGTCCTATAGAAGCTACCCTTTTATGCTTGTGTTTGGGACCATCATCATTTGAATCCATTTGGACTTCTCATCATAAGATACGAACTTATTGAGCCATTTAAACTGGGACGAGTTTATATCTTATGATGATTGGGCCAAAAGTTTTCAAAATGACGATGGGCCATTTATGTTTGGGCCCCCTATAATTTGAAGTTGTTTAGCCACCTTATCACAAAAGTGTAAACATATTGGGCCTTTTTCAACTAGGACAAGTTTGCACCTCGTGATAATATGATTAAATGCTTTGAAATGATAACGGGCCAACTTATATGAAAACCTTGATGAGCTTAGAGAATCCAATCTTAATCCAAATGTGCTAGAAGCATAAGTCCGATATCCGAACTGGCTTTCATTCAGGAAGGATACACCTTGTTACGACATATTTATAAACGTTTAGATATCTCCAAGTCCATCCCCATGACAGTGATTATCGAAGGCCTAATTCATCATTTCTAGACAATGGCACGATCTCCATAATAGGCTTAGTAATATTGTAAATGGGCGGTCTTTGTCTTTTACCAATGGAAATAGACTAAGGCAGCCAAGGTTCAACTCGTAGCATATGAGAGAACGATTTTAGGTACCGCACATTGGTGCATAAAATAAGCCATACCTAGGACATAAATGGACTTACCACAAGTATGGGAGGAATAAGGTCGGAAGGATATATGCTATTTTGATAACCACGTGCATCTCATACATCGCATACATACACGCATCATGTTAACCCCTGTATCTTAAAAGATATAATAGATATCTGTTGGGTTAAAGAAGAAAGAATTGTCAAGAAGAGTTAACCAAACATGGATATTAGGGAAGAGGAAACCGAGAAATAAAAAAAAATATTATTTATGGCAAGAACAAAAAGCCCATTGGGGGGCCTTAAAAAAAAGAGAAAAAAATGAAAAAGAAAAAAAAGGAAAAAAAGAGAGAAAAAATATTTATTTTTAGTCCTTAATAGTTAGGCATAAGTCCAATGATGAAATAGTTTGCTTTATGGTGAAACTTTAGAAACGATAAGTTCTTGATGTACTTTTATTTGATACTTTGAGTAGTTGGTTTATGTTAGACTCGTAAGCACTGAACTATGGGTTCTTAGCAGTGAAAACCTGAGTAATTGACAATGTGACTAGTTGAAGAAATTACAGGTCGATGAATGTACGTTTTCTTAGATGTCTATCCTGATTTCCTTGTGCTATAATGTGTAGTATGGTTGAAAATAAAAGAAAAGTCTCTAAAGCAAAAAATAATAATAATAAACCACCTATAACCGATAAGCGTGAAGCTACCCATGGGTGAGTATTAGAACAACCATGAGGAGAAATGCTACCTCAAAGGATAGGTGTGTTGAAAAAAATAAGAAAAAAAAAAAAAGAAAGAGTCACAAAAGAAAAAGAAAAACATACCATATTTAGCACAGAAAAGCAATTGCATAACAGAATTGAGACATCTAGGTTGGTTTGACCCATCGATCCTAATTTTCAAATGAAATCATTGAGTTGGATTACCTAGGAATCAAACAGTAAAAGAACCTTTGCACACACACACTTTGAGTCTAGCTTTGATGATTTATTCAAAGACTTGGATTTGAGTAGCATTGAGTGTTTTTAAGGTTCTTTGGTTTCATTACTGGGCATTATTTGAGGACAATATTATTTATAACTATTGGGACTATTTTGTAGCTAGTAATACAGTATGTTTATACAGAACGCACACCAAGTAGTCCACCTTGACCTAGTTCGAGTAGTGGAGAGCAAAAACCTAAAGCAGGTCTCGGGGCGATCAGTCTACCACCTCGCGAATAAGAGACATAACGGGATTTTGAGCCACGTGACCAAAGAAAACTGAGCAATCACTAAAGTAAAATAGACAGGAGGACACTATAAGCAGGCCCAGGGGGTGACCAAAGACTTTTATATGCAAAGGGCACCAAAGATCATAAGGAAGGCCTAACCAAGGATAACAACTAGCCAAAAGGACAAAGAAAACCCATCGGAATATGAAATACATCCATGTACATGTATACACGTCATATACACGTAATTTTTATTTTATGATAGCAGGATTTGAAGAAAAAATTGACGAAGAACTCTGGGAATAGAGAGCAAGCACGGTAATAAAGACAGGCATGGGGCGAAGTGCCTCACCACCTACTATATCAAAAGTTTTGGGAATGATCCCAGGGTCAAGGCCTACATTATCAGCAGCATCGGGAATGAATCCCAGGGTTGACGCCCACATTATCAGTAGGTTCGAGAATGAATCCCAGGGTTGAGGCCCACATTATCAGAAGTTTAGGGAATGAATCCTAAGGTCGAGGCCCACATTATCAGCAGTTTTGGGAATGAATCCCAGGGTCGAGGCCCATATTATCTGAATAAATCCCGGAGATCAAAGCATCTCATATCAGTAATGATTCGGAATAAACCATATCACATCAGTAACGGTTTGGAATAAACCACCATCTCTCATCAGTAACGGTTCGGAAATGAACCACCTCACATCAGTAACAGTCTGGAAATGGACTATCTCTCATTAGCAACGGTTCGGAAATGCACTATCTCTCATCAGTGACGGTTTAGAAATAGACCATCTCTCATCTGTAAGGTTCGAAAATGGACCATCTCTTATCAGTAACGGTTCGGAAATGAACCACCACCTCACATCAGTAATGGTTCGGAAATGAACCATCATCTCTCATCAGTAACAGTTTGGAAATGAACCATCATCTCACATCAGTAACGATTCGGAAATGAACCATCATCTCATATCAATAACGGTTCTTAAATAAACCATCGTCATACATCAGCTCAGTTCGGTAATGAATCCTAAAGATCGCAACATCTTGCAGGGATGAACCTTAGGGTCGCAGCACCTTATCACCAAATCAACTCAGTTCGAAGAATCTCGTAAAGCAGTAGGTAAGTACGACAGTCGACTAATGAGCGGAAAATATATCAATATTTACCGCCCTTTTTACCTAATATTTTGTTTAGTTTCTCGGGTTTAATGAACATTTTGATGTGTTTTATGTGTTTTGTAGATAAATAAAGTATTGGGATTTAATGAAATCAACTCGGGGCTAAAACGATGAAATTGGGAGCAAAAAATGGCGAAAACGGAAATTTAAAGCGTAACGAAGTGCAGTCCTAAATTCTAATTTTGCGCAAGTTTGGTATTTTGGTCATAACATTTTCATCTGATATCCAATTGAGCTGATTCAAGTGCCAGAGTAAAGAAGACACAACTATATATAACTTTGAAGATTTAAATATTTTCGAATTCCGAGGTTTGGAAGGCCGAAATTTATGAATAATCTAGTATATTTTGTGTAATTACTATAGTCATTTTCAAAATATAAAATAAAATTAATAAAATAAAAAGAAAAATTGTCAAACTTCAACCAAACATGCTTGCATGTTTGGTGCCATGTTTGATGCCATGTTTGGTGCCATGTTTGGTTGAACAATTGGTGGAGCAATTGGTGGAGAAATTGATGGAAGGCTTTAGATTTTCCTATAAATACCAAGCTTAACTTTGTAAATTTTTTATGATTTCTTTAGAGAAATTTCTCCATGAAAACCTAAAGGAAAGTGTCTTGTATATTATTTAAGTTTTCTTGTATTTTCTTTTTATTTATTTAATAAACTTATATGTGTTTTCTTTTACAGCATGAGCAGGTAATCTCATTCTGCTGGGGTGAAGAGGTAAGACTTTTAATGTAATAAATTAGATTAATCTCCCTTATTTTAATTAAAATTGGATTAATTAGTTACCGCCTATATGGCCGGTTTAGGTGACAACCTTATTTATCGCCTATATGGTCGGTTTTCCATTTTAGACGTAGTTTCCGCCTATATGGTCGGTTTAGGTAATAACCTTGTTACAACTTCTATAGTCGATTGGATTTAATTGAGACAAATGAAATTACTGCCTTTATAATCTGGTTAATTAATCGGTAAACATTGAGAATAAGGGAGATTACTAATTTTGAAATATTAAAAGTGGATCCTCTAACCCCCAACATTTTCTTTTATTGTACTTTTACATTTTTAATTTCCAGCATTTACTTTATTTCATTTCCAGCATTTACTTTATTTAATTTTCAGCATTTACTTTATGTATTTTATTTTTTTAAGCTTTTATTAGCCTTAGATATGTGTCGTAACTAAGTCTGTTATCTCAGGTTGTGATGAATTCCAATATCATCAGGTTATAAGGGGTTATTTTATAGTTTGGGTAATAAAAAGATTTACTTATTAAGCTTAATGTGTCTTGTTAATTGGCCACTAATAAGATTGATTTTGTAAACTTAAAATAAACTTGACAAAGGAATTTTAGGTCTCAGCCTTAGACTTGATAGCCCACGATCTTCCTTGAGGATAGATAACCCTTTAATAGATTTCCTTACAGGATAGACATATACCTGTCGGGCGGGGGTAACTATAATTAGAACTTAATCTTAATGAATCCAGGTAATTTGGTTAACATGGATATATGGTTTAATTGGATTACACTAGGTATTTGCATCTCACCGTCGATAGAGGCTTTTGCATAATTTTTTGTTCCAGGTTAGTAAATCGATTTATTATACAAACTTAAAATAACAACTTCATCTTTAATTAGATATTGGAGGTAATCACAACCCTGGATAGTTTTTATAAATTTGAATTTTCTTTAATTTACTTTCACGTCTTTTTATTTACTTGTTTTAAATTTTAAAGTCATCATTCCAATCAAACAATCAATCAACTAAATACTAGTAATCATTTGGCCTCATATAATTAATAGATTAGGTATTAAGTCCTCGTGGGATTGATACTTTTTATACTACTTGAATGATACGTGCTCTTGCGTTATACGCGTGTGATTACGCCGATCAAGTTTTTGGCGCAGTTGCCGGGGACTTATTTTTTCACTGTTAGTTTTGAGGTTAGATACCTTTACTTATACCTAATTTTCTTTTTCCTTATTATTTTTGTTTTCTTCTGTTTTAGGTTCTCAGACACTTTATGAGACGAACTAGAAGCTTTGAACTCCGACCGCTTGGAAAGGCGAAAAGGCCAAGAAGCAATTGTTAACATGGAACCTGAACCTTTGGAGGTTGCACCACCAATTCCCATTTGAGACAGAACCATTACAGCGGTATATGGCCTCATTTCCTGTATTGTACTTCCACTCTTACCAGCAAATGCAGGTTACATCAAAACTTGCATTCAGATGATACAGCAGTCAGTTCAGTTTGGGGGGGAATGCAACTGAAGATCCTAATGCCCACATCAACAACTTCCTGGAAGTTTGCAGCACTTTTAATTACAATCGAGGAGCTGAAGAAGAAATGAGGCTGCGAGTTTTTCCATATTCCTTGAAAGATAGAGCAAAGGCTTGGCTACATTCCCTACCAGCAGGTTCCATCACCACTTGGAACACTCTAGCCACCAAATTCTTTACAAAGTACTTTCCACCAGCTAGAACAACAAAAATGAGGAATGACATCAAATCCTTTGTGCAACAAGATTCAGAACCCTTTTATGAAGCTTGGGAAAGGTACAAAGATTTGCTCTGAAAATATCCACACCATGAGATTCCAAAATGGCTTCAAGTCCAAACTATCAATAATGGACTTTCTGGATTGATAAGAATCACAATTGATGCTGCCACTGGAGGAGCTTTGATGGCAAAATGAGAAGATCAAGCCTGGGACCTAATCGAAGAAATGGCTAACAACAATTCCTTATGGCTTACAAAAAGGAGCATGATCCAAAGAATTGCTGGAATTTATGAAGTTAGAACCAATACAACAGTCAACGCTTAGCTGGATCAGATAAGAAAATTCATGGAGACTATCACCACACAAAGTAACATTGGATCCACAGGTTCACATTGTGGAGGAGCACCAGAACCAAACCAACTTGAAGAGATAAGGGAACAATCAATATTCCAACACCTACAACCTAGGGTGGAGGAATCATCCCAATTTCTCATGGAGCAATAATTCAGGGCCGCCAAAGAACTATCTCCCACCCGGATTCCAACAGAAACATAATAAAGGTCAGGAGCAGGTAAGTGAACCAGGAATAGCAGAAGTGCTGGCTCAGTTAAAAAAAATATGATGCTATCTTTCAGAGCCATTCAGCTTCTATCAAAGCACTGGAAAATCAGATTGGACAACTAGCCAATGCTTAGAGTTACAGACTGCTAGGAAATCTTCTCAGCAACACAGTGCCAAATCCAAGGAACCGAGGGAAAGAGCAATGTCAAGCTATAACCTTGAACTGAAATCAACATAGATATTGGAATAAAGGAAACCATTGAAGAACTTCCAAAAGATGTAGCTCCACAGATGAAGGAAAAAAAAGCAAAGGAAAAGGAAAAAGATCAAATCGCTTCTCCTCCACCTTTTCCTCAGCGTCTTCAGAAAAATAAATTGGACAAGTAGTTTGCTCAATTCTTGGAGGTGTTCAAAAAGCTGCACATCAACATTCCATTTGCAGAAGCTTTGAAAGATATGCCCAGCTATGTCAAATTCATGAAAGACATTCTCTCACGAAAATAGAGATTGGGAGATTACGAGACAGTAGCATTGACGGAAGAATGCAGCGCCATTATTCAGATGAAACGTCCCCCGAAATTGAAAGATTCTGGCAGTTTCACTGTCCCATGCACCATTGGAGAACATTATATCGGTAAGGTTTTATGTGATTTAGGTGCAAGTGTTAATTTGATGCCTTTTTCTATTTACAGGAAATTGTAAATTGGAAAAGCAATGCCTACCTCAGTCTCTTTGCAACTTGCTGATAGAACGCTCGCATTTCCGAGGGGAGTGGTTGAAGATGTGCTTGTCAAAGTTGACAAACTCATTCTCCTAACAGATTTCATCATCCTTGACATGGAAGAAGACAATGATGTTCCTATCATTCTTGGGAGACCATTCTTGGCTACAGGTAGAACTGTGATTGATGTGCAAAAAAGAGAACTAACCATGTAAGTTCATGACCAAGAAGTTACTTTTAAAGTTTTCAAAGCCATGAAATTTCCGAGTGATGAAAAGGAAGAGGAATGTTTCAAAATTGATGTTGTTGATGGTATCATCCAAGATACTGATACAATCCCCACAGACAAACTAAAGCTTGCATCACCAACATGACTGATAGCAAGATAGATGCTGAAATTTTGGAATGTATCAACTATCTGGAAAAGCCGTTCCGCTTCAAATCAGAACCACCAGTCGAAAGTCTGAAACTCCCGAAGAAAGATCGAATCAAGCCCTCAATTGAAGAACCACCGTAGTTGGAGTTGAAGTTACTTCCGAGCCATCTTAGGTATGCATTTCTTGGAAACTGATCTGAATTATATGTAATTATTTCTTCTTCGTTAACATTGGAACATGAAGAACTGAGAGTGTTACGAGAACAGAAGAGAGCCATTGGCTGGACTATAGCAGACATCCGAGGTATTAGTCCATCATTTTACATGCATAAGATTATGATGAATGATGAGTACAAACCCATAGTGGAACATCAACGGAGATTCAATCCAATCATAAAGGAAGTTGTGAAGAAAAAAATTATCAAATGGTTGGATGCTGGCATCATTTACCCTATCTCAAAAAGCAGTTAGGTGAGTCCTATGTAGTGTGTGTCGAAGAAAGGAGGATTACTATAGTCACAAATAAAAAGAATGAGCTAATTCCAACAAGAACAGTGGCTGGATGGAGAGTATGCATGGACTACCGGAAGCTGAACAAAGCAACAAGGAATGACTATTTTCCACTGCCATTCATTGACCAGATGCTGGACAGATTAGTGGGACATGAGTTCTATTGCTTTCTGGATGGATACTCAGGGTATGATCAGATTTCCATCACCCTAGAAGATTAGGAGAAAACCACATTTACATATCCCCATGGAACTTTTGTTTTCCGCAGGATGCCGTTTGGACTATGTAATGCCCCTGCCATATTTCAGCGTTGCATGGTGGCTATCTTCTCAGACATGCAGAAGCAAAGTATGGAGCTATTTATGGATGACTTTTCTGTGTTTGGAGACTCTTTCGACCATTGCTTGCAAAATCTGGAACATGTGTTATAAAGGTGTGAAGATACAAACCTGGTACTCAACTGGGAAAAATGCCACTTTATCGTGCATGAAGGCATCGTCCTTGGACACCAGATCTCACAAAAGGGAATCGATGTAGACAAAGCAAAGATTGAAACAATTGAAAGATTACCTCCACCAACATCTGTCAAAGGGATTCGGAGCTTTCTCAGACACGCAGGTTTTATAGGAGATTTATCAAAGACTTTTCCAAGATTGCTAAACCTCCGTGCAATCTTTTGGAGAAGGACATGCCTTTCAACTTCACTAAAGAATGCCGGGAAGCTTTTGAGATCCTGAAATAGAAGATTATTTCTGCTCCCATCAGTATAGCACCTGACTGGACCCTTCCATTTGAGGTAATGTGCGATACTAGTGATTTTACTGTAGGTGCAGTTTTGGGACAACGCAAAGTAAAGATTTTCCATGCCATTTACTACTCCATCAATACTCTGAATGATGCTCAACTCAACTACACAACCACTGCAAAGAAGTTGCTTGCAGTTGTGTTTGCTTTTGACAAATTCTTCTCTTATCTGCTGGGTCCCAAAGTGGTGGTCTACACAGATCATTCAGCAATCAAATATTTGATCACGAAGAAAGATGCCAAACCTATATTGATCCATTGGAAACTTCTTCTCCAAGAATTTGATGTGGAGATTCGAGACAGGAAAGGGATAGAAAACCAAGTGGTAGATAATTTATCGAGGCTCGAAAATAGTGAAACAGCTGGCAAAGAACTGACAATTAAAGAAACTTTTCCAGATAAAGAGTTGTTTGCCATGAAACAGTATGATGTCCATTGGTATGCTGACTATGTCAACTACATAGTGTTAGGAAAATGGCTATTGGAATGAACAACTAAGCAACATAAGAAATTCTTCAAAGAAGTCAAGCACTATATCTGGGATGAGCCGTACCTGTTCAAACAATGTGCTGATCAATTACTGAGATGGTGTGTTCTATAGGAGGAGGTCAACGGTGTTTTGCAACACTATCATTCATCACTATATGGCGGACACTTCAACGGGAATAAAACTGTAGCAAAAGTCCTACAATTAGGTTTGTTCTGGCCCACTCTTGTTAAAGATGTTTATCTATTTGCTCTTCAATGTGACAGGTGCCAGAGAACGGGGAATATTTCGAGGAGAAATAAAGGACCGTTGCAAAACATTCTAGAAGTGGAGATATTTGATGTATGGGGTATTGATTTTATGGGACCCTTTGTTCCATTATTCGGAAACCTATACATATTGGTTGTTGTAGACTACATCTCCAAATGGGTTGAAGTAATTTCACTACCATCCAATGATTCAAAAGTAGTGATTAAATTCCTTAAAAAGAATATTTTCACTTACTTCGGAACACCTCAGGTAATTATAAGCGATGGTAGTACACATTTCTGCAACAGATACTTCGATGCAATCCTACCCAAATACGGAGTTACTCATAAGGTTGCCACTGCCTACCATCCACAGTCAAATGGACAAGTTGAGGTTTCAAACAAGGAAATCAAAAGAATCTTGGAGAGAACTATTGTATCAACAAGGAGAGACTGGTCAATAAAATTAGATGATGCATTATAGGCCTACCGGATAGCTTACAAGACACCCATTGGCATTCCACATATCGATTGGTGTTTGGGAAAGCGTGCCATCTTCCAATTGAGCTTGAACACAAAGCAAACTGGGCACTGAAGAAATTGAATCTTGATCCACAAGCTGCAGAAGAGAAAAGACTTCACCAACTCAATGAATTAGAGGAATTTCGCCTACAAGCTTATGAGAATGCAGATTATACAAGGAAAGACCAAGAAATGGCATGATCGAAAAATAGTGCACATACAGTTATAACCAAGGCAGCAGGTGTTGTTGTACAACTCAAGGTTGAAACTTTTCCTTGGAAAGTTGAAATCAATGAGATCAGGTCCATTTGTGATCACTCAGGTTTTACCATATAGAGCTGTTGAGTTGCTTGATCCCAACACCAACAAGACATTCAAGGTTAACAGTCAGCGTGTTAAGCATTTTTGGGGAGAATCATTTGAGCAACAAAAAGAAAATTTCACACTTTCAGATCCAGCCTAACGTTCGGGCAGTCATGTCTAGCTGACAACTTTAAACTTAGCGCTAGCTGTGAGGCAACCCAAGCAATTTTTGTATATATTATGATTTGGTGTGATTTAATTTTATGTGTTTAATTTTTACAGGTTAAGTCATTTCAAGATAGAAGAAACTCTCACAAATCTTCACAAGCAATTTCCTTCTCTCCCTAAAAAATCTCTTATGAAAGTCTATAAAGATCGCTTGGAATGAATGAGACTACTGATGATCAAAGGTATTCCTACTGACATTTGTTGGATTATTGAAGCACGGGTCCGATTGGCAGGTGAGTCTTCTGACTCTTTTATTTCACATTTGCTTGGTTTAGGAAGAAGCACCTATGCTAAAAAGAGAAGAGCCAAAAGAATGTGTGTTTGTTATAAATGTGCTCGCATGTTTTGTAATACTCGTTGTCGTTCTTTAGGAATGGTGTCTGATAACCGTGAAGATAAGATTAATTTCATTAAGGATGGCTTGAGTAAAGAGTCTTTAGATGACATATCTAAAACTCTTGAGACGCATCCCAATGGATGTGTGTATCACAAGATTCGCATGTTATATGCACAATTCCGGAAAGAAAGACAACAGTTAAGTCTTGGGAATCTGACTCAAAAAGACCCTGTTTGCTAATTTATAAGAAAATTGGATGGGAAGCTTGTCCCTAACACATAGACGTCAATAAAGCCGCTACTTTTCTTGTACATATTATATCTCTTTGTCTTTTCCTAATAATTGTGATTTATTTTGTTATTTTCTCCAACAGGATCCAGACCTTTTTGACTATCACGATTTATTTTACTGTTTAACTAATAATTATCATTTGGCAGGTACTAGTGCTTTTACTTTTACTCACCCTTTTAAGGTATTATAAATTCAACTCATCATTGCACTTTTGAAGACATCCAAAGTAAAACATGGAAGCCACTTCAAGAAGACGAGTTGAAAACATATGTGTGTTTTGCGGTACTAGTGTTGGTACTAAACCACAATACATAGAAGCAGCAAAGGAATTAGGCCGAGTCTTAGCTTAAAGGAATATGCACTTAGTACATGGCAGAGGAAATCTTAGACTTATGGGGATCATTTCAAAGGCTATACAGGAATGAAGCAGTTAAGTTCTGGGAATCATCCCAAAACCCTTGACGGAGGCTAATCTGATAGGTCCATCAAACGAAGAGGAACTGATTATACCGAGAATGTCCGAGTGACTGGTGGAAATGATTAATTATGCTGATACTTTTATTGCTTTGCCAGGTGGCTCGGGCATATTAAAGGAAATTTTTACAGTGCTATCCTGGGCGAACTTGAACATACATCAAAAACCGCTTGGACTATACAATGTTGATGGATTTTATGATTTTCTTTTTGTGTTTCTTGAGGATGCCCGGAGAAATGGTTGCGTGACAAAACCTCTGAAAGAACTCATCTTTACTGCCATAACTGCCCTGGATTTAATTGACCAAATCTTAGATTTTGAACCACAAATTAACCCTATCCTTTCTAAGATAAATAGTCTGAGGATGATCGTGGTAAGAGGCATTGGATTAATCTGGATCTTAACCTTTAATTTTCATTTAGATGTAGAATTTCAGCTAACCAGGTACTATCTTCTAAACTATTCTTCTATTGTTTAAGACATTGGGGACAATGTCTCATTTAGGTTGGGGGAGGGGAATAGTTTTTTATGTTGTTAATTTTAGTCTAAATTTTTCTAAAAATACAAAAAAAAAAATTTGAAAAATTTTAAAAAAATCAAAAAAATTATTTTGTGTTTTTGTGTTTTTAATTTTTTTAATCATGTGAAATTGGTGAGAGATAGTTGTGTAAGGAGTTTCCACTCCTGATACGTATTTCAAACCTATTTCAAAACAAGTTAATTTTTATTTATTTCCTTTTGAATTATTTAATTTGTAAATTCTCCATAAAATTGTCTAAAATGGATCTTCATATGCTCAGTTGATAGGTATTATCACATACATGGTAACATACGGACATGAGAAGTAATTGATGAGTTTGTAATATTCACTGCTCTAGTTTAATTGGAGGAAGCATCTAAAAAAAGCAATGGGATAAAAAAAAGAAAAAAAAAAAGTGAAAAAAAAGGTCTGAGATCCGAGTTATTAAGTCCGTAGGGGTGTCTTAACACCTAGTGCCCTAAAGCCAACTGGTTTGAGAGTCACTGGCCCAAAGCTCGCTACATGGATCAAAGATGTGTGTGTGTATATATATATATATAATATATATATATATATATATATATATATCTGAAGTCTTAGTAATTAAGTCAGTATGGGTGTCTTAACACCTAGTGCCCTAAAGCCAATTGTTTTGGGAGTCACTGACCCAAAGCTCGCTACATAGATAGAAGATATTGTATATAAATAAAAAAAAAAAATCAATCAAAAAAGAAAAAAAAATCAGAAAATTATTCCATAACTTAAAAAAATGTATGAATTCTGATATAACTTTAGGACAAAATTATTACTCTCTTTTCAACTACCCTTGTGACTATTGTGGGCAAAATGAGTTGATTAATATTTTGTTGGCTGTGTATATGGAGAATGGTAAAAATAATCCGAGAATTTACTTATTCGGTAATTTAGAAAGAAACAAAACAACTATTGACTTGGATAAGAAGTTTCACCTGTTTGGTCACTAACTTTTTTATTCTATTTTTTCTTGTCTTTTTATTTTTGGGTGCATTAGTTTTACTATCTTTTTACTTTTATCAAACGTTTGTGGGTATCGTTGCTGTAAGCCCTCACGAGACTACAACTCGTCCACTAGGGACACCTAGAGGTTTAAAGGCTTGTTGCATACGCTAAATGCAACCGTGATCCCTACGAAAGTGGCTTAATTTAATTTTAATTATTTTCTAAATTTTATTTTATTATTTTGCTCGATGACTAGCAAAATATTAGGTTTGGGGGTGTGATGAGCGGAAAATATATCAATATTTACCGCCCCTTTTACCTAATATTTTATTTAGTTTCTCGGGTTTAATGAACGTTTTGATGTGTTTTATGTGTTTTGTAGATAAATAAAGAATTGGTATTTAATGGAATCAAATCGGGGCTAAAATGATGAAATTCGGAGCAAAAAATGGCAAAAACGGAAATTTACTATGCTCGTCACGAAGTGCAGTCCTAAATTCTAGTTTAGCGCAAGTTTGGTATTTTGGCCCCGACATTTTCATCCGATATCTGATTGAGCTGATTCAAGTGCCAAATTAAAGAAGACACAAAGATCTACAACTTTGAAGATTTAAATATTTTCGAATTCTTAAGTTTGGAAGGCCGAATTTGATGAATAATCTAGTGTATTTTGTGTAATTACTATAGTCATTTTCAAAATATAAAATAAAAAGTAAAAATTGTCAAACTTCAACCAAACATGCTTGCATGTTTGGTTCCATGTTTGGTAGAACAATTGGTGGAGCAATTGGTGGAGAAATTGATGGAAGGCTTTAGATTTCCTATAAATACCAAACTTAACTTTGTAAATTTTTCATGCTTTCTTTAGAGAAATTTCTCCATGAAAACCTAAAGGAAAGTGTCTTGTATATTATTTAAGTTTTCTTGTGTTTTCTTTTTATTTATTTAATAAAATTATGTGTGTTTCTTTTACAGGATGAGCATGTAATCTCATTCTGTTTGGGTGAAGAGGTAAGACTTTTAATATAATAAATTAGATTAATCTCCCTTATGTTAATGAAAATTTGGATTAATTAGTTATCGCCTGTATGGCTGGTTTAGGTGACAACCTTATTTATCGCCTATATGATCAGTTTTTCATTTCATACTTAGTTTCCGCCTATATGGTCTGTTTAGAATTGTCACTGTTACACACTGCACAAATCCCATCAAAGTGGGGGTGACTGTAGGCATTGTATTTTTGCATGTAAGTCCCGATGATAAGTCTCATACGGAGGCACTCCTCTTTAAGTTTTGGAAGTCGTGGGAAACGGACTTCGGAAGGAAAAAGTCAGAGATCAATACCTTATTGGATTTAATTCGTTTGCTTAGCTTCGGGTTTGATCATTGGACCTCTGTTTTAAAATTCATTCTCAGCCCAAACCCCCGCAAGCCACACACAAGCGCACACACACAAAGCCCATCAAAAGTCCAAACACACACCTAAATGACTTAATTCACGCCCAAGCCTTCCAAAATAACAAATTCACACATTAAACACATGTTGAAATCAAGCCAAATCACATTCCCGAATTAAAATATTCAAATCAAATCCCATAAATCACCTTCCTAATTAAATTAAATGACATGCCTAAATTAAATAAAATCAAATCAAATAGATTTTTCCTTATGACACACTAATTAGAGATCTCTCCATAATTACACAATATTCTTTCCTTTATCGCACAATGACAACCTCAAATCCTCTCCTATTAAAAAAACCTTAAACCAAACCTTTGAGACCCCTAGGATTCCCTTCTCATTCACACCCCCCTCCTCTTTCTAAGCTCTTCATTCACGCCCAAACAGCAAGAAAACTAGCCTTCTCATTCACGCCAAACAGCAAGAAAACCAGCCCTCCATTCACGCCCAAACAGTGCCCAAATCACCCCCTAAACCACCGCAAAACAGTCCCAAAATATCCCCTAAACCACCAAAAAATAGCCCCTAAAATCCCCTTGCATTACCAAAATAACTGCACCTTAAAACACCTCTAATTACCCAAAAAACTGCACCTTAAAACACCTCTAATTACCCAAAACATTGCACCTTAAAACAGCCCTTAAAACCCAAAAAGCTGCACCTTAAAACACCCTTAAACCATAGAAAAAACTGCACTTTAAGATAGTTCCAAAATCATCAAAAATCGCAACAAAAACAGCAAAAACCACAGTAAAAATAGCAAAAATAATAGCAAAAATAGCAGCCCAAAATAGTAAAAATAGCAGCCCAAAACAGCGAAGCAACGAAGAAAAACAACGAACCAGTGAATCGGAAAAGTTGCGGAGCATCAATCTTTCCTACAACCGCGTAACGTACTTCCAAGTGACGACTTAAGAGATTAGACCTGAGGGCATCCTTTTATCTATTCTCGTTCTTTTCTTTATTTTTTATTTTATTTCTTTACATGTATATTGTGGATTCATGAATGTTGTGGTCATGGGATGAATGAAATATGTGTTATCTGTTGTGGTATATCGGATGGAAACCCGGACGTAAATTCTGTAGCCGAATCTGAATGGACGGTTGTGCGGTCTACACTCAGGATACAATGCCACTTGCCGCTTGAGAGACACACATATTTCGTTTCATCCAAGTTTGTGTTTATTTGTTGTTTATTAGAAATAATATATTACTTTTATGCATGATTAGGTTGTTTAGTACGTTATTTTTATGCATGATTTAGTTGATTATTTCCAAGCATGATTAATTTATTTCTTTTTGCATTAGGAATTTAATTATGTCTCTTCTACGTTCATGTTTAGATTTTTATTTATTTATTTTGTCATGTTTATCGATTTAATGCGTTCATGTGCTTGCGTGTTTGTCGTCATGCCAACTTACTTTTTATGCATGCAAACTTAGACATAGGTTGTATGTGAACTTAGACGTAGGTTACTCTCGCATATGTAGGTTGCGTAGACTTGGTTAAATTATTGCACAAATCTTTTCATTACAAGTGGCATAAGTAAGGGACCATTCCGAACCCAACGATTTGAGGTCTCCCCTTGCGAGGGGTGAGTGCGGCCTTAAATTATTTTCCCAGTTCACGCTGGGTGGCGACTCCATTATTCTCCGGTTTAGTTCCTCGTGGACTATTTCGTACTCCCGACTAGGCCGCTAGCCTAGAACAGCGTCTTCGATTTCTGTGTCCTACAGTCTGCCGACTCCACTAGAGATAGAGAATCGGCCCCGAAATAAAATCTTATAATTATTGTGATTTGTGCTTTAGTTAACTGTGTCTACCGTGGGTTAAAAGGGGTTTAATCAAAGGCATTATTATAGCTAAGTAATGGTTTGGTGTCTTCCTTCATTCACTATCTTTCCATAAGGAAAAGCCATGAAGGCACCTAGATGATCATTTACCCGTAGCTCACTGTGATGGACTAATTTGGAGGACTTGTTATTTATTCATGTCACCAAGGTGATAAGAGCCTAAGAGGCTTGGGTATTTAAGAGAGTTCGCTCTACCCTCCCTCTGGGGAATCTACAATGGAAAATCCATTTGATGGTCTGTCACGCATCTTAACTCATTGGCACGTACCTTAGTGTATAAAAAAGGTGCGCTCACTTGGTCGCTTGAATCCTTGAGTGGGGAGTCCTAGTTGTGGGTAATCTTTCGTCGATGAGAGCCTTTGTCTGTACCTCTATAAACCCGCACATAAACTGTAGTTGTAGGACTAGTAGAAACTATCCATTTATACATGCGTCTAGGACCATCGTCATTTGGATTCAAATGGACTTTTTGTCAAAAGGTATGGGCTTGTTGGGCCATTTAAATTGGGGTGAGTCCGCACTTTATTGCAATTGGGCCAAAAGTCTCTAAAAAGTCGATGGGCTACTTTATGTTTAGGCCTCTAATCATTTGAAGTTGTTTACCCATGTTATAGCAAAAGTGTAAACTTGTTGTGCCTTTTCAATTGGGACAAGTTTGCACCTCGCAATAGTATGATTGAATGCTTTAAAATGATAATGTGCCGACTTATACATTCAATGCATCTCATGCATACATGCTAACTTGTAGTTTTAAAAGACATCATAGATACCCTTTGGGTTATGGAAGAGGGCAGACTTGTTAAAAGGCCGTCAGCCAACATTAGCGAATCAGAGAACGAGGTATCACATATGGATCAGTTGGAAAACAGTCTCACTAAGTTTACCGAGCAACTGCAAGCTTTGACCACTGCTATGGTTAATATGGCAGTGCCCCGTGCTGGGGGAAACTTTGAGAATGAGAGGCGTGAGGACCCTCCGAACATACTGAGTGATGATATCCCTGTCTTCAATGATGATATGGCTGAGTATGCCGCGGGAAGGGTAGCCGGATCTCAGGCTAAATTGCAGAAAATCCGAGATTAGGTAGAGTCAGTTACCCAAAAATGAGGGGTAAGCATGATGATTTGTTGGACTACGAGGTAATAACTTTTAAGGAACAGTTGCCGGCTCAGTTCAAGATGTCTGACATGGTAAAATTCAATGGGAATGGGAATCCGATGGTCCATCTCCGACAGTATATTTCTATAATGAGTTCAGTGGGACTGTCGAAACGTCAGGTTTAGAAGATGTTCGGGATGTCGCTTGAAGGGGCATGTTAGACAATTATGACCATAGCGTCACTATTTGTAAAAGACATTGTGTTTTTGTACAAAATTAACTATGCAGTAATGAAATTACCTTTTACCGTTTCGTAATTTATTTACTTTGATATATAAATGGTAGAAGTCCATATGATTAGTTCCAGATTGAGATGATATGAGACAGTATCAATCCATAAAAGTTTAATCATTAAATATCCCTAGTCGTAGTATTATCGAGACTGGACATCGATAATGCGGAATAGACTAGTATTGTACTTGTGCGCGTTGTGAGGGCATAACGGCGTAGTTCTCATATGTTTAAGTATAGGATACTTATGCAAGTGCGATAGGAGGTTGTGTTTTACCGATGGTACGGAAAACAGCTTCGCTCTAGATAGACCCCGCAGAATCCCATTAGTAGTATGTATATGTGTCTATGGGAGTCCACTTCAGGGTAGATGTATTTGGTCTTAACCTGAGACTTGCATCGCTAGTACTTGCGACAATCGGTAACCTTTGGTTTTGGTCGTCCAGGGCTTTAACATGTTCTATGTACGCCTCTATTGGGTTTATTGAGAATCGTAGTGTATTGGATGTGATGTCAAGACGGAAGTATCACTTCAGACATATGGAGATGATGATCACGCAGGGATTCAGAACTGGTTCTCTATTGTGTTGTAACCATCGGGATAATATGACAAAGTCATGATTATCCGATTCAAAGAGACTAGTTGTTTGATATCCTATATATGCTTCGTACGGGGCATACACTATTCCAGCCCCAGGCCTTGCACGTGACATCAGATACTGGATCGCAATACGCAATACTACGTATTCTACGCCTAACATAGATTATATATTCCAGTAAGAATATTTCTGGAGAATTGGGTAGGCACGGTGTTTTGCTAGAAGCCAACCATGTCTTGTAAATCGGTAAGCACGTGGTACGAGGTACTCACTTTATCGGATAGTCCGATAACCGAATTTACTACCAACATATCCAGAGGTCTCTTGGGTCGCTTCCTAAAGATTCACCGATGACAGTTGACTCGACTAGAATTAATCTGGGATTAATTAAGAGAGAGAAAATTAATCTGAGATTAATTGAGGCTTTATTTAATCTGGGATTAAATGTGTTCGGAAGAGAGAGAATGTGATTAATTTGGAATTAATCGGTAAGATAAATTTAATAGTTAAATTTGAATTTTCTATTTAATTTATACGTATGGGCTAAAATTAATATATCAGATATATTAATATGAATTGGATTTCATTACGAAATTAAAGTCGGACTTTAATACGAACGAGCGATTTAATTTAGAATTAATTCGTGAACGACGTTCGTAATATATTTACGAGGCATCGTTATTTAATTAAATTAGATTTAATTATTTAGCGACGAAAGTTCGTTTAATCGGATTAAACGGAACCGAGTCGCGGTAAATATTCATAGAGACATTTGAATTTTAATTTCAAATGTGGGGCCCACTTCACATGTGGTAGTTATGAGGGTATTTGGCATTTATGCCTAGCCACCAACCATCCAACCACCTTGTAATGGTTTTGGTAAAACCATTTACCAAACCACCTAGTTTAGGTGAAAAGGGTGAAAGTGATTTTACCAAAAGCCAACTCTCTCTCTCATTTTACACACTTGAACAAAACACAAACCCTAGCACACTTAGCTTTGGGCGTGAACACTAAGTCTCTCCTCTCTTTGATTTTGTTTCAAATCAACAAAGCTAGCACTTGTACAAGTCTTCTAAGGTGATAGGGAAACCAACTCAAAGCTTGGAATCAACAAAGGAAGCATCTTGAAGATCTTCTTCTCAAAGTTTAAAAGCTCAAATCCGTTCATTGTAAGTATATTTCGCAACTTATAATGATCTTTATCACATGTTTTCATGCTTATTAGAT
This sequence comes from Zanthoxylum bungeanum, assembly GCA_019454045.1. Lineage (NCBI taxonomy): Eukaryota > Viridiplantae > Streptophyta > Magnoliopsida > Sapindales > Rutaceae > Zanthoxylum > Zanthoxylum bungeanum. The sequence goes on from SKCR01031919.1 coordinate 318,583, forward strand.
CCTTGGCATGTTCTAGGAACACTAACAATAGTATCATGAGCCAATTTTAAGCATAAAAAATTCTAGGGTTCTTGAAACTAAAATTTGGGGCTTTTGTGTTTTGAACATGATTCTTTCAAATTGATGGTTTGAGCATGCTTAGAATATGATAACTTAGAGTTATGCATGATTAGATTTGAGATATATTGATTGGATCAAAATTTTGAAATCCCCCTCACTTGGCCGAATGCTTCTGCCAGTGGACTGCATGTTTATTTATTTTTTTTTGTAACATGAAATGATGTGTTTAAATGCATGTTTAAATGTTGATTGTTGGTTTGATTGGATTAGAATCAAAGTCAATAATGTTTATGTTAAATTCAAAGAGCATGTTGAGCATGAAAATGATATGTTTTGCTTCAATTTGCGTTGAGCATAAATTGATTAACTTAAGCATGATTAATTAGTTAATTAAGATGTTTTGGAAATACTAAGGTTAATTAATTAATCATGGCTAATGCACTTTAATTATAATAACTAAAATATTTGGAATATTAAAATTATAATAATTGGTCTTTTAAGTTTATTGGGCCAAAAGTGTGTAATTGGGCTAAATGGGCTTGGTTTGACCAAATTTGGTTTTGGACTTTTGGATTGGATCTAATTGGGCCCAAAACCAATTCCATAAAGTCCAAATACATCACTTGGCCCTTTAAAGAATTTAATTGGGCATAATGGGCCTAAATTGATTTGTTGGCAATATGGTGATTCCTATTGGGCCTTGGCATTTTGGGTTTGATCCATTATGGCCAAAGCCCATGCCTTAAGATTCAATTAAAAGCTCATTGGACTTTAATTAAAATGACATTGGATGTTATTGGGCCTTTGAGACCCATTAAGATTGGATTTGAAATCCAAGTCTTTAAGGCAAATATATATAAGTGTAAATATTTAATTTGGAATTAAATTGAAATTAGTATTGAATACAAATAAATTGGATTTAAGTTGTAGTTCGATATAATTCAAGAATACGTACTTTAAGTATTTATTCTTAAACGAGTTGGACTCGCGCAAATCATATCATTGTTTGAACATTGGATGGTCATTAATCAAAGATTAATTAATTGGATTAGATTGATTGAATAACATGCTTTGTATGAATACATGAATGTGTTGTATGAATAATGTATATCGGATGGATATTAGAAGGGCGAGGGCAATTTTGGAAATTATAATAAATTTAGAATTTATTAAATTGGACCTGCGTGTCCAGCCTTTTATCTCCTTATTCTTTTTATTTCTCTTCTCACCAATTCCCCTCAATGTAAGGGAGGTTTCTTTATTGTATTATGTAATTGGGTATGAGTTAGAATAGTTCTAGCCGGGGAGAGGAAATTGAGCGATTTATTCTAGGAACAATCTTTTTAAATATCCATCCGCATATCGTTATTAATTTACTTTTAGAAGCATGTTTAAGGGTGTATGATGAGACCTAATCAAAGATAATAAATTGGTTGCCAATTTACTCGAAAAACCCTCAAAACATATTAAGCGTTTTTCCTTCCATTGAGTGATTCTTACTCAAGATCCAAAGTTGGCATTGGTTTGTTGGCCAAAGTCAAGACCTTTGTCAATTGCGGATGTGTTTGAATCATGAAAGTTTTATTCCATATCGGTGTCTTGTCCAAGTCGTGATTTGTTGGCCAAAGTCAAGATCACTTCTTGTCCATCGACATTGATTACGAAGCTTTCCATGTCAATGGGTCCCGCTTAACTGGAATCATTAAGCTTGTTGTGCCAAAACCAAGGCTTAGTTGATTCAGAGGAAAAATGTTAGGAAAATATGTTGGATATATTGGCATATTTATTGTATTTATGTTTCGGATTTGGATGTCCACTTACCGGATCTAGGAATTGGATGAAATCTAATTGATCTTCGAGATCTACCTAGTTAAATATCATACAGCTTGTTGGCCAAAGTCAAAGTTGTGTGTTATTTAATGGGATCCTAGCCCACTAGGAAACTGGGTTTCCCGAGTACTCGACAGAGGGTTAGAGGCTCGCCAAAAAATAGTGGGAGGCTAGTATTGAATTTGCAATTTCATTCAGATACTTTACGCGCTTTCAAAATATTTCGTCAAAATTATTTTATTAGTTGGACTAATACAATGTTATTTTCTTGTAACAGTTAGACTGTACCCAAATATCGTTGACTAGATAGTTGGACTATCGTAGTCAAGATGACTGGAAAAGGAAATGTCTGAGACATTATCATGGGCGAAAATGTCTTTAAGGGCACGAACTTTGCCGATTGGGAAATAAATATAATGATAGTCCTTGGAGCCGAGAGGCTGCTGTACACTATACAGAGACCTCTCGGGCCTAAGCCCAAACCTGATGAGCTGCTTGATCTGGAGCTTTGGAAGACTCACAGCGATGATTGTGATACTGCTCAGTCAATTATGCTTGCTGTTATGACTCAGCATTTTCATCGACAGAATAGGGACTTGGATCCTTATAATATGTTGGCGAGGTTGCAAGATCTTCACCGATCTAACCGAAGGTCACAAAGATATGAGTTAAAAATTCATAAGGCATGGGCTTTGGTCAATGTGGGTCAAACCCAATTACCAAGCCCAAGTAAGGAATCACCCTCATTTGCCATAAAATCAATATCAAGCCCATAAGGCCCAATTAAACTTTAAAGCCCATTTATTACATTTGGACTTAATGGAATGATTTAGGCCCACTTTGGATCCAATTCAATTGGCCTAAACCAACTTGGCCCAACCAAGTCCATTATGCCCAAATATAATAATTTCAAGCCCAATTCAAAATTAAGCCCATTAACCAAATTTTTTAAAAATTCCAAATTTTATAACTTAGTTAATTAAAGTGTAATACATCAATTAATTAACTAAATCAATATTTCCAAAATACAATTTACCAATTAATTATGTATCTAATTGTTCAATTATTGTCCAACAATTTTTGAATCAAAAATCAAGTCCATACATGCCATATAGCTCTCAGCCAAGGTAAGCTTTTAAGTCCGATTTCGTTTTTCAATCCGATCGAATTACAAATCAACTTTTCATTCGTTTCAACTCATCCAATGATCATCAAAACAAAATTTTCCAAGAGCCTAGGTACTACACATATTCGGCCAAGCCTTAAGGTGGGGCAAATTTTGATCCAATCACAATTTGTTGAAATTGATCCAATCACATCTCATTTCATCAACATACATGCATACTCAATCATTCAATTTAATCGAATCATGCTCACATGGATTTTCCCCAAATTTTTACCCTAATACATTTCATGCTCATTATAGGCTCAATGATACCATTGTTGGTTTCTATGATTAGTCCCAGGATCATAATGAACAAAGAAATACGAATGAATAATGAAGAAGTGAGGCGGAAAGACACTTACATCGAACGGATTTGGATGCGTCAAACAACAAAAAATTATTCCTCCAAGCAGTCCAAGATTCGGCCAAGGCAGTCCACAATGCTCCAAGCTTTGTTTGATTTTTCCAAGCCCTTGGATAGGTTTCCCTAATCACCTTGTATGATCCCTTGAAGAGTGCTAGCCCTTGGTGAATTTTTACAACAAAGATTCACACTTTTCCTTAGCAAATTTGGCAAATAAATGAAGAAAAATGGAGATCCAAAAACCTTCACTGGTTTCGGCATTGGGAGAGAGAAGAGAAGAATGTGTATTTGATTTCAAAATTAATAATAATATGTTTTCAAAACAATTATCAAAGATATACCAAACCTTGGTATGTCACACAAGTCTTTCACCTTTCTTTCATTTGGAGTGTTTTACACTATTTAACCAACAACCACACCTAAACACATCAAACTAATAAAGTGACATGTGATGTGATGGTTGATGTGACATGTGGGCCCCACTCGATTCCGAATGCGAATGGGCCCGCAAACACTCCCGGGCTTGGGTTCGATAATTCTAAATTAACGAACTTCCATCGCGACGTAATTTAAATCGAATTTAATTAAATAATTATGCCTAGCAAAATTACTATTCACGTCACTAATGAATTAATTCTAAATCAACTCGTTTGCCCGAATTAAAATCTAATTTTAATTCTGCGTCGAAATCTAATTTCGAATAATATATCGAATATATTATTTTAATGATTAATTCCGAATTAATCTTTCTCTCTCTTTAAATAGTACTTTATCTAAGATAAAATCTCTCCGTAATTAATCCGAGATTAATTAAGTTTGAATCATACGTCATTGGTGAATCTTTAGGAAGCGACCCAAGAGATCCCTGGATATATTGGCAGTAAATACGGTCGTGGACTATCCGAACACGTATGTACCTCGTACTACGTTTTTACCGATTTACGAGACAATGTTGGCTTCTAGCAAAACACCATGCCTACCCAATTCTCCAGAAATATTCTTACTGGAATATACGATCTTTATCAGGCATAGTATATCGTAGTATTGTGTATGCGATCCAGTATCTGATGTCACGTGCAAGGCCTGGGGCTGGAATAGTGTCTGCCCCGTACGAAGCACATATCAGATATCTAGCAACTAGTCTCTTTGAATCGGATAATCATGACCTTGTCATATTATACCGATGGTTGCAACACTATAGAGAACCAGTTCTGAATCCCTGCGTGATCATCATCTCCATATGTCTGAAGTGATACTTTCGTCTTGACATCACATCCAACACACTACGATTCCCAATAAACCCAGCAGAGGCATACACAGAACATGTTAAAGTCCTGGATGACCAAAACCAAAGTTTACCGATTGTCGCAAGTACTAGCGATGCAAGTCTCAGGTTAAGACCAAATACACCTACCCTGAAGCGGACTCCCATAGACACATATACATACTACCAATGGGATTCCGCGCGGTCTATCCAAAGCGAAGCTGTTTTCCATACCATCGGTAAAACACAACCTCTTATCACACTTGCATAAGTATCCTATACTTAAACATATGAGAACTATGCTGTTATGCCCTCACAACACGCACAAGTGCAATACTAGTCTATTCCGCATTATCGATGTCCAGTCTCGATAATACTACGACTAGGGATATTTAATGATTAAATCTTTATGGATTGATACTGTCTCATATCATCTCAATCCGGAACTAATCATATGGACTTTTACCATTTATATATCAAAGTAAACTAATTACAAAACGGTAAAAGACAATTTCATTGCAACATAGTTAATTTTGTACAAAAACACAATGTCTTTTACAAACAGTTACGCTATGGGTCATACCTGTCCAACATTGTCACATCACTCAAAGTGACTAATGATTTGACGCTTGATGTGAATAATGATTTGATACTTGATTTGACTTGCGTGCCACACTCGAATTCGAAATGCGAATGCGCTCGCAAATAATCCCGGGCTCGGATTTATAATTCCAAATTAACGAATTTTCCGTTGCGACGTAATTAATTAATTATGCCTAGCAAAATCACTATTCACGTTGCCAACGAATTAATTCTAAATTAACTCGTTCGCCCGAATTAAAATCTAATTTCAATTCCGCGTCAAAATTCAATTTCGTTTAATGTATTGAATATATTAATTTATCGATTAATTCCAAATTAATTGTTCTCTCTCTTTAAATGATATTTTATTCTAGATAAAATATCTCTGTAATTAATCCCAAATTAATTCTCTCTCTCGTCTAATTAATCCCAGACTAATAAAGTACGAGTCATACATCATCAGTGAATCTTCGGGAAGCGACCCATGAGATCCCCGGATATATTGGCAGTAAATACGGTTATCGGACTATCCGAATATGTACGTACCTAGTACTACGTTTTACAGATTTACAAGACAATGTTGGCTTCTAGCAAAGCGCCATGCCTACCCAATTCTCCAGAAACATGCTTACAGGAATAAGCGATCTATATCAGGCGTAGTATACGTAGTATCGTGTATGTCGATCCAGTATCGGATGGTCACGTGCTAGGCCTGTGTCTGCCCCGTATGAAGCACATGTCGGAGGTCTGGTAACTAGTCTCTATAATCGGATATACATGACCTAGTCATAATATCCCGATGACTGCAGTACTAAAGAGTACTAGTACCATATCCTACGTGACATCATCTTCACTATGACTGGAGTGATACTTCCGTCTTGACATCACACCCAACACACTACAATTCTCAATATACCCAGCAGAGGCGTACACAGAACCTGTTAAAGCCCTGGATGACCAAAACAAAGCATATTGATTGTCGCAAGTATTAACGGTGCAAGTCTCAGGTTAAGACCAAATACACCTACCCTGATTTCGGACTTCCATAGACACATAGTCATACTACCAATGGAATTCCGAGGGAGTCTATCCAGAACGAAGTTGTTTGTCGTACCATCGGTAAACACAACTTCCTATTACACTTGCATGAGTATCCAATACCCAAATATATGAGAACTATGCTATTGTGCCTTCACAACGCGCACAAATGTAATACTAGTCTTTTACGTATTTATCGATGTCCAATCTCGATAATACTCTGACTAGGGATATTTAATGATTATACCTTCGTGGATTGATACTGTCTCATATCATCTCAATCCAGGAACTAATCATAAGGACCTCCTATCATTTATACATCTAGGTGATCTAATCACAAATGATAAGAGAGCAATCTCTTTTGTCACATAGTTAATTTGTACAACAACACCATGATCTGTACAAATAGTGACGCTATGGGTCATAATTGTCCAACACCTTTAGAGTGCTAGCTCTTAGTAATTTTTGCCACAAAAATTACCTATTTCTTTCCTTGACATTCGGCCATGGAAGAAATGGAGAGGAGAGAAAATGCTTCCAAAATCGTGAGGATGGAGAGGGAGAGAAGAAGTGTGTTGGTTTAATTTGATTTCTAAAAACAAATACCAAAACCATTACCAAAGTCAAACAAGGTACAAAGCTTTTAAACCTTCCGTCAACTCCCATCAATCAATGAATAGTGACTAGATGTCACTCACCAAAAAGGTGATAAAACTTCTATCACTTGATTGACTAATGATGTGACGCTATATGTGACTTGCGGGCCCCACATTGATTCTAAATACGAGTGGTCCCGCAAACACTCCCGGGCTCAGGTTCGCTAATTCCGAATTAATGAATTTTCTGTTGCGACGTAATTAAATCAAATTTAATTAAATAATTATGCCTAGCAAAATTACTATCACGTCGCTAACGAATTAATTCTAAATTAACTCGTTCGCCCGAATTAAAATCTAATTTTAATTTCGCATCGAAATCTAATTTCGTTCAATATATCGAATATATTATTTTATCGATTAATTCCAAATTAATCATTTTCTCTCTTTAAATAATATTTTATCCTAGATAAAATATCTCCGTAATTAATCCCAAATTAATTTTCTCTCTTATCTAATTAATCCCAGATTAATAAAGTGCGAGTCATACGTCATCGGTGAATCTTCGGGAAGCGATCCATGAGATCCCCGGATATGTTGGCAGTAAATCCGATTATTGGACTATCCGAACACGTACGTTCCTATTACTACGTTTTTACCGATCTACAAGACAAGGTTGGCTTCTAGCAAAGTGCCATATCTTCCCAATTCTCCAAAAATATTCTTAAAGGAATATTATAATCTATATCAGGCGTAGTATACGTAGTATTGCATATTTCGATCTAGTATCGGATGTTCACGTTTAAGGCCTGGGGCTGGAATAGTGTCTGCCCCGTACGAAGCACATATCAGATGTCTGGTAACTAGTATCTATAATTGGATAAACATGACCTAGTCATATTATTCTGATGACTGCAATACTTAAGAGCACTAGTTCTGTATCCTACGTGATCATCATCTCACTATAACTGAAGTGATACTTCCATCTTGACATCACACCCAATACACTATGATTCTCAATATACCCAGAAGAGGCGTACACATAACCTATTAAAGCCCTGGACGACCAAAACCAAAGTATATTGATTGTCGCAAGTATTAGCGGTGCAAGTCTCAAGTTAAGACCAAATACACCTACCTTGATTCGGACTTCCATAGACACATAGTTATATTACCAATGGAATTCCGAGGGGTCTATCTAGAGCGAAGCTGTTTTCCGTACCATCGGTAAAACACAACCTCCTATTACATTTGCATGAGTATCCAATACCCAAATATATGAGAACTATGCTGTTATGCTCCCATAATGCACACAAGTGTAATACTAGTCTATTCCGCATTATCGATGTCCAATCTCGATAATACTACGACTAGGGATATTTAATAATTAAACATTCGTGGATTGATACTGTCTCATATCATCTCAATCCGGAACTAATCATAAGGACCTTCTATCATTTATATATCTTGGTAATCCAATTACAAATGATAAAAAAATAATTTCCTTTATCACATAGTTAATTTGTACAACAACACCGTGTTCTGTACAAATAGTGATGCTATGGGTCATAATTGTCCAACACACGGTGCTTTGCTAGAAGCCAACCATATCTTGTAAATCGGTAAGAACGTGGTATTGGGTACGCACGTGTTCGGATAGTCTGACGACCGTATTTACTACCAACATATCCAGGGATCTTATGGGTCGCTTCCCAAAGATTCACCGATGACGTATGACTCGAACATAATTAATCTGCGATTAATTAGAAGAAAGAGAGAAAATTAATCTAGGATTAATTACGGCAAGAATTTATCTGGGATAAAATTCAAATAGAAGAGAGAGAATGATTAATTCGGAATTAATCGATTAAAATAATATATTTGATATATTAAATGAAATTGAATTTCATAACGGAATTAAAATTGGATTTTAATTCGGGCGAACGAATTAATTTAGAATTAATTCATGAGCGACTTTAATAATAATTTTGCGAGGCATTATTATTTAATTAAATTTAATTTAATTAAGTCGCAATGGAGAATTTGTTAATTTGGAAACGAACCCGAGCCCGGAACATATTTGCGGGCCCACTCGGATTTTGAATTAAAGTGGGGCCCACATACAAGTCACATTACTAGTCAAATATTTACCTTTATGGTGATGGAAGTTAGTGTAGATTTGATGGTAACTTATTTCTTACACAATTGTGAAAGGTAATAGACTTTTACCAAATATTTGATTTTGGTATATCATTATTTTGTTTTTGGAAAATCAAAATAACAAGTCAACACTCATTTCTCTCTTTACTCTCTCCTTGGCCGAATTCATCACTCCCATTTTCTCTCAAATTGGCGTGAAGCTTGGCTTCATAGTTCTTGATTTTTGCTTCGAAAATCTAAAGTGCTAGCACACAAAGAATCATACAAAGGTGATAGGGAAATATTTCCTAGAGTTTGGAATCTCAAACATCAAGCTTGGAGCAACATCAAAAGTGGAATTTTTGAACTCTACACCTGCATCCAATCCGTTCAATGTAAGTATTTCTGCTACTTCTTTGCGTATTCACACATCTTTCATGTTTAATATGATCTTGGTTTGTTCATTAGAACCCAACAATTGGATGATATATTGTCATTCTATACTGTTATGACCACTCTTGTAATGCCTAGAATTATTTTTGGGTGCTTCATTGGTGGTGGCTTGTATTGGTGTTGTGATTAATGTTAAGAAAATTGGATTAAAGCATGAAATATTGATATTTTTAGTTTCTGGATCAGATATGGAAAATTGGGTTTATTATGATGAAAATTATGTCATATAAATATATTGGATGTGTTTTGGGTACTGGAATAATTTCTGGAAATTATTTTGGAGTTGAAATAAGTGAAAACGGTGAAAATGGCATTACCTGGTGACTTTTGAGTCAATCGGGTGACGGCTACCCAAACTGTGAATTGGTCATTGTTCGGGCAGCCCATGAACTGCCCTAGTATTTTTGGGGCTGACTTGGGCAGCCCTCATGTGCATTGAGTGGTCGGTTCGGTCAAAAACGTGTTTTATGCCATTTTGTGGAAAAACCTTTTCGTAAAAGTTTCGCGATGTTTCTTAACTATTTATGTCGTTATTTGATATCGAATAAATATATTTAGGTGTAATATGAATGAATTATTCATATTGGATATTGAATAATTTATTCTCGGTAATTTAAAAAGTTTTAAAATTACGATTTCACCTGAACCGCGAGCTTCCGCTGCGCCTGCGCCAAAACCCCAACACTCGGTCTAAGATTTCTGTCCATATAAAGATCACAGAAATCAAACATCATAAGCAAAAGTTAGGATTAAAATACCAAAAATTAAATGTGACTCAGTTAAGCTAACAAAGAAATTGTTGGAACTGAAAATTCATATCGAACCTCTGAGCGGGATTTCTAAAGTTTCTAACCTACTAACACATGATCATATGCATAACAACATATCATTCATGGAGGATTTACTGCACTTGACATGTTATAACTGATTGGATATTACAATCCAGGACTTGAATTTTTTCACATTCAAACCGAGTTTTTTTCCCAATCTCTACATATGACATTATTTCAAAAATTTAATCGAGAGAACATAATATTAAAATGGGAAATTATTAGCGGTCCACTCGATTTTTAGCGAAAATCTTTCAAAAATTTAATCAAGAGAACATAATATTAAAATGGGAAATTATTAGCGGTCTACTCGATTTTTAGCGAAAAACTGAAAATACATATTATTTTTTAAATTTATCAACAATCTATCACTTTTTAAAATGACATTTTCCACCCAAATTGCTATATATTTTTGGGAAATGCTAATGAGTGCCCTTATGACACTTGTTAATGATTCATTTTAGGAAAGTTTTTATAGAAAAAATGAAAAAGTAATTAATATTTTGACAATTTTTTACTTTACTCATAAAAGTGATATAAAAACTTACCAAAAATGGACCCTTAATGAGTGCCCTTAAGGCACTAGTTAGCATGACCCTTTTTGGGAAATGTGGAAAATATCATTTTTATTAGGGGTGTGCAGCGGTCAGGTTGAGACTTAACCTCCCACCCGCAACCAGTGTAGGTTGGAATTTTTCCAACCCAACCCGCACAACTTGCGCGGGTCATGAGTCGACCTACAGGTTAGGTTGTATAGATTAATTATTTTGTTATGTTTTTAAAAAATAATTAATAATATACATTAAAATAATAAATATATATAAGAAAGTGAAAAAAATATTAAAATACAAAATTGAATGAAAAACATTAAAAAAATCATATGAATTAAAATTTAAAATAAACTATTAATAATCGTGCGGGTTGTTCAAAGCCAACCCAACTCTCGGATCGCTGGTTGACTCGGGATTTGAGTTAGGTTTGCACACCTTATTTTTCAAAAATTATTCATAATTATTAATTTTGGGTAAAAAAATCTTTCTTTTTAAAAATTGAGAGTGAACCATTAATAAATTTATTTTTTTTTAAAAAAAGGGGAATATGTTTTCAAATTTTTATTGAAGATCGGATGGATGACGGTAATTTCCTTAGTGAATTGGGTCCCAAAGTCGTCCCGCTCCGAATTTGAAAGTTGATTCCCAGAGGACGACACCGTTTTCAACTGTTCATTTTCATTAAAAACTGGAATCATGGAGAAGATTGAAAGGACAAGTGTCAATCATCTGTAACGCAACTGCTCTTTATAATACGTACTACCGTCGTTGACAACTCCCGTTATCGCGTCGTTAGAAACCTAAGCACTCGCCAGCCAAACGCATCCACGCCGTCACCCAAAGCCAAAACAACAAAGCACAGCGCCGTGACGGTCAAATAAAACGAGAGTACACTGAAAACAACTACTCGAGCGCGTCAGTAATTATTATCCTTAAAATAACAAAGCAGAACCTGGACGTGACCTTTCCATAAGAAGACAACAAAACTTAAATAAAAGAAAATCAAAAATAAAAATAAAAATTGTAACCGCTTGAAAACTGAAACCTTGATTCTTGCGGCAGTAGATTTTCATTTTACACAAGCCCGATGTTTTCGATGATCGATTTCAAATCAATTCTTGTATTTATTTCTCTATTTTAGGAAAAAAAAAAAGAATCACTTTTTTTTTTAAACTCTTTAGTTGCTCAATTGTGAAAGCGTTCATCTTCATCTTCAGGTAATTTTTTTCTCATGTTTATATCAATTGTTTTTTTCATAATAATAGTAGATTTTTTATTTTATTTTATGTACTTTAATTATATTTATGTTAATATATTTGAAGTTGGTGAAGTTTTTATTTTTGAAGGCAAAGCCCTAGGGTTTGGTTAGTGTGTGTCGATTTTAACGTTTTTAGTGTTGTTGTTGTTATTGGACTTGTTTTCTTTGGACAGTGAGAAAAAGTCTACATGGGAAACTGAGTTCCTGGAGAAACTATTGTTATTATTGCCGGAAAATGGAGAAGTCGAGAAATAAGCTACCGGAACTATCGAAATCAAAGAACCCGGATGATAAAAGTGTGAAAGAAGGTTTGAAGAATTCTTTTCTTGTCGGTCCTGTTGAAATTAGCAAAGAAAATGGAGTTAGGGTTTCTTCAAATGGGAAGGAGGATTTAGTTGGTGATTATTTGGAAGGTGGAGGTGTTTCTGTAGTTAAAAAAACGAAGGTTGTTGAGACTGAAATTGTGGTTAAAAGTGGTGGAGATAGTGAGAATGTGCAAGAATTACTCTCTTTTAATGATGCTGAAAATGAAGATGTGGGTCATTGTGTTGGTGGTAATGATGGTATTTCGCTCCTTGTGGATGTTAGTAGTGGAATAGGAAGAGAAGATGGTGGTGACTTCAACAGGAGGGAGGATGGTCTCTCTTCAAATGAAAAGGTGGAAAACCCGGATGGGAAAATTAGGGAGATGAGTGACAGTGAAGATGGGGAGGAAGATGATTCTAGTGATGGAGATTATGAGTTCTGTGTGGGTGATTTTGTGTGGGGTAAGATTAAGAGTTACCCATGGTGGCCAGGGCAGATTTATGATTCATCCGATGCTTCTGATTATGCATTGAAGGTGAAACGTAGGGACAGGCTACTTGTGGCATACTTTGATGGAACTTTTGCTTGGTGCCATCCATCTCAGTTGAAACCTTTCGAGAAGAATTTTGAGGAGATGTCAACGCAGAGTAGCACAAAGAGCTTTGTTAATGCTGTGCGGAATGCGGTGGATGAGATTGGTAGACTTGTGGAGTTGAAGATGACTTGTTCTTGTGTACCAAAAGAGAGTTTAGTTGGTCTTGCTAGACCGTTGGCAGCGAATAGTGGAGTCAAGCCTGGGGTTCTTGTGCCTGAAGGTGGAATTGCAAAGCTTTGGAACTATCTGTTTGGACCATCAGAATGTCTTGCTGAATTGAAACATGTTGCACGGGTTATTTCCATCAATAATATGCTTGAATTCACTGAGTTAAAGTGCTGGCTGTCAACTTTTTATCATGTGGGAGGAGGCTATCAGTTGCCTTTGTACCATGAACCTCAGCCAATTGCAGGCTTAGAGGACGACCATAATATGACATTGGAGCGTATTCATGATGCAGAGGGCCCAATCAAAGGCCCTATTGAAGAAGAAACCAACCAGTCCTTGCTGCAGAAGTGCCTTATGGGTTCAGAGAATGGGCAGCGCCCGAGAAGAAAACAGAAAAGCATTGCTGAAATTATGGAAGGTTATGTGGATACTCTGGCAAAGAATGTGGAAGAGGATGTAACAAAAGAAGAAACAAGCCCGGGAAATCCAGTGCAATCATCTTTGAGGAAAAAGATGAAAGGCAATGATGAAGCAAATGGCGGGACTAGTTTGAGTTCTAGGCCAAAGAGGAGGAAAGTGACCAAGCTCTTGGAATCTACTTCTGCTACAGGGATTGAAATTCCTACTGATGAAAGGGATGGCAGCAAGGCCAAGGAAAAAATGAGGAAGTTTCTTTTGTCAAGGAAGAAGAAGAGCAAAGCTTCCCACACTGAAAGTGATGTTGGGAGCAAAGCAGAAACTAATGCAAGCCCCTCGTCTGTAGAAAAGGAGACAGTTCGAAGGGACGACGGTGAGGCCACAGAACAAATTGAGAAGAGCTTCTTGTCAAGAGAAAGGAAGAGGAGCAAGTACTTATCCCCTCCTTACACAAATATAAATAGGAGGCAAACCAAGAAAGACTTCGAAGCAGAATTCTTGAAATTTTCCGGTGAGGCTAGGGTTGCAGAGCGAATGACTAGGGCTGGTGCCAATCTCATTGAATCCGAGTCTCCTGCAATTCTGACGTGTAGTGAAGATGTAATACAGAAGAAAGACTCTAAACAAGTTGGTGCAGGACATGAGAAATCTGACACCTCAAATCCTGAAACAATGAGACTAGATCACAGCACCTTCATTGATGCAATAAAGGTTAAGGCGTCCGCTAAGGACGTGCTATCTGGAATCAGGTCCACCGCTGTCAATCTAAATTCTCTGAAGGAGGATTCTCTTGCTATGGTTGAGGCATTTGTTTTGATATTTAGGAGCTCAGTCTATCGCAATGGACCCAACTATAAAATATACTATAAAAGTCGGCTTGGTAGAAAAAGACAAACTCTAGACTCTGAACCTGTGTCATCAGAAAAATATCAAAATCAGACTGAACGGAAGTCTCCTGAAGAGAGATCTAGGTGGGCAAAGATAAAAAAGAATGAAGAAGCAAAACCAATGAAGGATGATGGAAAATCAGATGAGCCTATTCTCAAGCAAGCAGGGGATGTGAAGACAAAAAGCAGAGGAACTGATGGGAAAGAAAAGTCAGACAAGCATAAGCTCAAGCAAGCAAGGAGACGCGAAGACAATAGGCAGAGGAACTGATGGGAAAGAAAAGTCAGACAAGCATAAGCTCAAGCAAGCAAGAGATGCAAAGACAAAAGGAAGAGGTACTGAGGGGGAAGAAAAGTCAGACAAGCCTAAGCTGAAGCAAGTAGGAGATGTGAAGAGAAGAGGCAGAGGAACTGATGGGAAAGAAAAGTCAGACAAGCCTAAGGTCGGGCAAGTTACAAGGTCACAAGATAAGAAGAGAAAATATACTGAATCTGATGGGAAAGAAAAGTCAAACAAGCCTAAGCTCGGGCAAGTTACAAGGTCCCAAGATAAGAAGAGAAAAGATACCGAATCTGATGGGAAAGCAGTTCCCGATATTGATGCAAAAGATAAGCAAACTGATGGGAAGGCTTCACCTACATCCCTCTTTGTGACATTCAGCCCAACATCATCTTTGCCATCAAAAAATGATCTTATCAAAATATATAACAAGTTTGGATCTCTTAATGAAGAAGAGACAGAAATGTTCTATGATAGTTGCTGTGCGCGGGTTGTCTTTTTCAGGAGTTCTGATGCAGAAGAAGCCGTCAAGAGTTCCCAATTGGCCAGTCCCTTTGGAAATTCTAATTGCAATTTTGAGATTCGGGATTCCTCATCTGCTTACAATATGCGAAAACTTGAAGGGATATCAAATGCAAAACCTTCTCCAGTCAAGGAGGGGAGCCAGACCTTGGGAAATGAATCTGGCTCTAAAACATCTGTTGGTGAGGCTTCCCCACTTGATTATGTAAAGCAGAAACTTGAAATGATTGGCTCAGTATTGGCGAACTCAGATGGGAAGATATCACCAGAGTTGAAATCCATAGTAGAGGGCGAGGTAAATGACTTGTTAGATAAGGTAAATAAAGTGGTTGGATCTTCTTTGTCTTAGATTGTGATGAAGCGAGATAGGGAGGAGTTTTTGGTTCTGCATGCTTGTCATTTGATTGCCTATCCATGTTTAGGTGTAGTGATAGTTATAATGTACTGAAGTTTGTTGCCTGGATGTAGGAGTAAGTTTATTGTTATGTCATGTTTCATATATAGTGCAACAGTTAGAATCATGTTATAGGAATTCAGTTGCTTTTGGCATATGCAAAACACAGTTTTCAATATAGTAATAGATTTATGAATTGATGCAAATTTAGGCATTGAATTTCCTCCATGTTCATTTCAGTGTCATTGTTGATGGTGTTTTTCCACTTAGCTCTTAATATCCCTTTATTCTTTTTGGAACTTAAAAAAGGATTTGAGCTGGGGTTTTGGTTGGGACTCGGCCATCATAAGAAATGGTGCTGATTTTCTGGCATGTTGAGTTGGGGATATTTGATACAGGCAGATTTGAGATATTGATCATCAATTGTGATTGAATTTTTGTCGCCATAGGTGGAGTTGGGTGCCAAAGTAAAGCTTCTCATGGTCAGATCTTGCTTGCTTGCTTGCTCTTTTCAAATTCTGCTAAAGAAGTTCATTGAATGAGTTTTCGGGTTATAAAATGGAAAAGCATCTCTAACTAATTTATACTTGTGTGAGATTGAACCTTTAGGGTCTATTTTGTATTGCTGTGGGGAGCTATGGTTATTAAATTAAGATAACTTTATCACATTCACAAAGTTGTTGATGTTAAAAAAAAGAGAGAGAGAATTATTTGAAAACCACCGAATCACGTCCACTTTTCCACAGGTAACACTCACAAGAGTGCTGTTGCATGCCAGAGGCTGTATTTTGTTTTGTTTTTTGTTTTATGATCGGTCGATTTGCTCAAAAAGCAACTTTCAATTAAGCGTTAGATTAATTAGCCAACACTCAATAAATTTGTCTAAAATATCAAAGATTGGACATTTCAATGGCTTTCACAAGTCGCAATTATATATTGGCAAGGAAAGGTTTTTCAACCACAAACTGTACATTTATAACCTTGCATATGACAATTTCAATGCTTTTTAAAACAGATTCTGTACCCCCTTTCTAAATTGATGGTGATTTCTAGCACTAAGGTATTTGAACAGTGCAGTAAGGATAGAAAGGATATTTTCCTCGTACAGAGGGCCATTTTCCATAAAGATAAACTCTCTTGGCCAGACCCTGAATACCGGTCCGACCTTCCGAGTAGTGCTAACCATACGACATGACATGTTCTGACGGTCAAGGCCGACCACCGTATAATCCATGGCCGACCAGTTCAGCACTGTTGCCCAAATACTATCAGATCGGCAACAGCATCCTCAGTTCAGAGGATCACTCCGACCGGCCTCTTGGAGACCGGCAAGGCGGTAATATGTCTGACTCCTCTCAATACCACTTCCCACCAATTGGTCAAGGTTTGCAACATCACTTTCGCATGGGGTAGAGAGTAAGATAGTCACTTTCACATAGGGCAAAGAGTAAGGTAGGTGAAACGTCACTTTCGCAGCAAGATAGGTATGAAACATCACTTTCACGTGGGGCAGAGCATGAGAAAGTTCTGTGGCATTGCTTTCACATCGGGTAGAGTACGAGGTTGTAGGTTGACTTTCCACCAGGTAGCTTTGGGGAAGGGAGCCGGTCAATAGTTCAGGAATCCAAATGGGTGACGTCATAAAATAGAGGGAACAATGTGCATTTCTTTTAGTATATAAAGGGAGTAGAAGCACATTTGTAGGAGAGTTAGTCATATCTTGTAAAAAGGACATAACATCAACAGCTCGGTTCTACCTAGGCCAGTCGTAAAACAGGTCGGCCGAGCTCATTCAAGTAATAAAATACTCCTCACCCATTTTGTGCCCGTGGACGTAGGCTGGATATATCCCGTCGAATCACGTTAAACTCTCTTTATTGATTTTTGTGGTTACCTTGCCTTTTGTTTAAGTTTGTTTTTGGTCTTACCATAACCAAACAAATTCAAGATTGAAGGAGAATTGTCCCGGGAGCACTATTCAGATATTGCCTCTGAGACCAAAATCACCCGTCAACAGTTGGCACCGTCTATGGGGAAGGAACAAAAAGCAACTTGCGTAATAGGACAATGGCAGAAGGTGGAAACCACAGGTCATCCGAGAGTTCAATAACCGAATGGATGGAAAGAATGGAGGAGAGCATGAGGAAAGACAGGGAGGAAGCCAGATCCTCATGAAATTCATGATGGATAAATTGAAAAGAATGAAGAAGGCGAACAACGGGAGATTCGAAGCTGGGACAAGCCGGAGGAAAGAGGAAATAACAGAGGGAAAGTAGGTAATGGATCTGAGCGAGGATGATGAACCTATGAGGAAAAACCCCTACGGGGTGAGGTCTGTGGTGATGACAATGGGTTTGCATGTGGAAGGCATGTGGGAAGAAGAAGAGGAAAGGCAATCACCAGGCTCCTCATATAACAGCCCACGCATCACCAGAAGGGGAGAAATGAGGCACGGTGCAGGTGGACGGGAGGTCTCTAGTCGCAGGATTCGTCGTGCCCAGAATGAAAGGCGCGACGAAGTCCGTGGAAGGCAGCGTAAGGATGCTGATGGTAATATGAAAGCTTTGTTTAGGAAGGAAATGGCCAAATGGGAAGAAAATCTCAAAAATGATGCCGGGAACACTCAGGACAGAGAAACATAATCTCTCTTCACGGAGGAAATAAGGTCTGCAGAGTTCCCAAAATGATTCACCATGCCATCTATGACAATCTTCAAAGGCCATACCGATCCGAAATCGCATGTCGAGAGTTTTGTTTTGCTGATGGAGGTTCAAGGTGTAAGTGTTCCTAGAACATTCATAGGATCTAATAAGCATGAAAAACAATTGATATGATCATTATAAGGTGCAGAATAAACTTACAATGAGTGGATAGAGCTTTAAAAATTTTGAGAGCAAGATCTCCAAGATCCAACCTTTTGATGATTCCAAGCTTTTGAGTAGTTTCTCTATCACCTTTGTTAACTTCCAAAGTGCTAGCTTTTTGTTGATTTGAAAACAAATCCAAGAGAGAAGAGGATGTGAATTTTCGGCCAAGGAGAGAACCAAGCTCTCTAGGGTTTTTCTTTTTATATCATCTAATGAATATGTGATGTGTTACAAGTGTAGAGATATTTTACTTTTCACTTTTGGTAAAACCTTTTCACCTTTTACCCTAAACAAGGTAGATATGGGTAAATGGTTTTCAAAAAGTAAAACAAGGTAGTTGTGTGGTGGGAACACCTACCACACATGGGCTCCAAATATTTGAATTCAAAATTCAAAAATCTTTACGAACATTTGCCGCGGCTCGGTTCCGTTTAATCCGATTAAACGAACCTTCGTCGCTAAATAATTAAATCTAATTTAATTAAATGACGATGCCTCGCAAATATATTACGAACGTCGTTCACGAACTAATTCTAAATTAATTCGTTCGTTCGTATTAAAGTCCGACTTTAATCTCGTAATGAAATCCAATTCATTTTAATATATCCGATATATTAATTTTAGCCCATTTGAATAAATTAAATAGAAAAATCAAATTTAACTATTAAATTTATTTTACCGATTAATTCCAAATTAATCGCGTTCTTTCTCTACTGAACACATTTAATCCCAGATTAAATAAAGCCCATATTAATCCCAGATTAATTTTCTCTCTCTAAATTAATCCCAGATTAATTCTAATTTAAGTCAACTGTCATCGGTGGGAATCTTGGGAAGCGACCCAAGAGATCTCTGGATATGTTGGCAGTAAATCCGGTTATCGGACTATCCGATAAAGTGAGTACCTCGTACCACGTGCTTACCGATTTACAAGACATGGTTGGCTTCTAGCAAAGCACTGTGCCTACCCAATTCTCCAGAAATATTCTTACTGGAATATATAATCTATGTCAGGCGTAGAATACCTAGTATCTCGTAATTGCGATCCAGTATCAGATGTCACGTGCTAGGCCTGGGGCTGGAATAGTGTCTGCCCCGTACGAAGCACATATCGGATATCAAACAACTAGTCTCTTTGAATCGGATAATCATGACCTTGTCACATTATCCCGATGGTTGCAACACAATAGAGAACGAGTTATGAATCTCTGCGTGATCATCATCTCCATATGTCTGGAGTGATACTTCCGTCGTCTTGACATCACATCCAATACACTACGATTCTCGATAAACCCAATAGAGGCGTACACAGAACCTGTTAAAGCCCTGGACGACCAAAACCAAAGTTTACCGATTGTCGCAAGTATTAGCGATGTAAGTCTCAGGTTAAGACCAAATACATCTACCCTGACGCGGACTCCCATAGACACATATACATACTACCAATGGGATTCCGCGGGGTCTATCCAGAGCGAAGCTGTTTTCCGTACCATCGGTAAAACACAACCTCCTATCGCACTTGCATAAGTATCCTATACTTAAACATATGAGAACTATGCCGTTATGCCCTCACAACGCGCACAAGTGCAATACTAGTCTATTCCGCATTATCGATGTCCAGTCTCGATAATACTACTAGACTATGGATATTTAATGATTAAACCTTTATGGATTGATACTGTCTCATATCATCTCAATCCGGAACTAATCATATGGACTTTTACCATTTATATCAAAGTAAATAAATTACGAAATGATAAAAGGCAATTTCAATACTACATAGTCAATTTTGTACAAAAACACAATGTCTTTTACAAACAGTGACGCTATGGGTCATAATTGTCTAACAATCTCCCACTTGGCCTATAGCCAGTCACTCAAGCATCTAACACCTGAACTATGTATGTGCTTCTCAAACTTTTGCTGTGAAATAGCTTTCGTTAGCGGGTCTGCAATGTTGTCATCTGATGCGACCTTCTCGATCGTCACATTGCCACGATGTATGATCTCACGAATCAGATGGAAACATCGAAGAACATGCTTGGATCGTTGATGATACCGTGGTTCCTTAGCCTGCGCTATAGCCCCGTTATTGTCACAAAATAATGGAACGGGCTCAGCTGCTAACGGAACTACTCGTAATCCAATTAGGAATTTACGGATCCAAACTGCCTCTTTTGCTGCTTCAGCTGCAGTAATATACTCCGCTTCTGTTGTTGAATCGGCAACAGTCTCTTGCTTGGAAGATTTCCAGCTTACTGGTCTGTTGTTCAAACAAAATATGTACCCGGATTGTGACTTAGAGTCGTCTTTATCGGTTTGGAAACTTGCATCGGTATACCCAGTTACCTCAAGTTCTCTATCTCCATAAATTAAGAAAGCATCCTTAGTTCGTCTAAGATACTTAAGGATGTTCTTAACTGCCATCCAGTGACCATCACCTGGATCGGCCTGATAGCGACTACACATGCTCACAGCATACGAGACATCAGGTCGTGTACATATCATGGCATACATGATCGATCTGACTGCCGAGGTGAACGGTATCCAACTCATGCTGTTTCTCTCATCTTGATTTTTAGGACACATGTCCTTAGATAGAGAGATGCCATGTGACACTGGTAACAGTCCCCTTTTGGACTGATCCATGTTGAATCTTTTCAACACTTTGTCAATGTACGTGCTCTGGGAGAGTCCAAGCAGCTTTCTAGATCTATCCCTGTAGATCTTTATTCCTAGAATAAAGGCTGCTTCTCCCAGATCTTTCATGGAGAATTTTAATGAAAGCCAAGCTTTCACCGATGTTAACATGGGAATGTCATTGCCCATAAGCAATACATCGTCAACATAAAGGACAATGAATGTCAGTGCGCTCCCACTAACCTTCTTATATACACAAGGATCATCCTCTGTTTTGAATGAAATCATATTCTTTTATGATCTCATCAAAACGTTGGTTCCATGACCGCGATGCTTGCTTCAGTCCATAAATGAGACCGATTTAACTTACAAACCTTGTTTGCAAGTCTAGGCACGATAAAACCGTCAGGCTGTTGCATATAAACATCCTCCAAAAGGTTTCCGTTAAGGAAAGCGGTTTTAACGTCCATCTGCCATATCTCGTAATCGAAATATGCAGCAATAGCAAGCATTATCCGAATGGATTTAATCATGGCAACGGGTGAGAAAGTTTCATCGTAATCGACACCATGTCGTTGACGATACCCCTTCGCTACAAGCCTAGCTTTGTACGTTTGCACGTTGCCTTCCATGTCGGTCTTCTTCTTGAAGATCCATTTGCATCCAATAGGCTTTACGCCTTCTGGTGCATCAACCAGTGTCCAAACTTGGTTGGTGTACATGGAATCCATTTCGGACTTCATGGCTTCTTTTGCCATAAAGCGGAATCGATATTTTGTATCGCTTCCTCATACGTAGCCGGTTCGTCATCCTCAATGAGATTAATATCTACATGAGGTGAGATCAGAAACCCATACCTCTCAGGTTGGTTCCTCCTGACTCTCTCCGACCTACGCGGTCCTTGTGTAATAGAAGATTGTGGTACAGTCTCATCCCGGATGGACTGTTCTTGTTCCGTTGAGGATTCTATGCCAGGAACAGTATCACTCTGATTTTCATCGAGTTCTACTTTCCTCCCACTTACCACTGTATTTAGGAATTCCTTCTCAAGGAAAACCGCATGTAGAGCAACAAATACTGTTCTCTCTCGTGGGTGATAGAAGTAATATCCTTTGGTTTCCCTAGGATATCCTACGAATAGGCATTTATCCGATTTGGGCTCAAGTTTGGTACCTTCCAAACGTTTGACGTATGCCCAGCATCCCCAAATCTTTAGGAATGAGAAACCCGGTTTTTTCCTGTCCATATCTCATATGGTGTCTGTTGTACAGACTTTGACGGAACCTTATTCAAAATAAGAACTGCACTGTTTAATGCATATCCCCAGAAGGAAATAGGTAGCTCAGTGCGACTCATCATAGACCTTACCATGTCCAACAGAGTTCGGTTTCTCCGTTCGGACACACCGTTTAATTGCGGTGTTCTAGGAGGAGTCCACTGTGAAAGAATACCATATTCTTTCAAGTAATCTAGAAACTCATTGCTCAAGTATTCGCCACCACGGTCCGACCGTAATGTCTTTATACTCTTGCCGGTCTGTTTTTCAACTTCGTGTCGAAACTCTTTGAATTTCTCAAAAGTTTCCGACTTGTGTCTCATAAGATACACATAACCATAACGCGATGCATCATCCGTAAAGGTTACGAAGTATTCGAATCCACCTCTAGCCTGGCTAGACATGGGCCCACAAACGTCACTATGAACGAGGGCTAACAGTTCGGTGGCGCGTACACCTTTACCGCTAAAAGGTGATTTAGGCATTTTGCCTAATAAGCAAGATTCGCAGACGTCATATGAATTTGGATCAAATCCGTCCAAGTACCCACTCTTCGAAAGTGTGGATATGCGAGTCTTGTTAATGTGTCCTAGACGACAGTGCCACATGTAAGTTTCATCTTTGTTACTTAGTTTGAGCCTTTTGTTTGTTACATTATATGTTTGAGATTGATTTATATTCAAAATATAAAGACCATTATTAGCATCAGCTGAACATATCTCAAAATCATCTTTATAAACAAAACACCCAGTGTTTCGGAATACAAAAGTGTACCCGCATTGGGTCAAACAAGATACAGAGATAATATTCCTAGTCAAACTAGGTACATAATAACAGTCTGAAAGTTTAAGTACATGCCCGAAGGCAGTTCTAAAACAAAAGTGCCACGGCCAAAACAGCAACAGGTGTCCCGTTTCCAACACGCAGATCAATCTCTACTGAAGCCAGTCTCTGCTAATCTGCAGATCCTGCACATCAGTACATATGTGAGTACCACAACCAGAATCAAAAATCCAATTTTTAAAACTAGAAGTAGCCATGTTTATTTCAATAACAAACATACCTGAGGCCGGTGCCTTGCCCGCCTTTATCTCCTTCTGAAGCGCCTTGTACTCGCGGCAGTCACGCTTCCAGTGACCCCGCTTGCCGCACTGTAGGCAAACATCCTGAGATTTGTCCTTTGGCTTCCCAGAAGCCTTTGACGTTTTGGCCTTGCCCCTTTTAATATGCTTCTTCTTTTGCACACCTCCAGTTGCCTTGGGCCCAGCCCTAGGTCCATGAGATGTCGATGCAAAGTGCGCCTCGCGCTTGTTGCCTTTATGAAGCTCCTTTTCAGCCTCCTTGAGAGTTGACAGTAACTCTCCAAGAGTATCACTGTTGTTCATCAAATTATAATTTATGATGAACTGTCTCCAGGAATCGGGGAGAGATTGCAGGATCATATCCACAGTAATCTCTGCCTCAAAGACTATCCCCATGTTGGATCGATGTCAGCAATCATCTGTGCCACGTGGGACTCAACAGACATGCCTTCTGTCATGCGTGAGCGAAAGAGCTTATTCACTAACTCGTACCTCTGCATCCTCTTGTTAGAGTGATGCAGATCTTGCAACCTCGCTAACATATTATAAGGATCCAAGTCCCTATTTTGTCTACGAAAGTGCTGAGTCATCGAAGCAAGCATAATGGACTGAGTTGTGTCACAATCATCTCTGTGAGTCTTCCAAAGCTCCATCTCAAGTGTCTCATTCGGTTCGGGCTTAGGCCCAAGAGGTATTTGTAAAGTATACAACAGCCTCTCTGAACCTAGGACAATCCTAAGGTTCATTTCCCAATCTGCAAAATTCGTGCCCTTGAAGACATTTTCTCCCATGATAATATCGCGGACATTTCCTTTGCCTGTCATCTTGACTACGATAGTCCAACTATCTAGTCAACGATAATGGGTACAGTCTAACTGTTATATAGAAAAATAACAATATATTAGTCCAACTAATAAAGTAATTTTGACGAAATTATTTGAAGGCGCGTAAAGCTAAGTATCTGAATGAAATTGCAAATTCAATACTAGCCTCCCACTATTTTTCGGCGAGCCTCTAACCCTCTATCGAGTACTCGGGAAACATAATTTCTTAGTGGGCTATGATTCCGTTAAATAACATATAACCTTGACTTTGGCCAACAAGCTGTATAAAACTTAACTAGGTAGATCTCGAAGATCAATTGGATCTCATCCAATTCCTAGATCCGGTAGGTGGACATCCAAGTCCAAACATATACAATATATATGCCAATATATCCAATATATTTTCCTAACCTTTTTCCTCTGAATCAACTAAGCCTTGGCTTTGGCACAACAAGCTTAATGATTCCAATTAAGCGGGACCCATTGACATGGAAAGCTTCGTAATCAATGTCGATGGACAAGAAGTGATCTTGACTTTGGCCAACAAATCACAACTTGGACAAGACACCGATATAGAACAAAAATTCCATGATTCAAACACATCCGCAATTGACAAAGGTCTTGACTTTGGCCAACAAACCAATGCCAACTTTGGATCTTGAGTAAGAATCACTCAACGGAAGGAAAAACGCTTAATATGTTTTTGAGGGTTTTTCGCGTAAATTGGCATCCAATTTATTATCTTTGATTAGGTCTCATCATACACCCTTAAGCATGCTTCTAAAACATCATAAGGCGCAAAAGTAAATTAATAACGATATGCGGATGGATATTTAAACAGATTGTTCCTAGAACAAATCGCTCTCTTTCCTCTCCCCGACTAGAACTATTCTAACTCCTACCCAATTACAAAATACAATAAAGAAACCTCATTTGCATTGAGGGGAATAGGTGAGAAGAGAATTACAAGGAGTAAAGAGATTAAAGGCTGGACACGCAGGCCCAATTTAATAAATTCTAAACTTATTACAATTTCCAAAATTGCCCTTGCCCTTCTAATATCCATCATTCATACATCACATTTTTGTATACAATCAAAACATGTTATTCAACCAATCTAATCCAATTAATTAATCTTTGATTAATGACCATCCAATGTTCAAACAATGATTTGATTTGCGCGAGTCCAACTCGTTTAAGAATAAATACTTTTGAGTACGTATTCTTGAATTATATCGAACTACAACTTAAATCCAATTTATTTGTATTCAATACTAATTCTAATTTAATTACAAATTAAATATTTACACTTATATAGCTGCCTTAATGACTTGGATTCCAAATCCAATCTTGATGGGTCTCAAAGGCCCATTAACATCCAATGTCATTTTAATTAAAGTTCAATGGGCTTTTAATTGATTCTTAAGGCATGGGCTTTGGCCATAATGGATCAAACCCAAAATGCCAAGGCCCAATAGGAATCACCTTATTGCCATCAAATCAATTTAGGCCCATTAGGCCCAATCAAATTCTTTAAAGGGCCA
Source organism: Zanthoxylum bungeanum (assembly GCA_019454045.1). NCBI lineage: Eukaryota > Viridiplantae > Streptophyta > Magnoliopsida > Sapindales > Rutaceae > Zanthoxylum > Zanthoxylum bungeanum. The sequence goes on from SKCR01031919.1 coordinate 344,515, forward strand.
AGTGATGTATTTGGACTTCATGGAATTGGTTTTGGGCCCAATTGGATCCAATCCAAAAGTCCAAAACCAAACTTGGTCAAACCAAGCCCATTAGGCCCAATACACACTTTTAGCCCAATTCATTTTAAAGGCATATTATCATAATTATAATATTCCAAATATCACAATTATTTTAATTAAAGTGTATTAGCCATAATTAATTAATTAAACTCAATATTTCCAAAATATCAATTAACTTAATTAATCATGCTTGAACCAATAATTCATGCTTAACATAAAATCAAGCCAAAACACATCATTGCATGCTTGAGACATATTGAAGCCTAAGAACATCATTTCATGCTCAACATGCACTTTGATTTTAACATGAACATTATAGACATTGATTCTAATCAAATTAAACCAACTATCATCATTTAAACATGCATCTAAACATTATTTCATGTTACAAAAATAAAAAACTGCAGTGCATGGACTAGAAGCATTCGGCCAAGCTATATTTTTTATTTTTTGATTCTTTTGATTTATTTCAAATCTAATCATGCATAACTCTAAGTTATCATGTTGTAAACAAACTCAAAGCATCAATTTGAAAAAATCATGCTCAAAATATAAAAGCCCCAAATTTTAGGTTCAAGAACCCTAGAAATTATCATGCTTAAATTAGGCTCATGATACCATTGTTAGTGTTCCTAGAACATTCATAGGATCTAATAAGCATGAAAAACAATGATATGATCATTATAAGGTGCGGAATAAACTTACAATGAGTGGATAGAGCTTTAAAAATTTTGAGAGCAAGATCTCCAAGATCCAACCTTTTGATGATTCCAAGCTTTTGAGTAGTTTCCCTATCACCTTTGTTAACTTCCAAAGTGCTAGCTTTTTGTTGATTTGAAAACAAATCCAAGAGAGAAGAGGATGTGAATTTTCGGCCAAGGAGAGAACCAAGCTCTTTAGGTTTTTCTTTTTATATCATCTAATGAATTGTATGTGTTACAAGTGTAGTAGAGATATTTGTCTTTCACTTTTGGTAAAACCTTTTCACCTTTTACCCTAAACAAGGTAGATATGGGTAAATGGTTTTTCAAAAAGTAAAACAAGGTAGTTGTGTGGTGGGAACACCTACCACACATGGGCTCCAAATATTTGAATTCAAAATTCAAATATCTTTACGAACATTTACCGCGGCTCGGTTCCGTTTAATCCGATTAAACGAACCTTCGTCGCTAAATAATTAAATCTAATTTAATTAAATGACGATGCCTCGCAAATATATTACGAACGTCGTTCACGAACTAATTCTAAATTAATTCGTTCGTTCGTATTAAAGTCCGACTTTAATCTCGTAATGAAATCCAATTCATTTTAATATATCCGATATATTAATTTTAGCCCATTTGAATAAATTAAATAGAAAAATCAAATTTAACTATTAAATTTATTTTACCGATTAATTCCAAATTAATCGCGTTCTTTCTCTACTGAACACATTTAATCCCAGATTAAATAAAGCCCATATTAATCCCAGATTAATTTTCTCTCTCTAAATTAATCCCAGATTAATTCTAATTTAAGTCAACTGTCATCGGGGAATCTTTGGGAAGCGACCCAAGAGATCTCTGGATATGTTGGCAGTAAATCCGGTTATCGGACTATCTGATAAAGTGAGTATCTCGTACCACGTGCTTACCGATTTACAAGACATGGTTGGCTTCTAGCAAAACACTGTGCCTACCCAATTCTCCAGAAATATTCTTATTGGAATATATAATCTATGTCAGGCGTAGAATACCTAGTATCTCGTAATGCGATCCAGTATCAGATGTCACGTGCTAGGCCTGGGGCTGGAATAGTGTCTACCCCGTACGAAGTACATATCAGATATCAAACAACTAGTCTCTTTGAATCGGATAATCATGACCTTGTCACATTATCCCGATGGTTGCAACACAATAGAGAACGAGTTATGAATCCCTGCGTGATCATCATCTCCATATGTCTGGAGTGATACTTCCGTCTTGACATCACATCCAATACACTACGATTCTCGATAAACCCAATAGAGGCGTACACAGAACCTGTTAAAGCCCTGGACGACCAAAACCAAAGTTTACCGATTCTCGCAAGTATTAGTGATGTAAGTCTCAGGTTAAGACCAAATACATCTACCCTGACGCGGACTCCCATAGACACATATACATACTACCAATGGGATTCTGCGGGGTCTATCCAGAGCGAAGCTGTTTTCCGTACCATCGGCAAAACACAACCTTCTATCGCACTTACATAAGTATCCTATACTTAAACATATGAGAACTATGCCGTTATGCCCTCACAACGCGCATAAGTGCAATACTAGTCTATTCCGCATTATCGATGTCCAGTCTCGATAATACTACGACTAGGGATATTTAATGATTAAACCTTTATGGATTGATACTGTCTCATATCATCTCAATCCAGAACTAATCATATGGACTTTTACCATTTATATATCAAAGTAAATAAATTACGAAATGATAAAAGATAATTTCAATACTACATAGTCAATTTTGTACAAAAACACAATGTCTTTTACAAACAGTGACGCTATGGGTCATAATTGTCTAACACAATGGATGGTAGGAGACGCCATTTGCAAGGTCTTCCCACTAACCTTGAGTGGCCCTGCTATTCTTTGGTTCATAACTCTAACTTCAGGGAGCATCAGTAGTTTTGCCCAGCTCAGGAAATCATTTGTTTGACATTTTAAGGGGGCGTGCGTCCCGAAGAAAACAGTCGGGGGACTTATGAAGTAGGAGGATGACGAGCCCCTGAAGATTTTCATTGAACGATACCATAGTTTGGTGGTCGAGATTGGGGGTACGAATCGCTGGAGGCTCTAGAAATTTTGAAGAGGGCCCTGAAAGTAGGGAGGCTATGGACCCATCTGAGGATCCAGGAAATACCGGATTACACCACCGCCTTGGAGATGGCCCGGAAGTTTGCTTCAGTAGAAGATGAGGAGAAGGTCGCCCGGAGGGGCACAGCTTCCAAAGAAAGAGTAGTGAAGGTGGAAGTTCCTCGGAGGCCAGATATGGAGTTCAGGAAGCCACCTCCAAAGCAGAGAGAATTCAGGCTGATGCCTCTAAATAATCGAGAAATGAGGGCTCCGGCGTAGGTGAACCATGTGGCTGGGGAAGCGGCCTATGTTCCCATGAACAAGCTGTTGAGGCAAATTTTCATGGAGATCCAGGGCAAATGCCTCTTGAAAGAGAAAGACTTGAGGAAGAATCCGCCGGATAGAAGGAATGGGAGAGCCTACTACATGCACCATAATTTGAAGGGGCATGCGACCGACGGTTGCAAAGACTTGCAAGAGCATGTGAAAGATCTAGCACGAAATGGTTATTTGAATAGTTATATCAATCACGAAGCCATGAAGGCCAGACAGAGATCGAACCACTGGGAGAGGTACATCATTGCTGGTGGGAGGATGCTAGCCGGAGACTTTAACCGGTCTCGGAAGAATTACAAACGAACTCGAGGGTCAGAAGTATTGGCAATGGAACAGGCCTCGGGAAGATATAGTGGCCAATCACTGCCAATGATGTTTACAAATGAAGATGCTCGTGGGGTGAACTTCTGTAATATCCCGGATTTTTTTAACGGGATGTGTTAATTCTATTTTTGTTATTTTCCTCATGTGAGGCCGCGTCCGAACGCGAAGTCAATTATTATTGTATAATAGGGATTTTTTTTCAAAAATTAATTAAAGGATAATATTAACCAATTTTAGAGTTTTATTTGGAAATTCATTAAATTAATAAAAATTATTGAAGATATTTATATCAAACACACATGTATATTATATTATACACTCACACATGTCCTATATATACACACACACGTGTACTCTAGACACACATTTTAATATCACACACGCACCCAGCCACAAAAAAAAAAAACAGAAAGACATAACACAGAGAGAGACGAAAGAAATAAGAGAAAGTCGAGAAAGAGAGAGTTTGAGAGGGAATGATCGATAGAGAGCAGAGAAATGAGAGGGAAAGTCGAGATGGAAAAGAGAGAAAGAAAGAAATGGGTCCCCGAAGAAAGGTCGAGAGATATGAGAAGATAAGAAAACTGGAGAAGAAGAAGCAGACCAGACCGAAAGAAGAAGAGAGACCGAGAGATAGGGGGGAGAGAGAGAGACCGAGAAGGAAGAAGGAGATAAAGAAACCCAAATTCAGTGATTACGGACGTGTGAGGATAGGTAAGTATACTATGATTAATTTCCCTTGGGTTGGATTAAATCTGTTATTTGGGTATTTGATTTGGATTTCCGAAATTAGATTTGATAATGAGTTAATGGTATGTTAAATATGATCTGGACTTGCTACTTTGAATAAAATTTGAAGAAATTTTTAGGGTTAAAGAAATTACAAGATTTGGGGAAAAATCGGTATTAACCCTAGAAAATTTAGGGATGTTGGAATTAGGATAATAGTTTAATAGATAGTTAATCTGGAAATTTACAAGTAGGTAATATTGCGTGTATGTGACTGTGGAAGTAAAATCTGAAATTAAAGTTGGGGTAGTAATGAAATTGTGACCTGTATTGGGGCTGATTTCGGTAGTGGTGGGGGCTGAGACTTACTGTCTTTTAGGCCTGATTATGTGTGATTGTAATGGTAAGATGTATATTTGTAACTATAATGAGTTTCTCTTTGAAAATATTTTGCTTTCAAAAGTTATCAGTGGTTCACTCTGTGATTGATTATGATCTTTCAATTTCATGTTAGTATGTTTGTTTAGATATTGAGGCAATTGTTTGGCTTGTGGGTTCTATATAGTGTCAGACGTGGAGATTTAAATTGATATCTAATATGAATAGTTTGAGTTATACAGCAGTGAACTATGTGGTGCTACAGTGACATAAGTGACGAGTTCCTTGGATTTCTTCTTGGCTGTTGTTAGGTATATGATTTATATACTTGTTTAAATTAATGGGCCCAGCAGGTTATGTCAAATTATGAAATCAAATTAAATGCAAATAGTAATTGTGGAGGATTCGAGATTTAGGATTTGACCCATCCCTGTTCTGGACAGTCCGTCTTACGAAATGAATAACTTGAGTTTTAGAAGTTTGTTTGATAAACGGTAAAATTCTTGGTAAAGTACACAGGTCAAAGAATGTCGGTTTCGAAAATTAGAATTTTTCGATAAGAAACGAAGTCGTGGAGAATTTTCAAAGTTGGGTGAACTGCAGGGACGAATTGGTCATGTCCCTGCTGAGTAAGGTGCAGAAAGTGGGCTGTATCTTGAGTTCTAGGAATTGAAACTGAGATCTGTAAAAATGGCATAAAGTAGACACATAAGGGATCCTATCATAAAAATATCAGGACCTGATATGAAGTCAACTAAGAGCAATAAATTTTCAAAGTTGGTGGTTCTGCTTGACTTTACTGATTTCAGTATTTAGCAAGAAATTGAATAGGTGACTTCCGAGATGGCGAAACGAAATTCGTAAAAATTCCTAGAACACATGGACATGTTAGGAATCTAGTAAATTTAATTAATCATACTTCACATTTTTATTTTCATCTGCATAAAGTATTTTATAGACGACATCCTAACGAATTAAATTGGATTTAAATTAACCGCATGATTCGCAGCGATTTCCTACCCCGTGAAGGAACCTAAGTCAGCCAGAACACTGTGAGTGGAGTATTTGTTTTCATAATATTTTGTTTATTTTAATTGACGTTATACTTTATTATGGACTTGTGACATACTTGATGATATTTAAGATGAGTCCTTGGCAATATTTGAGATTTGATTTATTGATAAATTTGGGATTACGATTATTATGATATGTGAGAATTTTGATTTAATTGACATGATTAGAGTCTTGAATTATTTTTAATGACATGATTTGAATCTCACTTTGATATTGAGGTGCTGAATAGTTTTGGAATATTTTGCGTCGTTTATTGACGTCTCGATTTATTACTCTTGACATTTGATATATTGAGTTATGATGATGATTTTCCGTGTTAATAATGATTATTTGGATTTATCGATGTCATGGTACTTATGTCTTTCCTATGATGAGTTTTACGTAATGCTTGGCATGGGATTTTATATTTGGAATTGACGGACATATTGGAATTAACGAATTTATATACATGTGCACATGTGGAGGATTGAGGGGACGCTCTCAAATCCTCGAGCGGGACTAGGGGACAACGATACGTAACTCCCCTAGATCCTAACCGTTCAGATGGTATATTCATGGGCAAAGATGCGCCTACGGGCAGAGATGCGCCTACGGACGGAGATTTGGTGGCATGGGAGACGGCGATACGTAACGCCCCTGAACACCAGATGGATACTTTGGTATATGATGACTGTATATTGATTTTTAGATTTTGGTTTTGAGAAAAAGAATTCCAGATTTCAGTTTTCAGAAAAAGTGTTTAGGAAGCAATTTTAGAGAGAAATACAAGAAAGAGTTTTTAGATTTCAGATTTTCAGTAAACAGTTTTCAGAAACAAGATTTTAGAAATAGTTTTCAGAAACCAGAGATTCAAAGCATGATTTTAGAAAGATAAGTTTTATTAAGAGATTTTCAAACAGAGTTTTAGAAAGAATTTTCAGAAAGCAGTTTTTCAAAAAAGGCTTTTCAAAAAGTATTTTCTAAAGATATGGCATAATTAAATATCAGTATAGCTTATAGGTTAAGCATAGAAGTCATACATTCTGGTTAATATACGAGATGCATATAGTTAACATTGAAGCATGATAACATTATTACATCTATATGGACATATGAGTAATGTTGTATGTATGGTATTTTGTATCATGATTACATCTATGTGATTATGATTGATGCATATGTGTATTATATGGTTACATAGAAGAAATAATTTGTAAGATACTAGCGTATGACAACATGATTACATATACATGTATGGTGTTATTGAGTTGAAAATAAGAAATTTACAAAGGCGTGTATTTATAACATTTAAACTTAATACGTTCGAATATGAATATATGAAATTACAGATGTAAGGTACATTAGTTTGCATATGTTTATGATATTATGATAATTTGTTATGTAAGTGAATTTATTTACATGTCTGTGAAATATATTAATGACAAAATTAGTATATAGAATATAGATAGTTAAAGACGAATGTTTAATGGATAGAATATTATATAAATCCGATTTGATGATATTTCAAAGAAATACAAGAATGTAAGTATAATAAATAACCAAACTAGATTAGCAAAGAATAAATAGTTAAGTATTGAGACATCAGAGTAGCGCAGACGAAATATGATGGAGATTGACTTAATAGATAGGGATGTAATAACTTGATGACTATATTTTAAATGCATGTGTTTGATACTCAAGGAATGAGCATAGTTACTTACAGAGTCATTATGACTCATGCCACCTCAGTTTGTTAGTTTTGCAGGTTGGTGACCTGATCGGTCGACCACAGATGCCAGAGCTTAAAGAGCCGAATAGCAGCGTTGCAGGTAGCCAGTCATTAGGTCTTGGGGAAAACAAAGAGTTCAATAGTTTTATGTTTTAGTTCGTATATGTTATAACGTGCTGAGCACGAGTCTATTGCAGAAAAAAGGTTTTTGTGTATGCGTATTTTCGGGCACGGAGCCGTAGCGTAGTTATATCATGTCTTTATGTTGCGTCTTATTTTAGTTTATGCCGAAATTTTTTCTAGAAACAAAGGCTTATAGAGATGGGTTTAGTCTGTCTCATACCGGTAACATCACTGCTAAGGCAGGATGTTACAAATATGGTATCAGAGCATGGTTCATGGGGTGTCGGTGACTGCAGCTGCTGGCTATTCGGCGATCTGAGTAAGTATGTGTTATGTATAGACCATATCGGTCTCTTGTTTGAAAATAGATATGATAATAGTATGTTGTGGTATGAGATAAATGCGGCATGAGAAAATGATGAATGTGATAGCATGAAAATGATATTTATATGCATTTTTAGTGACCAAGTACCCAAATCAGTATTCGAGGACGAATCCTATATAAGGAAGGGTGAATGTAATATCCCAGATTATTTTAACGGGTTGCGTTAATTCTTTTTTTTATTTTTCCCATATGAGCCGCGTCGAACGCGAAGTCAATTATTATTGTATAATAGGGATTTTTTTTTCTAGAAATTAATTAAAGAATATTATTAACCAATTTCAGGGGTTTATTCTGAAAATTCATTAAATTGATAAAAATAATTCAAGATATTTATATCAAACACACATGTGTATTATATTATACACTCACACATGTCTTATATACTGTTGGACAATTATGACCCATAGCGTCACTATTTGTACAGATCACAGTGTTGTTGTACAAATTAACTATGTAATAAGGAGATTGCACTCTTATCATTTGTGATTAGATCACCTAGATATATAAGTGATGAGAGGTCCCTATGATTTGTTCCTGGACGGAGAGTGATATGAGACAGTATCAGTCCACGAAGGATAAATCATTAAATATCCCTAGTCAGAGTATTATCGATATTGGACATCGATAAATACGTAAAAGACTAGTATTACACTTGTGCGCGATTGTGAGGACACAACGGCATAGTTCTCATATATATGGGTATATGATACTCATGCAAGTGTAATAGGAGGTTGTGTTTCACCGATGGTACGGGAAACAGCTTCGCTCTAGATTGACCCCCGCGGAATCCCATTGGTAGTATGACTATGTGTCTATGGGAGTCTGCAATCAGGGTATGTGTATTTGGTCTTAACCTGAGACTTGCACCGCTAACACTTGCGACAATCAATATGCTTTAGTTGAGGTCGTCCAGGGCTTTAACCGGTTCTGTGTACGCCGATACTGGGTATATTGAGAATCGTAGTGTGTTGGGTGTGATGTCAAGACGGAAGTATCACTCCAGTCATAGTGGAGATGACGGTCACGTAGGATACAGAAACTCGTTCTGTTAAATGCTCGAGCTATCGGGATATTATGACTAGGTCATGTTTATCCTATTATAGAGACTAGTTACAAGACATCCGATATGTGCTTCGTACGGGGCAGACACAATTCCAGCCCCAGGCCTAGCACGTGATCATCCGATACTGGAAAGAAATACACAATACTATGGTATACTACGCTTGATATAGATCATATATTCATGTAAGGATATTTCCGGAGAATTGGGTAGGCATGGCGCTTTGCTAGAAGCCAACCATTGTCTCGTAAATCGGTATAAATGTAGTACGAGGTACTTTTTGTTTGGATAGTTCGACGACCGTATTTACTGCCAACATATCCGGAGATCTCATGGGTCGCTTCCCAAGTATTCACCGATGACGTATAACTCGCACTTTAATTAATCTGGGATTAATTAGAAGAGAGAGAAAATTAATCTGGGATTAATTCGATGAGAGAGAATTAATCTGGGATTAATTACGGAGATATTTTATCTAGGATAAAATATTAATAAAAGAGAGAGAACGATTAATTTGAATTAATCGATAAAATAATATATTCGATATATTATACGAAATTGGATTTCGACGCGGAATTAAAATTGGATTTTAATTCGGGCGAACGAATTAATTTGGAATTAATTCGTTAGCGACGTGAATAGTGATTTCGCTAGGTGTAATCATTAATTACGATGCGACGGAAAATTCGTTAATTTGGAATTAGCGAACCCGAGCCCGAGAGTGATTGCGAGCGCATTCGCATTTCGAATTCGAGCGCATTCGCATTTCGAATTCGAGCGCATTCGCATTTCGAATTCGAGCGCATTCGCATTTCGAATTCGAGCGCGGCACGCAAGTCACATCAAGCGTCAAATCGCTAGTCGCATCAATTGTCACTTTGAGTGATGTGATGTGACATGACATGACATGTTGTCACTTTAATAAAGTGACTTGATGTGAAAAGTGAAAAGTAAAAAGTGATGGGAATAAAGTTGATATGACTTGTACTTTGCTTTTACTTTTTGACCTTTTGACTTTGCTTTTTGAAAGTAAAGTAGTTTATGTTTTATTTTTCATTTATTTTACTTGGCAAAATAATAATAATAAAATGATATACAAAAGGCATCATTTTCTCTCTCTTCTAGAAGCAACTCACGGTTTTTGGAGCTTCTCCCTCCCTCTCCATTTCGATTTCAAGCCTTCATCTTCCTCCCTCCATTTTGGTTCGACCAAGTATGATGAAGATGAAAAAGAGAGTGTTTTGTGGCAAAACAAAGCGCTAGCACACACATAGAGTTATCCTAAGGTGATAGGGGGAAGTGAGTTTGTGAGCATGGAAAAGCTTGAAGCTTGGAGCTTCAATGGTGATGACCATGGCCGAATCTTGGAGGTGCTTCAACCATCAAAACCGACCAACCTACTACTCAACTAAGTCTTGGCCGAAGAATGCCTTGATGGTGGAAGAGGCTTGTGTTTTGATGCATCCAACCAATCATTGTGAGTATATGTTTCCGCCATTATTCCTTGATGTATTCATGCGTTTTCTTGCTTGAATTTGTTGATCTTGGGACCTATATTAGAAACCAACAATGATATCTTTGAGCTAAGTTCAAGCATGAAAAAGTTAGGGTTAAAATTGGGTAAACTCAATTTGAGCATCAATTGGTTAAATTGTTTGATAAAGTATGCTTGAATGAGGTTGAATTGAAGTTGTGCATGATCAATTTCATGAAATTGGATTGGATTCAATTTTCCCCAAATTTGGGCATGACAAATTGGGTAAAATCAATTGAAGCATGATTTGGTTAAATTGATTGATTAAGTATGCTTATATATTGATGAATTGAAGTTGTGTATGTTCAATTTCATGGAATTTGGTTGGATCCATTTTTTCCCCAGATAAAGTGTTGGCTAAAATTGATAAATTTGGGTAAACTTGATTTTGAGCATGTTTGATGAAATTGGATGATTTAGAATGCTTAAAGTATGTTTAATTGAAGATTGATTGGATCCATCATTTGATGAAAATTAGTTTGGAATAATTTTTCCCCAAATTGCTTATGTTGGCCGAATACAAATAACCCATAATGTCTTGGAATTTTTTGATTTTTGAACATTGGATGTGTTGGAAATCATTCGGGAATATGATTGAATGTCGATTGTGAAATTAATTGGATTGAATTCGAATCGGACGTAAAATCCCCAAATTGCCAAGAGACTTTTAAAGCATGTAAAATGGGTTTGATTTTGATAAATGTGTTGGACACTATTTGATGTAGAAATGCATGATTAAGTATGCTAATTGATGTTTTAGAAATATTAATTAGGTGGTTAATTATGTATGACACTTAGGTTAATTAATTATAATTTGGAATTTTATAAGTTAATTAATTGGGCTTGTTTTTGGAAATTGGGCCTTATAAGTTGTAATTGGCTTTTGGGCTTTGTTGTACAAAGTTGGGTTTAGGCAAAATTGGTTGGATCCAATTAGGCCCAAAACCGCATCCATAAAGTCCAATTATGACTTAATGGACCTTAATTATTTAATTGGGCCTAATGGGCCAAAATTAATTTAAAGGCTTATGGGGTAACTCCCGGATTGGACTTTGGTTATCGGTTTGACCCGAGTTGACCAAAAGTCCACGCCTTAAGAAATTAATTAAAAGCCCATTGGACTTTAATTAAATAAACGTTGGACGTTAATTGGGCTTTGAGACCCATAACGATTGAATTTGGAATTTAAATCGTAGAAGGTTCGTTAATAAAAGTGTAATATTTAATTTGGAATTAAATAATGAATTAGAATTAAATGCGTATTAAATTGGATTTAATTATGTAGTTTAATTTAATTCGAGAATTCGTACTTTGAGTACTTATTCGCAAAACGAGTTTGACTCGAACAAAATCAAATCGTTGTTTGAACATTGGATGATCATTAATTATCATATTAATTAATTGGATTAGATTGATTGAACATGCTTGTATGAATACATGGTTTGCGATGCATGAATAATGTATATCGGATGGATATTAGTCGGGTGGGCCAATTTTGGAAATTGTAATAAATTTGATTTATTAATTGGACCTGCGTGTCCAGCCTTATCACCTCTATACTCTTTGTATTCTCTTCTCACCTATTCCCCTCAATGTATATGAGGTTTCTTTAGAAGTGTAGTGTAACGGGTAGAAGTAAAGTAAATACATGTGCTAACTTTGGAGAGAGAAAATGAGAGATTTGATCTAGGATCAATGTAAAGTATCCATCCGCATATCATTATTATTTTATTTCATATACGCTTTATTATGTGTTTAGAATGCATGTTTAAGGGTGTATGATGATGAGACCTTAACAAAGATAATAATTGGTTGCCAATTTGCACGCGAAAAACCCTCAAATAATATTAAGCGTTTTTCCTTCCATTGAGTGATTCTTACTCAAGATCTAAGACGGCATTGGTTTGTTGGCCAAAGTCAAGGCCTTTGTTTGTCGAAGAAGATGTGTTTGAATCACGAAGGCTTTGTTCCATATCAGTGTCTTGTCCAAGTTGTGGTTTGTTGGCCAAAGTCAAGATCACTTCTTGTCCATCGATATTGATTACGAAGCTTTCCATGGTCAATGGGTCGCGCTTGACTGGGATCACTAGGTTTGTTGTGCCAAAGCCAAAACTTAGTTGATTCAGAGGAAAAATGTTAGGTAATACATTTGATGTATTGGCATATATAAGATATATGTTTCGGACTTGGACGTCCTCCTACCGGATCTAGGAATTGGATTAGATCCAATTGATCTTAGAGATCTACCTAGTTAATTATCATACAATTTGTTGGCCAAAGTCAAGATTGTGTGATATTTAACGGGATCTTAGCCCACTAGGAAACACGGTTTTCCGAGTACTCGACAGAGGGTTAGAGGCTCGCCGAAAATTAGTGGGAGGAATTGGAATTCAAGAAGAAAGCAATACTCGTTCAATTACCACATACGCGCTCATTTCAAATTATTTCATCGTTAGATAAATGTTAGTTGGACTAATATTTAAATTGTTGTTTTAAATTACAGTTGGACTGTATTATAGTTGATTATATATAATTGGATTATATTAATCAATATGTTTGAATTAATTAATTTCAGTTTACAGTTGATTTTATAATTGGATTATAGTAATCAATGTAATTGAGGTTAATTAATTTAAATTATATTTGATTATATAGTTGGACTATTATAATCATTATAATCAATAGTACCACAAATCATTGATTAAATAGTTGGACTATTAGAATCAAGATAAAATGAAAGATTAGTGTTTAAAATATAATCCTGCGTGAAAATGTATTTAAACGACTTTAATTTTCAAATTGGGAATAATTTCAAGATGGTCTTGGAAATTAATAAGTTATTTTATTTGATAAAATAATGAATTATGCCTAAAGCCCGGAGTTAAGCAAATAAGTGGAATATGAAATTTGGAATATTCATATAATGATAATTATAGTGCTTAATCCATTATACTTTGATTTTAGAAAGTACTAAAATTATAATAAATAATTCTTGGAGAATTAATGATTATTCTCAAGGAGACAAAGTCAAACTTTGCAATTAGGCAAGTTGTGCAAGACACACCTTACTTCTATATTCTAGAAACCCGAGGCTTGGACAAAGGCTACTGGAATGTTGAAATTGGCAAATGCAAAATCATTATAATCTTTTGGGAAGATAAAAGGATATATCCTAAGAAGAAATTGAAGACGAGCAAGGCTCTTACTTCAAATATGTTTGTCATAAATATGTTCACAACTAGTATTGAAATTTGATTTTAAATACTTAGTGTGTACATAAAATATATATGTGATGTTCAGAATCTGTTTTGAACAGGATACTGATTTCAATTGAGATTCATCTGCGAATTGTAAACGAGACGATAGTCGCTGTTTTAACCGTAGATATCTGAATTTAGGAACTGTCTTCGGGTTAGTACTTAAATTTAGAAACTGTTATAATGTAACTAGTTTGACTAGAAACATTATCTCTATATCACGTATAACCCGCCGCGGGTGTACCTTTATATTCTAGAACACTAAAGTGTTTTATTATATAAAGATGATATTGAGATAAACACATTAGATTTGAATAACAACATTTATATTTTGAATATAAATAATATCTCAAATACATATCATGACAAATAAATAGCTCAAACTGATTTGATCAGTTAAGAAACTAATTGTGGCATTGTTGTCTGGGACACAATCAAACAAGACTCGTATGTCCACCCTTTCGAAGAGTGGATACTAGGACTAATTTGATTCCATTCAAATAAATTCTACGAATCTAGTTTATTGGGCAAAGTGCCTATAGCATTATTTACTTGGTAAAAGTGTAAATCCCACTGATCTGTTAGCCCTAGTTCATAGTGAAGTAAGTGGGTCCATGTCTAGCTAGGCTAGAGGTGGATATGAATATTTCGTGACCTGTACGGATGTGGCATCGCGTTATGGTTGTGTGTTTCTTTTGAAACACAAATCGGAAACTTTCACAGTTTCGACATGAAATAGACAAACAGATCAGCTAAAGTATTAAACCGTCACGGTGAAACCGTAATGAAAATACTTAAGCAGTAAGTTTCTCGTATACTTGAAAGAGTATAGTATTCTTTCAATGAGGACTCCTCCCGGAACACGTCATTTTGACGGTGTGTCCGAACAGGATTAACCGAATTTTGTTAGACATAATAAGGTTAATCACGAGTCATTCTGAACTACCATTTCCTTCAACGGATAAACTTTAAACAGTGAAAAAACTTATTTTGAATAAAGTTTCATAATAATCTGTTTAACAGATATCATATTAGATATGAACGGGAAAGAAACTGGATTTCTCATTCCTGACCATTTGGGAATGCTTGGCATATGTTTGGATGATACCAAACTAAAACCCAAATAGGATAAGTGCCAATTGTAGGTCATCCTAGGGATACCATAAGTATTATACTTATATACCTCACATGAGAACAATTAGACTGTTGCTCACCATGCAGTTTTTCTAAGAGGAATACTGATATGCAGTAGTAAGTGGGAGGATAGTATAACTCGATGAAAATCGGAGTAATACTGCTCAAGGCATCGAATCATAATGGAACATAAATAGTTCATCAAGGTTGAAACTATACCATTAATCTTCGAATACACAAGAACCGAGTAGATCGGAGAGAGTCAGAAAACAACCTGGGGTATGGGTTTCTGATCTCATCTCATAAAGATGTATATCTTATTGAGGAATACCAATTAGCTACGTATAAGGAAGTGATACTAGGTATCAACTCCCTTATTATGGCAAAGTGTTATATAATCCGAAATGGATTCCATGTATATCAACCAGTTTGGATACTAGTTGATGTACCACAAGACATTGTGCCTACTGATACTATAAGTCTTCAAGGAAGACGTACATGGATGACAACATACCAACGTATAAAGCTAGGCTTTTAACGGAAATGTATCGTTATCGACATTGTGTTGATTACGATTCAACCTTTTACCTGTTGCCACGGTAAATCCATTTGGATAATGCTTGTTATTCGATCCATGATTGGATTGAAGCAAGCATTAGGTTCTTGGAATTATCGTTTTGATGTAATCATAATGGTGTATGATTTAATTCAAAACGAAAATGATTCTTGTGTAAATAAGAGGGTTAGTGGGAGCGCACTGACAGTGGCTGTCCTATAAAATAATGATAATACGTCATTTCTTGGAAATGATATTCCCATAAAATAAATGTCGGCGAAAGCTTGGCTTTCGAAATACTCTCCGTGGAACCGTACATTGAAAAATGTACAAGACCTAGTGTATCATACGCTTTGAGCATATGGATTCACAAACAGGACAATCCAAGTGATAGTCACTGGATTGATGTTAAGGAACATCCGTTAGTATCTTAGAGAACTAAGGATGCTGTCTTAGTCTATGGAGAAGGAGAACTTGAAGTGACTGGGATCACTGTAGCAAGTTTCCTATAACCGATAAAGACGACTAAGAGTTACAAACGGTACTATACAGTTTGAATAACGGTGCAGTGAGCTGGAAATCTTCCAAGCAAGATACTGTTACCGAATAAACAACAAATGCGGGTTAATTGCAGCAGCTGAGGCAGCAATAGAAGTCATTTGGGTCGATATATATCTAATTAGATTAGATATAGTTCTGTTAGCAGCTGAGCTAGGCATCAGCACAGGCTAAAGAGTTAATGGTCTCATCAACGATCCAGATACAAACTTACATAATCATCTGATTCGTTCGGATCATACATCGTGGCGATGTGATGATCGAATAAATCGCATCAAGATGATAGTCATGCAAATCCGCTGACGAAAGCTTTTCTCAGCAGTTTGAGCCAACCGTACAAAGTTCGGGTGTCAGACACTCGAGTAACTGGCTATAGGCCAAGTGGGAGATTGTTGGACAATTATGACCCATAGCGTCACTATTTGTACAGATCACAGTGTTGTTGTACAAATTAACTATGTAATAAGGAGATTGCACTCTTATCATTTGTGATTAGATCACCTAGATATATAAGTGATGAGAGGTCCCTATGATTTGTTCCTGGACGGAGAATGATATGAGACAGTATCAGTCCACGAAGGATAAATCATTAAATATCCCTAGTCAGAGTATTATCGAGATTGTACATCGATAAATACGTAAAAGACTAGTATTACACTTGTGCGCGTTTGTGAGGGCACAACGACATAGTTCTCATATATATGGGTATATGATACTCATGCAAGTGTAATAGGAGGTTGTGTTTCACCGATGGTACGGGGAAACAGCTTCGCTCTGGATTGACCCCCGCGAATCCCATTGGTAGTATGACTATGTGTCTATGGGAGTCTGCAATCAGGGTAGGTGTATTTGGTCTTAACCTAAGACTTGCACCGCTAACACTTGCGACAATCATATGCTTTAGTTGAGGTCGTCCAGGGCTTTAACCGGTTCTGTGTACGCCAATACTGGGTATATTGAGAATCGTAGTGTGTTGGGTGTGATGTCAAGACGAAAGTATCACTCCAGTCATAGTGGAGATGATAGTCACGTATGATACGGAAACTCGTTCTCTTAAATGCTCGAGCTATCGGGATATTATGACTAGGTCATGTTTATCCGATTATAGAGACTAGTTACCAAACATCCGATATGTGCTTCGTACGGGGCAGACACAATTCCAGCCCCAGGCCTAGCACGTGATCATCCGATACTGGACAGAAATAACACAATACTATGGTATACTAAGCTTGATATAGATCATATATTCCTGTAAGGATATTTCCAGAGAATTGGGTAGGCATGGCGCTTTGCTAGAAGCCAAACCATTGTCTCGTAAATCGGTATAAACGTAGTACGAGGACTTACGTGTTCGGATAGTTCGACGACCGTATTTACTACTGCCAACATATCCGGAGATCTCATGGGTCGCTTCCCCAAGTATTCACCGATGACGTATAACTCGCACTTTAATTAATCTGGGATTAATTAGAAGTGAGAGAAAGTTAATCTGGGATTAATTCGATGAGAGAGAAAATAATCTGGATTAATTACGAAGTTATTTTATCTAGGATAAAATATTAATAAAAGGAGAGAACGATTAATTTGGAATTAATCTATAAAATAATCTATTCGATATATTATACGAAATTGGATTTCGACGCGGAATTAAATTTGATTTTAATTCGGGGCGAACGAATTAATTTGAATTAATTCGTTAGCGACGTGAATAGTGATTTCGCTAGGCGTAATCATTTAATTACGACGCGACGGAAAATTCGTTAATTTAGAATTAGCGAACCCGAGCCCGAGAGTGATTGCGAGCGCATTCGCATTTCGAATTCGAGCGCGGCACGGAAGTCACATCAAGCGTCAAATCGCTAGTCGCATCAATTATCACTTTGAGTGATGTGATGTGACATGACATGTTGTCACTTTAATAAAGTGACTTGATGTGAAAAGTAAAAAGTGATGGGAATAAAGTTGATATGACTTGTACTTTGCTTTACTTTTGACCTTTTGACTTTGCTTTTTGAAAGTAAAGTAGTATATGTTTTTTTTCATTTATTTTACTTGGTAAAATAAAATAATAAAATGATCTACAAAGGCATCATTTTCTCTCTCTCTTGTTGAAGCAACTCACGGTTTTTGGAGCTTTTCTCTCCCTTTCATTTCGGTTTCAAGCCTTTCATCTTCCTTCCTCCATTTTGGTTCGACCATGTATGATGAAGATGAAAAAGAGAGTGTTTTGTGGCAAAACAAAGTGCTAGCACACACATAGAGTTATCCTAAGGTGATAGGAAGTGAGGTTGTGAGCATGGAAAAGCTTGAAACTTGGAGCTTCAATGGTGATGACCATGCGCAAATCTTGGAGGTGCTTCAACCATCAAAACCGACCCAACCTACACTCAACTAGCCTTGGCCGAATACTCCTTGATGGTGGAAGAGGATTGTGTTTTTGATGCATCCAAACCAATCATTGTCAGTATATGTTTCCGCCATTATTCCTTGATGTATTCATGCGTTTTCTTGCTTGAATTTGTCGATCTTGGGACCTATATTAGAACCAACATCTCCCACTTGGCCTATAGCCATTCACTCGAGTGTCTAACACCCGAACTATGTACGGTTGGCTCTAAACTGCTGAGAAACTGCTTTCGTCGTGATTTATATGATTGTCGTCTGACGCGATTATAATTCGATCATCACATCACCATGATGTATGATCCTAACGAATCAGATGAATAGTTCGAAGTATGTATCTGGATTGTTGATGAGACCATTAATTCTTTAGCCTTTGCTGACGCCCAGCTTAGCCGCTAACAGAACTACATCTAATCCAATTAGAATTATTTATTGACCCAGATGGCTTCTATTGCTGCCTCAACTGCAGCAATAATCCGCATTTGTTATTTATTCGGTAACAGTATCTTGCTACAGTGATCCCAGTCACTTCAAGTTCTCCTTCTCCATAGTTTAAGACATCATCCTTAGTTCTCTAAGATACTAACGGATGTTCTTAACATCAATCCAGTGACTATCACTTGGATTGACCTGATTGTGACTCCATATGCTCAAAGGGTATGAGACACCAGGTCGCGTACATTTTTAATGTACAATTTCCATTGAGTGTTAACAACTTAAATCTATCCTAGTAGATCTTTATTTCCCGAATAAAGTTGTTTCTTTCTCCCGAGAATTCGACGGAGAATTTTCTCTTGAAAGCCAAGCTTTCACCGATTATTTTTTTATGGAAATATCATTTCCAAGAAATGAATATGTTATAGTATCATTATTTTAAGGACAACCACTGTCTGTGCGCTCCCACTAACCCTCTCTATACACAAGAATCATTTTGTTTTGAATCAAATCATTGACTATCATGATTACATCAAAACGATAGTTCCAAGAACTTTATACTTGATTCAAACCCCAAACATGGATGGAATAACCTGCAAACCTTATTTGCTGATTTTAGTACGACAAAATCGTCAGGATGTT
>SKCR01031920.1:0-80000 GCA_019454045.1 Zanthoxylum bungeanum
ATTCAAGGTTTTCTGAGAGTTTGATTGAAACCGACCCCATGAGGTCCCTATGTGTCAACATGATCTGGTTGAGAGAGTTAGATGGAAGATTTGATAGTATCATCTGTCTCGGTATGCTGACCCGAGGAATGAAGATGGGATCACAGGCTGACCTATATTGGAGTCATGTGACGTATTCCCTAATCGAGAGGATAAGCTTCTAGAAGGCTAATGATGACTGGGAAAACAACAGTTCTTATTGAAAGTAAAACCATTTTAGAATTTAGCAAGTCAAGAGCTCGGAGTAAAACCATTTTAGAATTGATTAACTTTAATGTTTAGGAAGTACCCATTCAATCTCTAGGGAAGTCAATTGATTCAATCTCTAGGGAAAGCAAAATATTTTGTATTATTTATTGACGACTTTTATAGAAGATGTTGGGTGTATCCGATCAAAAATAATTCATTTGTGATGTCAGTTTTCAAAAAATTCAAAGAACAAAATGAAGTAGAAACTGAAAGAAGAATCAAGTATTTAAGGACAAATAATGAAGAAGAATATTGCAGCAAGGATTTTGATACATATTGTCATCAAGATGCCATAAAAAGGCAAACTACTACACCATACACTCCTCAACAAAATGGTGTGGCAGAAATGATGAATATAATGCTATTAGAAAGAGTAAGAGCTATGCTCAAAACAACTAGTCTACCAAAGTATTTTTAGGCAGAAACAGTTCATATAGCATACTATGTTGTAAATAGATCTCCATCAACAGCAAATGATTTGAAGACATCGATGGAGATGTGGAGTAGAAAACCAATTGATTAATTGTCTCTTCACATTTTTGGTTGTCATGTATACTTGATGTACAATGCTCGAGAAAGAACAAAGCGAGATCCAAAATCTAGAAAATATATTTCTTAGGTAATGGAGTAAAGGGGTATCGCTTGTGGGATCCCACTACCTACAAGATCATCATCAACATGAGTCTGATATTTGCAGAAGATCAACTACATAAAGAAGAAAATGATAGAACTTTAAAAGAAAGTACAGATACTACAACAGAACTGGTAGAAAATAATCCAGAAAAATAAAATTCAGATTCTTCTAAAGTAGCACCAGAGCACAAAGTACAAGAACAAATCGAGTTTGAAGCTTCTGAAGTTCGTAGATAAACTCGAGAGAAGACCTCCAGGTTGGCACTCGGAGTATGTTACAGAAAGTAACATTGCATAATGTCTTCTAATAGAGAATGGAGAGCTATCAACTTTCCATAAAACAATAAATGGCGTAAATACATCTTTGTGGATGACAGCAATGCAAGAAGAAATAGAAAATTTACACAGAAATAATACATGGGATCTAGTACCATTACCATGTGGAAGAAAAGCCATTGGTAATAAATTGTAACATCCCCAATCCGGAGACGTTACCGGTAGGGAATAAGCAGTCATATCCTCTAAGCCTCTGTCTTTCTTACCATACCAGACACTACTACTCTCATCTCAATCATATTCTTAAACATATAGACCATAGCCCATCCTATAACATACATTGCAATTCACATACTCATTACTATAAGTAAAAGTAGTTCTTTTACAACTCTACTTATGACATTTAATTCATTACATACATAAACTCAACTATACATAATGCATGACTCATAACTTTTCTTGACTCTGACTGCACTTATCTCTGTCTTGACTTGACTCGACCTGGTGAACCCAAATACCCTATTGACTACCAACAACATCCATCCACCTGAGCTCGTCCTCTGGGTAACCTGCAAAATGAAAACACTAGGAGTGAGGGGGTTAGATCGTTTGAATGACCTAGTGAGTGGATGGGTTAAATCTGAAACTGAAAAGCTTAATGAAATCTCATATTTCTGAAATCAATATCGTTTCGAGAAACCTGAACTTTCTGAAAAACTATTTACTGTCTGGAAAACTCTGAATGCTTTCTTTAAAACTGAGCTTTCTTGAAAACCCTTTTATAAACCTTGACTAATCCGAAAATCATATCTCTGGAAAACTTATCTATAAAAATCCATTTCTGAAAAATCTATTTCTGAAAACCCTTTTCCTGAAAATCTGTCTCTGAAAACCTGATGCATGGGGGCGTTATGTATCACCATCTACCCGTATGCCTAACTAGTGGTCTTGGGGTGTTACATATCACTGTCCCCCAAGCCACTAAACTAGAACCAGGAGTGCGGATCCATGCAACTACCTGACCCTTAACTAGGATCTGGGAGCATCTGTCATCCCTAGTCCTGAACTAGGATCTGGAGAAGTTATGTATCACCGTCCCCACAGTCCTCTTTATGTGCACATGTTCTATCCGTCAATTCCATAAGTAACATCTGAGCTGGGTTTTTCCCTCATGCCTCCAAAAACCAAAACATGTTTTTTAAATCAAAACTTTCTGAAACTTTCTCATTTATAAAACTATAAATTATCTTGGCTAATACCCTAAAATATTTAAAAGTAGTCTTCATTCAAAAATAAATCAGTAAATAGAAACTTAAAAAGAGAGGGTCCACTCACCGATTAACCTCAAATACCATTGATCTTGGATGGTTCTAGGAGAATCTTACGAAAAATAAATTCGTTATGTATTCGAGTATGTTTAGCATGTTTCATGTATTCTAGTATAATTTGCATGTTTAAATTGAGGAATTTCTCATGATTATAGACGTATTGTGAAAATATATGCTGATCTGAAATCCTTAGAGTGCCTCTAACATACTAAAATGGAACTTGAATGGCTAAAATGATTTTGGGAAGTTGGTCTTGCGTCGCGACATTGGACGTTACACGTCGCGACGTCCACCGGGCAGGACATAAATAGAGAGCAAAATTTGTTCTGTGTCGCGATGCTGGACGTTAAGCGTCACGACATCCATGAAAATAGAGTTGAGGCAGAGGTCATGCTCTACTTTATGTCGCGAGGCCAAACACTACGCATCGTGACACCCAATTGATTAGACCCGAGGCAGAGCCTCTGCTCATTACTCATCGAGATGCCGAAGGCTGAGGGTCACGACCATCCCCCAATCAGGCCTGAGGCAATGAGCCTCTGATTCATATGCGTCGCGACGCTGGGTGCTGGGCATCGCGATGCTAAACCAAATTTTCTAGGTCTCATAAAACTCTTCAATGTCTAACTTGCCTAAAGACATTCTCAACACTTCTACACTAGAACAATTGCACAATCCATTCTTTAAACTTCCACATACATGCTATATCAATATTCCTTCATTAAAACAATTCCTTAATCTAATAATTCTTAACTTAATTCAATATCTAAACTTTTAATCTTAATCATATCTTAATAAGATCAATTTCTTAATTCACCAACCACTCTAATGCAATTACAAGCATGCCAACACAACTAACACAACATTATTTTATCAATACTCCATAATTTAAATTTTGTGTCAGGATTCTTTACCTTAACTTACTTGATTTCCTTCAACCTTCAAGCCTTGTAAGCTTGTTATTCCCATTTTTAGCTTGTTCTGAGGTGTTTTGTAATGGTTCTCTCACTCTCTCTTTTTCTTATTTCTTCATTCATATTCTTCTTTTTCTTTCTTTCTTCTCACTATTTCTCATGTTTCTTTTTTTTTTCTTTTGGGATGTGTGAATAATATCCCATATTTATACTTAGACTTATTTGATTGATTTATGTAATTATTTAATGAAATAAAATTAGAAAAATTGAGAGATTTTGAGAATTCTCTAGATTCATCCGCATGTACTATTCATCCAGAGTTTAAGTTGCATGTTTGGCCTGTTTCTAATCTGATTTTAGGAAGCTGTTTAACAGTGAGGTTGTAGGTATTAGACTGAGCTTTCCGATGATATAAAATCCATAAAAATCGGAGTTCGTACGAAGAAGTTACGGCCCGAAAACTAAGGGCTGTTAGTATTGAATCTTAAAATAAACTCCGTATCGGAACTACGAGGAATTTATCGAATGTTCGAAAAGAATTTTCGCGAGTCCATATATGTTGGCACATGATTTATATCATATACTATGCCTCATATAATGTAGTAGTCATCGGAATTATCGGGGTGTTACATAAATGGGTGTATAAGATCAAACGAGATGGCAATGATCAAGTGGAGCGGTATCGTGCACGATTGGTAGTGAAAGGATATGCTCAGAAAGAATGGATTGATTTCAACGAGATATTTTCTCCGGTGATTCGACTTACAGCAGTTACAGTAGTCCTTGCTATGAATACTATTTTTGACCTACATCTGGAACAGTTGGATTTAAAAATTGCATTTCTTCATTGAGAACTTGAAGAAGAAATTTATATGTGATTAACATTAAAAAGTGTACACTTAATAAAAGAGAAACTAATCATTTTGCACTTATAATTTCATTAATCTCCCTTAATTTAACACATTTGTAAAATAATAATTAAATTTATATTTTATGTATTTTTATTGTGATTTGTATTCATTATATAGGTAAAATATTACTTTGGATGCATAACTAAGAAAATGGACGTTACATTTGGATTTTGGAGGCTATAAACTTAAAAGGGCGTTTTAACAATGTACGATTTCGGAAATTCTAACTTTGCGTAATTTTCGTAATTTGGACATAACTGTTTACCTTGATATTGGATTGAGGTGTTTCTAGTTCCAGATGAAAGAAGACTCAAATATCGACAACTTTATTATTTACAAGATTTTCTAGTTCTGAAGTTTTCAAGACCGAAATTGATGAAAAATCTTAAGTGTGTTATATGTAATTATTAATGACAAAAACAAGAAGAAAATAAATAAAAAAATAAGAAAAATAAATAAAAACTAAATGCCAATTCACCGAAAGTGGATTGGCATCTTCTCTCCACCATTTTACAATTTGCAAAGTGAGGTGCTGAGTGCCTCTATAAATAAAGAAGCTTAGCCCCTCATTCAACAGCTTCTTTCATACGTTTCTCTATGAAATTTTGTGAAGGATTCCAGCTCTTGTGTGTTTTATTTTTTTTAAGTTTTCTTGTAATTTCATTTTCTTTTAGTAATAAAATTATGTGTGTTCATATTCAAATCATAAGTAGCTAGTTTCATCCTACTGGGGTAAATGATGAAGCTTCCAATACGAGAATATAGATTAATCTCACTTATATTATAATATTTGAATTTTAATCTAAATACTAATATTTAATTTAAATCTGGATTAATTATTGACAAACTTTATTACCGCGTATATGACTTGTTTTATTTATTTGGCATAATTAAGTACCTAACTGTACTTGTTATAGATAAATGTTATCACCGCCTTTATAACTGGTTTTATATATTTTGTCATAATTAATTTTGAAATAAATTAACTGGGTAATAATGACAATTTATATATTATAAAAAGTTAGATTTCTAAATTTTAAATATTAAAAGTGGATCCCCTAGCCCTAATATTTTATTTTATCTTATTTTTGTAGCTAATTTAAAAATTATCAATCATTTCAAATAATTCAATCTTTTTATTTTCACTCAAATTATTATTTATTTTACTAAATCTATTCCCTATTGGTCGACCCCGGATTGACCATGTTATTTTATTACTTCGACACTCCTATACTTGGGAGTAAAGAACCACTTTGCTTAAGCAAACAATGATTATTCGCGCAAAACTGTAGAGCTTGAGTTGTTTTTTTTAAAAAAAAGTGTGTGTGAATAAGTTCGATTTCCTAACCTCTCTCACTCGACCAATTAAGTTCGTACGGGTGTTTTAAAACTTAGTGCACTTAGGCCAATTGGACTGGGAGTCATTGACCCAAAGCTCGTTACAAAGGTGAAAGAAAAATCTTAAGGAAATCAGACACTTCTTTTTTTTAACATATGAGATCTGAGCAATTAAGTCGTAGGGGTGTCTTAACACCTAGTGCCCTAAATCCAACTGGTTTGAAAGTCACTGACCCAAAGCTTGTTACAAGGGTTAAAGATGCATTATAAAAAAACTATTTTTGTATATAAATAAATAACCATTGCCAAAAAGTGTCTATTCTAATATAACTTTATGACAAAAATATTACTCTATTTTCAACAAGACCTGTGAATATTGTGGGCATAATGAATTGATTGATACTTTATTTTACGTGTGTATGAAAGAATGGTAAAAAGTACAAAAGAATTTACTTATTTGATAATTTAAAAAGAAATAAAACAGTTACTGACTTGGATTAGATTTTTTTTTTAAGTTTTCACTTGGCCTAGTAATAACCTGGGTTGGGGTGTGATGAACATTAAAAAATGTACACTTAATAAAAGAGAAACTAATCATTTTACACTTATAATTTCATTAATCCCTTAATTTAGCACGTTTGTAAAATAACAGTTAAATTTATGTTTTATATATTTTTATTGTGATTTCTATTTCTTATGTAGGTAAAATATTACTCGGAAGCATAACTTGGAAAATGGACGTGACATTTGGATTTTGGAGGCCAAAAACTTAAAAGGGCGTTCTAACAATGTACGCTTTTAGAAATTTCAACTTTGTACATTTTTTGTAATTTGGACATAACTTTGTACTCCGATATCAGATTGAGGTGATTCTAGTTCCAAATGAAAGAAAACTCAAATATCGACAACTTTGTCGTTTACTAGATTTTCTAGTTCTAAAGTTTTCAATGTCGAAATTGATGAAAACTCCAAAGTGTGTTATATGTAATTATTAATGACAAAAAAAGAAGAAAAATTAAAAATAAATACCAATCAACCAAAAGTGGATTGACATCTGCTTTCCACCACTTTGCAATTTACAAAAAATTATAAATTGTAAAGTTTTGCAATTTGCAAAGTGAGGTACTGAGTGCCTTTATAATTAGAGGAGCTTAACACCTTATTCAGCAGCTTCTTTCATATGTTTCTCTCTGAAATTTTGTGAAGGTTTCCAGTTCTTGCGTATTTTATTTTTTTAAACTTTCTTGTAATTTTTTTCCTTTCACTAATAAAATTATGTGTGTTTTTACTCAAATCATAAATAGCTAATTTCATCATAGTGGGATAAAGTGTGAAGCTTTTAATACGAGAATATAGATTAATTTCACTTATATTATAATATTTGAATTGTAATCAAAACACTAATATTTAATTTAAATTTGGATTAATTATTGACAAACATTATTACTGCCTATATGGCTGGTTTTATTTATTTGGCATAATTGAGTACCTAACTGAACTTTTTATAGAAAAATGTTATCATCGTCTTTATGGATGATTTTATATGTTTTGACATAATTAATTCCAGAAATAAATTAACTCGATAATAATGACAATTTATATATTATAAAAAATTAATTTTCTAAAATTGAATTATTAAAAGTGGATCTCATAACCCCAACATTTTATTTTATTATTGCAATAAAATTTAAAATTGTCAATCATTTCAAATAATTCAATCTTTTTTATTTTCACTCAAATTATTATTTTGTTTTACTAAATCTATTACATGTGGATCGACCCTAGACTTATCGGGTTAATTTATTACTTCGTCACTATTATACCTGTGAGTAAAGAATCACTTTGTGAGTGTGTCAATATGCTCAAAACCAGAAGGTTTTTTTTTTAAATAGGCAAAGAGAACATGGTTTGCGGGTTGAAAAATTCTCTATATAGTCTCAAACAAGCGCCATGATGTTGGTATAAGATATTTGATTCCTTCATTTTTTGTCTTCGGTATAACAGACTCAGTTCAGACCATTTTACATATACAATAGGTTTGGAAAAAACTGACTTTATTTTTTTGCAGTTGTATGTGGACAACATGTTAGTAGCAGACCCTAATAAAGATCGCGTCCAAGAATTAAAGGCACAATTTGTTAGAGTTGGTGCTTGGAGCGCCAATCCGAATAATGTTTTATATATTATATAACTACTTTTCATTTCAAACCTTATTAATGGTAATGTCATTATGCATAATAGATTGATATATGCTGAGAATGATATCAACCTTAGAATAGTCTTGTAGTAATATTGTGTTGGACAATTATGATCCATAACATCACTATTTGTACAGAACATGGTGTTGTTGTACAAATAAACTATGTGACAAAGGAAATTGCTCTTTTATCATTTGTAATTAGATTACCAAGATATAAAAATGATAAAAATCCATATGATTAGTACCAGATTAATAGTTATGAGACAATATTAATCCACTAAGGTTTAATCATTAAATATCTCTAGTCGTAGTATTATCGAGACTGGACATCGATAATGCGGAATAGACTAGTATTGCACTTGTGCGAGTTGTGGGAGCATAACGGCATAGTTCTCATATATTTAAGTATTGGATACTTATGCAAATGTCATATGAGGTTGTGTTTACCGATGGTACGGAAACAGCTTCACTCTGGATAGACCCATCAGAATCCCATTGGTAGTATGACTATGTGTCTATGGGAATCCGAATCAGGGTAGGTGTATTTGGTCTTAACCTATGACTTGCATCGCTAGTACTTGCGACAATCAATACGCTTTGGTTTTGGTCGTCCGGGACTTTAACGGGTTCTGTGTACGCCTCTTCTGGGTATACTGAGAATCGTAGTATATTGGGTGTGATATCAAGATGGAAGTATCACTCCATTCATATGGAGATGATGATCACGTAGGATAAGGAACTAGTACTCTTTAGTACTGCAGTTATCGGGATAATATGACTAGGTCATGATTATCCGATTATAGAGACTAGTTACCAGAGATCCGATATATGCTTCATACGGGGAAGACCAATTACAGCCCTAGGCCTAGCATGTGATATCTATATTGGATCGTAATACGCAATATTACATATACTACGCCTGACAAAGATTATATATTCCTTAAAAGAATATTTCTGGAGAATTGGGTAGGCACGACGCTTTGCTAGAAGCCAACCATGTCTTATAAATCGATAAGAACGTGATACCGAGTACACACGTGTTCAGATAGTCCAACGACCGGATTTACTGCCAACATATCCAGGGATCTCATGGGTCACTTCCCGAAGATTCACCGATGACGTATGACTCGAACATAATTAATCTGAGATTAATTAGAAGAGCGAGAAAATTAATTTTGGATTAATTACGGCGAGAATTTTATCTGGGATAAAATTCAATTAGAAGAGAGATAACGATTAATTCAGAATTAATCGATTAAAATAATATATTCGATATATTAATGAAATTAGATTTCATAACGGAATTAAAATTGGATTTTAATTCGGGCAAACGAATTAATTTAGAATTAATTCACGATCAACTTTAATAGTAATTTTGCTATGCATAATTATTTAATTAATTTTGATTTAATTACGTCTCAACGGAAAATTCGTTAATTCGGAATTAACGAACCTGAGCCCGGAATATGTTTGCAGGCCCACTCAAATTTTGAATTCAAGTGGGGCCCACATGTCACATCACAAGTCACATCACTTATCTTTCTCATCACTTTTTGTGATGGAAGTTAGTGTGATGTGATGATAACTTGTTTCTTACACAAGTGTCAAGTTTGATGGACTTTTTCCAAATATTTGATTTTGGTATATCATTTTGATTTTTGGAAAATCAAATACAAGTTACATATTCACTCTTCCTCTCCCTCTCTCATTTTGGCGTGAACATTAGCCAATTTTCTCTCATTTGGGCGTGAACCTAGTGTTCATTTTCTTTGATTTTTGATTCAAAAATCTAAGGTGCTAGCACACAAAGAATCATTCAAAGGTGATAGGGAAACTACTCCCATGAGTTTGGAATTCATTCAACAAGCTTGGAAGCTCAACATACATCAAAGAGATGAGCTTGGAGCAACTTCTCAAAGGAAATTTTTTTTGAACTCTACACATCATCCAGCCGATCAAAATGGGTATATTTCCGCTATACTTCTTTTCGTATTCACATGATTTCATGCTTGAAATGATCTTGGTTTGACCTTAGAAACCCAACAATTGTATCAAAGCCAATTTTGAGCATGAAATGAACTTAGGGTTTATATACTTGAATTTGGGTATTTTTGATTTGAGCATGATTTGATCAAATTGTTTATTTGAGTATGCTTACATAATGATAACTAAGTGTTATGCATGATCAATTTGATGAAAAATTAATTGGATTAATTTTCCCCAAATACTTAGGCTTGGCCAAATATATGGACCTTTGTAGATCATGGTAATTTTTTATTTTTTAGACAATTAGATGTGTTTAAAGACATGATATATATTGATTTGTGATTTACTTGGATTGAAATCAAAACCGGATATAAAAATATCATATTGTTGTGACCTTGAGAGCATGTTAATGACTTGATTTTGTTTCAATAATGTTGGACATGTATTCAATATAATAAAACATGATTAATTGATTAAATTGGTATTTTGGAAATGTTAATTTAAATAATTAATCATGGCTAAACACTTTAATTAATTAAATTATAAAATTTGGAATATTAGAATTTAATTAATTAGGCTTAATTTGGAATTGGGCTAAAATTGTTGTATTTGGGCCTAATGGGCTTGGTTGAGCTAAGTTGGTTTAGGACAATTGGATTGGATCCAAAATTGGGCCTAAAACCATTCCATTAAGTCCAAATATAATAAATGGGCCTTTTAAAATTTAATTGGGCCTAATGGGCCAAAATTAATTTTGTGGCAAAGGGTGATTCCTTATTGGGCTTTGGTTGCCAAAGTCCATGCCTTTAAGAAATTAATTGAAAGCCCATTGGACTTTAATTAAATTGACTTTGGATGTTAATTGAGCTTTGAGACCCATTAAGATTAGATTTAGAATCTAAGTCGTAAAGACACATTATTAAAGTGTAATTATTTAATTTGGAATTAAATAAAGAATTAATATTGAATACAAATTAAATCGGATTTAAAATTGTAGTTCGATATAATTCAAGAATTCGTACTTTGAGTACTTATTCTTAAACGAGTTGGACTCGAGCAAATCAAATCGTTGTTTGAACATTGAATGATCACTTAATTCAAAGATTAATTAATTGGATTAGATTGATTGAATAACATGCTTTGTGTGAATACATGGATGTGTTGTATGAATAATGTATATCAGATTGATATTAGATGGGTGAGGGCAATTTTGGAAATTGTTGTAATAAATTTAGAATTTATTAAATTGGACCTGCGTGTCCAGCCTTTATCTCTCGATTCTTTGTAATTATTTTCTCACCAATTCCCCTCAATGTAATAAGGTTTCTTTAGAAGTATTATGAAATTGGGTAGAAGTTAGAATAGTGCTAGCCGGGGAGAGGAAATGGAGTGATTTGTTCTAGGAACAATTTGTGAGATATCCATCCGCATATCATTATTAATTTATTTACCGCGCCTTATTATGCTTTTAGATTGCATGCTTAAGGGTGTATGATAAGACCTAATCAAAGATAATAAATTGGTTGCCAATTTACGCGAAAAAATCCTCAACAAATATTAAGCAATTTCCTTCCATTGAGTGATTCATTCTCAAGATCCAAGATTGGCATTGGTTTGTTGGCAAAAGTCAAGACCTTTGTCCATCACGGATGTGTTTGAATCATGAAGGTTTTGTTCCATATCGTATGTCTTGCCCAAGTTGTGATTTGTTGGCCAATGTCAAGATCACTTTTTGTTCATCGACATCGATTATGAAGTTTTCCAAAGTCAATGGGTCCCGCTTAACTGGAATCATTAAGTTGTTTGAGCCAAAGTCAATGCTTAGTTGATTCAGAGGAAAAGGTTAGGAAAATATATTGGATATATTGGCATATATATTGTATATATGTTTCGGACTTGGAGGTCCACCTACCAGATCCAGGAATTGGATGATAACCAATTGATCTTAGATATCTACCTAGTTAAGTTTCATACAACTTGCTGGCCAAAGTCAAGGTTGTGTGTTATTTGACGGGATCCTAGCCCACTAGGAAACTAGGTTTCCCGAGTACTCCACAGAGGGTTAGAGACTCGCCAAAAATTAGTGGGAGACAAGTATTAAATTTACAATTTCGTTTAGATACTTGCCAATACGCGCTCATTTCAATTTTTCATCATTAAAAGTTTTTAAATATATTAGTTGGACTAATATTCAATTGTTGTTTTAATTAAACAATTGGACTGTATTCAAACTACTTCAATTTGTAGTTGATTATATAATTGGATTATAGTAATCAATATATTTGAATTTAACCAATCAAATTGTAGTTAATTATATAGTTAGACTATAGTAATCATTACATTAGATTGTACCTGAAATCGTTGATTGGATAGTTAGACTATTGGAATCAAGATAACTGAAAGATTAGCGTTTTAAAACATAATCCTCGGTGAAAATGTCTTTAAACAGCTCCAATTTTCAGATTGGGAATAGAACCTCAGGAAAGTCTTGGGAGCTGAGAAGTTACTTGATTTGATAGAGTGACATCTCGGGCCTAAGCCCGGAATTGAGCAAATAGTAGAGCATGAGCTTTGGAAGACTCATCGTGATGAAAACTTTAGTGCTCAATCTGTTATGCTTGTCGCAAAGACTCCTCAATTTATTCGTCAGAACTAAGGATTAGATCCTTATAATATGATATTAAAATTGAAGGATCTTCATAGATCTATACTTAGATCTTAGAAGTACTGATTGCAAAAGAAAACTCTTGGAGAGTTAATGGCTATGCTCAAAGAGACAGAGCCAAAGCTTGCAAAAGGGGGCAAGAAGCGCAAGACACATCTTACTTCAACATCCCAGAAGGTCAAGGCTTGGCCGAAGGGTTCTAGTGATATGAAGAAAATGGCAAGGCAAAATCATCACAATCTTCTGGGAAGACAAAGGACATATCTCAAGATATCTGCCTAAACTGTGGCAAACAGGGTCACTGGATACGTGACTGCCATATGGACAAGGCAGACATGAAGGAAGTGAAGACGGGTAAGGTGTTGGTTTCTATTAAGGTCCCAAGATCATAAACAAGCATGAAATATGTGCGAATACAAATCAACGAAGTTGCGGAATACTTACATCGATCGGTTGAGCGACACTTTGACGAATAACACTTCATTTTCTGCTCATGGCAGCTCACGGTAGTGGCAGTGAGAGCTCACTGGTTTTTGGCTCGGTTTTGGTCCTTCGTCAAGCTCCAAGCTTCGTCGAACGATTCCCGACTCATGGGTGGACTTCCCTATCACCTTCGCATGACTTCGTAGTGTGCTAGCACTCCCGAATTTGCCACAAAATCGTGACTCTAAGATTCACTTTTCCTTTTGGTTCACGGCAGTGAACTGCCAAAACATAAGAGAATTTTCCCTATTGGGCGAGAGAGAGAGAGATGAGAGAAAAAAAGTGTTGTGTGTTTTTTGGCTTCCAATTTGTGTATCTAATACCCAAAATGTGAATTTCAAATCCATTTGGAATGAATTTGGCTTTCAAAAAGTCAAGCCTTAATGGCACCAACCACTCACATCACTTCATCAATCAATCAAGTTTTCAAGTCACATCACTCAAAGTGACATGTGATTTGACACTTGATGCGACTAATAATTGACGCTTGATTTGACTTGCGTGTCGCACTCGAATTCGAAATGCGAATGCGCTTGCAAATAATCTTGGGCTTGGGTTCATTAATTCTAAATTAACGAATTTTCCGTTGCGTCGTAATTAAATGATTACGCCTAGCGAAATCACTATGCATGTTGCTAACGAATTAATTCTAAATTAATTCGTTCGCCCGAATTAAAATCTAATTTTAATTTCGCATCGAAATCCAATTTGATTTAATATATCGAATATATTAATTAATCGATTAATTCCAAATAATCGCTATCTCTCTTTAAACGACATTTTATCCCAGATAAAATATCTCCACAATTAATCCCATATTGATTTTCTCTCTCTTCTTATTAATCCCAGATTAATTTAGAGTGCGAGTCATACGTCATCGGTGAATCTTCGGGAAGCGACCCATGGGATCCCCGGATATATTGGCAGTAAATTCGATCGTCGGACTATCTGAACACGTAAGTACCTCATACTATGTTTTACCGATTTACAAGACAAGGTTGGCTTCTAGCAAAGCGCCATGCCTACCCAATTCTCCAGAAATATCCTTACAGGAATAAAGGATCTATATCAGGCGTAGTATACATAGTATTGCGTATTTCTGTCAAGTATCGGATGATCATGTGCTAGGCCTGGGGCTGGAATTGTGTCTGCCGCGTACAAAGAACATGTCGGATGTCTGGTAACTAGTCTCTATAATCGGATAAACATGACCTTGTTATTTTATCCCGACGACTGCAGGTATTAAGAGTACTAGTACCGTATCCTACGTGACCATCATCTCCATATGACTGGAGTGACACTTTCGTCTTGACATCACACCCAACACACTACGATTCTCAATATACCCATCATTGGCGTAAACAGAACCTGTTAAAGCCTTGGACGACCGCAACCAAAGTATATTGATGTCGCAATTATTAGCGGTGCAAGTCTCAGGTTAAAGTACTTATCGCTGTCCCCCAAGCCACTGATGCATTAGGGTTTGAGGCTGTCCTATGTACGTCAGAGTGGCGCAGAATGATAAGCTTTTGCCTTGAGGGTAAAAGTTTAGATTTTTGGGTATCCTTCCAATATAAAAGGATATTTATTCTATGATTCTGAGCGTCGAAACATGTTCATAGCTCATTTCGAAAAAAATTTAGAAGTAGAATTTTTGGTAGAATGAGGTGATCATAGACAAGTTGAACTTGATGAAGTTCAACATATAACCGATTAACCACATGAGGAACATGAGGTTCAAGAAAGTAAAGGATCTTTGACTCGCACACTTCGTAGATCAAGTAGGGTCATAAAACTTCCTGAACGCTTGTCTTTGATACAAGAAAATGGTCTTGATATACTCTTTGGAGAAGAGACTGACCCGAGGACTTACAAAGAAGCGATGTTAGACATCGATTTCGTGAAATGGCAGGAAGCCATGAAATCAGAGTTAGACTCTATGCATCAGAATCAAGTATGGGACTTAGTTCATCTTCCGAAAGGAATTATTCCTGTCGGTTGTAAATGGGTTTACAAAAAGAAGAGAGGGCATGATGGAAGTGTTGAAACTTTCAAGGCCCGGTTGATTGCAAAAAGTTTACACACATCGACCTAGTGTCAACTATGATGAAACTTTTTCACCAGTTGCGAATTATGATGTTATTTGAATAAGCTACATATCATGACTATGAGATTTGGCAGATGAATGTCAAAACGACATTCTTGAATGGATTTCTTGATGAAGAAATCTATATGGAGCAGCCGGAGGGTTTTGCATCCAGCCAAGACTTGAGTATGGTTTGTAAGCTTAAAAAGTCCATTTATGGACTTAAACAAGCTTCACAGAGTTGGATTCTTCGATTCGATGAGGTTATTAGATTGTTTGATTTCCTCAAGAATACAGAAGAATCATATGTGTATAAAAATGTCAGTGGGAGTATGGTGGTATTTTTGGTACTGTATGTGGATGACATCCTGATCATTTGGAATGATATCGGGATGATACAGGGCGTGGAAGCTTATCTATGTAAAAATTTCTCTATGAAAGACCTGGGTGTGAAACTTCTTATGTCTTGGGCATAAAATTCTATATAGAGAGAGAAGAATAAGCTAATTGGACTCTCTCAAGCTACGTACATAGATAATATCTTAGAAATGTATAATTTCAGCAAATGTAAGACAGTTAATATACCTTTTCGATATGGTATACATATTTCGAAGAAGCTGTGTTCATAAAATGAAGATGAGAAGATTAGAATGTCTAATCTACCTTATGCTTCATGTTATGGTTGGTGCTCGGAACGCCAATTTAGATCGTATTTATGTCCGATTCATGAATACGAATAATATATTTTCCATAATATTACTAATATATGGTTACACCTCTTGTTTTTTATATACGTATTCGATCTAATATCGATTACATTGAAACTAAATCCGGGTTAGTGATATGTATATATATTAGACAAAGACCCCATGATTTACAACAAAGTGCGCAATTATAATGTAGTTTGTAATTGGCATTGGGAAGTGTCACTATAAGTTTTATATTCTCAAATAAAGTTCCTGGTCAAGATTTACTAACATGGGTCGGTTACTAAAATCTGCTGAGACCAGTACATGTCATATATCGAGACTTGGTCCGATAATTTATCCCAATGAACCATGAGTCTTGAGAGACTCGTATAGATATTTATTTGATAAATATT
Source organism: Zanthoxylum bungeanum (assembly GCA_019454045.1). NCBI lineage: Eukaryota > Viridiplantae > Streptophyta > Magnoliopsida > Sapindales > Rutaceae > Zanthoxylum > Zanthoxylum bungeanum. The sequence goes on from SKCR01031920.1 coordinate 16,211, forward strand.
GAATGGCTCATCGAAGATTTCCTAATAGATGGTACACCAATGTCAATAGGAATTTTCTCTATTCGAGTAGCATAGTGGTCATTCGACTTGCAATACCACTGTGGATATGTGAGGCAACCTCCACACTTTGATAGCAGTCACGTCAATGATCTATTTAGATCACACCTCCGCCTGCTCATTGGGTGTGGACTCATGCTCATAATATCATGTGTGTATCATATAGAATCCGTCAGTCCAATATATAGGACATAAATATCCTATACGTATTTGCGATCTAGTAAATCCATGGTCGTGGTATACTTCGAAAGCGAGTTCCAAGTGTTATTTAATGATCGTAAATTTATAAGTCGACTATATTATACCTTGGGGATTTGATGTTCCTTTATTTATCCCCAGTATAATATTAATAGCCTGTGACGTATGGATTATACGCATGCAATGACCTCGACTTGCATAGTTTAACGAGAATATCTGTGGTCATCATAATTTACGAGTAGGTGAATTATGGTCACCAAATTTGATTTTGTGACAAATAAACCTTAACTTATAGAGTCCCACAATATGAAGTGTAGTTGTTGAGCATTTGGGCAACGCGTTATGAATAATACAGATTATTCATAATACTTTATCGGATTAAATGAGTTAATTCGAATCGTTTAACGATTAAACGAAAAGATACATGCATAGGCACCTTTCGGTCATTTCCTAATTAATGTGTATTTGTATTTAATATTATTATTTTTATTAAATATACATTAATTAATTGTCAAATAAGTTATTTGACATATATCATAAATATATGTATTTTAATTATTTAAAGTAAATATGATACATATATTTAGATATTTATATTTAAGTAATTATTTAATTATTTAAGTGTTAAATAATTAAAGTAATTGAAATATAAATATCTAGGGTGATATTTATGTTAGGAAATAATTAAGTGTAAAAGTTTGATTATTTTGTATTTAAGAAAAATGTGTTAAAATGGAATTTTCTTCTTTAATTTGATTAAAAATGCAAAATATATTTTACCTTTTTTGCTTGCAATTTTCGGCCATAATGGAAAATATAAATAGTTTAGTTTTTCCATTTGCAAAATAAGGTTAAGCATTTTCAAGAATACAAAGTTAGAGAGTTGAGAGAAAAAGCAAAAGGCTAAGGATTTTTTCAAAGAAAACTTGAAATCTATGATAGTTTCTTCTTTCTTTAAATTGGAAATTGTTCCTATGATTCCTTAGCTCAACATATGATGTAAGTTTTGTTTTTCACTCTCTTGATTTTGTGTTGAGATTCTTGAAAGCTTGATAAAAGCATATATGCATGTATGATAATTAAAGTAAGCTTGTTAATGGTTAACAAGCACACTTTTGGTCATTTAATGACTTGGTTGTCATTCTAGAGTGTTATGACCACTCTTATAACTCCCAGAATTGTTCTTGAGTTCTTCATTGGTGGAGACTTTGATTGGTGTTAATATTAATATGATTAATGTTGAGAAAAATGGATTTAAAGCATGAAAAATCAATATTTTTGCATCCAGATCAGATCTAGAAATTTTGAAAATTTTGTGATGAAAAATATGTTATTTAAATATATTGGATGTGTATTGAGCAATAGAATAATTACTGGAAATTATTTCGGATTGAACATATGCAAAAACAGCGAAAGACGGCGTTACCGGGTGAGTTTCGGGCTTACCTATGACGTCTAGCCAAACAGTGAATTGGTCACTGTTCGGGCAACTCATGAATTGCTGAAGTACTAATGGGGCTGACCTGGACAGCCCCTATGTGTATTGGTTGGTCGGTTCGGATAAAAACGCATTTTATGCTATTTTGCGGAAAAATATTTTCGTAAAAATTTTGTGGTGTTTCTAAATTATTTATATCGTTATTTGATATCGAATAAATATGCTTAAGTAAAATATGAATGAATTTTTATATGGGATATTGAATAATTTAGTCGGTAAGCCATGTCTTCCACGGCGACTGACCCCAACACTTCATGTTTGGGTAGCATCATGTATGTCATGTTATATAGTCACTCGATTAGCGTAACTAGTAGATATCAATCGAATCTGGGTAACGACCATTTGATAGCCGTTAAACATATCCTAAAGTATCTTAAATGTACTAAGGATAAGTTTTTCATTTATGGAGAAGGAAAACTGCAAGTTAATGGGTATACGGATTCAGATTTCCAATCGGATCCAGATATTTGAATTCGGATGATAGAAAGTCTACATCGGGATTCATATTTACCCTTAACGGTGTTACAGTCAAATGGAAAAGTTCCAAACATGGATCAAAAGTCGATTCCACCACTGAGGCAGAATATATTGCGGCATCTAAGTCTGCAAAAGAAGCTGTTTGGATTAGAAAATTTTTCATAGAATTAGGAGTTGTCCTAAGCATTTAGAATTCAATTTCTCTGCATTGTGATAATACCGGAGCTGCTGCGCAAGCAAAGGAACCTGGGGCACATCAAAAGTCGAAACATGTGGAATGAAAGTACCATATAATTCGAGAGATTGTGTCGCATGGAGACATTGTCGTATACAAGATACAAAGTGAGGACAATGTGGCAGATCCGCTTACCAAGACTATTCTTACTAAGTTATTTGATAAGCATGCAGAGGTGATAGGTATGAGATAAAATCGGTTTTGGCAGTATAGTAAGTGGGAGAAATTATTGTAGTTGGTACTTGACGTGCTAATTTCTCATGTACTTTCCTGTAAATACGTGAATGAATAATATTTTATTATGAATGAAATATTAAGTTTCGTAGAAATATTTTATTTTAAATGGTAAAGACGTACTAGACCTAAAAATGATTTGGTTGTAACATAATTGAAAAAGCGTCATAATAGACATTGAGAAATGTTATAACAGTATCATTCTTGAACAATTCATTGTCAAGGTTTACATTATTGGTCCGTAAATAAACCCGGGAGACTGGTACATGTTGTATATCGAATTATTGGATTCCGGTGGTTTATCTCAGTGAGCCACGAGTCTAAGGAGACTCGTATTGACACGTAGGTATTATTAGTGGATGATCATTGAACGACTCACAGACGATTCCTAATAGATTGTATGCTTACGTCAATAAGAATCTTCTCGAGTTGAGTAGCATAGTGGTCATTTGACTTGAGATACCATGGTGGATATATGTGTTATCCTCCATACTTTGATGGCGGTCATATCTTCGACCTTTATAGGTTAGACTTCCACCTGTTCATTGGGTGTGGACTGATGCTCATGATATCAAGTGATGTATTCAGAGAGGATCCGACAGTCCTGCGTACAAGATTTTGCTGTCCACTTCATGAGATTGCAATTATCCAAATCCATGGCCACGCTCGGAAATTAGTTCTGAGTGTTATTGAGAAATCGTGGATCTATACGTTGATGGGATTATACCTTATGAGATTTGAAGATTATATCTATATCTCCGGCATTTATCCGGATGCCTATGACTGAAGGATTATATGTATGCGGAGATCTCAACTTGTATGGTTCGGTGAGAATATATGTTGTCATCTTAATTTACGAGTGGGTGAATTATGGACACGGAATTGGATTCAGTATCGGATATATCTGAACTTAGAGAATGTCACATAATTAAAAATGCTCGTACAACTGTAGGGTAATTTATTATGAATAATATCGATTATTCGTAAATTGTTTAACGGTTAAACAAAATTTACACATGCGGGGACATTTGGTAATTTCTTAAATTAAAGTGTACATATATTAGATATATAATTTAATTAGATGCACATTAATTAATTATCAAATATATTTTTGACACATGTTATACATCGATGTATTTTTGTCACTTAGTGTAAATGTAAAAATACATGATATATTTAAATTAATTAAATTGATTAGTTAAAGGTTAATTAATTAATTATATATATAAGAATATGTCATATTTTTATGACATGTGTTTTATTTTAATTGGTACATGTGGCATTAATTTGGAGTTAGTGGGAATATATATTTTGTTTTGATTTTTGAAATGTAATTTCCTATTTTGCCCACCTACATCTCACGTGAATATGCCCAATTTCTGAAGGTGGGTTGTTCATTTTTTTTGGTTGAGAAAAAGGAAAATAAAAGTCTTCCTAAAAAAACCCTAAGTGAGAGAAATTTGGGGAAATAAAATTCTAGAGTAATTTGTTGAAGAATTGGAATTTTAAGGTAAGTTTCTTTAATTCTTTCATTATGAAATTATTTCTCTTTGCCTTATTTGAATACATATGGGTTTATTTGTTTTTCCTCCTCTTGAATATGGGTTTATAAAATCCTAGAGTATTATTTGTTTTTCCTCCTCTTGAATATGAGTTTTGTTTGTTGGAAGTTTGTGGGGAAAAAATTATGCATGTGTGATAACTTTTAAGCTTAATAAGTGTTATTGGAGTTTAATTTGGTTAAAGAATGATGAGTCATCATTGTAGAATTTTTATGTCACTTAATAAAAATCTAGAATTGTTCTTATGTGTTTTTAATTGTCGTGATACACTTGGAATGTTGTAAAGTTAGATTAAGGCTAGATTGAAAATCAATTTTGGTGTAATTTGATTAATTGAATTTTTTTAGGATTTATGCCTAATACTAAAATTGAGGCTTTTCATTTTATTGATGTAATTGAGTATATTAAAAGTATACTAATCATTTTGGTAGTGTTTTGGAAACATTTAAATGTGTAATTGACACTTTTGGACTAAAATGAGAAAAATACAAAAGTTTGCATATTTTGGTAATTCCGGCTAATGGATAATTTGGACATTTCCAAATTTGATTAAGGATTCAATATTAAAATAAATAATTTATTTTAATAATCTAAAGAAAATTTTTGAAATTGGAAAAATTTGATTTTTCACATTTCGCTGCGATACCGAGTAAAATCGTAATTACGCCAACACACCGAACCACCTAAATCTTTATCTTTGTATTTTTTTTTTCTCGTCTTCTTGTTAAATTTACTTTTGATTCTCAACTAATCAAATAAATTTACTGCTAATTGAGTTATTCGATGGGTTGATTTATCATATTATTATTCGAACGAAAAACAACTATCAACAAATATTATTATTTTAGTATGCAATTCTCATATTTTTGTAAAAGTTTAATAATATTACTCCTATATATATTACATGTATTTTTTTCTACTTGCAATTAGAGGAGATGGGTTTCTGGAGGAATAGGTCACATGAGGTATGCCCTATTTGGAAGTTTAGGCTTCTAGAAGGTTAATGATTACATAAGTTGATCAACGACTCTCAATAGAAGAAGACTGTCAGCTATTCATATGACGAAACAATGCGGAGCAGTTGAATCATAGGTTGTCGCATCAACAAAGTGTGTATCAGTGGTTAAGAAGTTGTAATGATCGATTTCTATTTAAAAGGGTGGTTGAACCTAATGGCAGTACAATTGTTTGTTGAGTGGTTGAGAAAGTAGCATGGGGGCGATGATGGACTGGTGACGACGAGTGACATCATGAGTTGGTAGAATAGTGGATTTGAGAGCCTATATAAATGGAGAAGTCTCATATTCAAGAATTAGCAAATTTTGCAACTTACGACTTAGAGAAAAGCTTAGAGTTGAAAAATTACTGATATAGGGAGAAAGCATGTCAGCACCTGACCACCTGAGAGATTTGTATCCGGCTTGTTGTAAGAATCGAGGTGCTTATTTTTGTAATCTTATACCCCCTCCACTTGTAGCTCGGGTCGGTCTTGACCCCGAGCAAGAATAAAATACACCACATTTCTCTCATGGACGTAAATTTGAGCCACTCTCCACCAAATCACATAAATCATTGTCTCTGTATTTATTTCTTGTTTGCTTGCTAAATTTTCTTTTGGTTCTCAACTAATTAAACAAATTTACTACTGATTGATGTTTATTCGAGGGGTTAATTTCTCACATTGTTATTCAAACGAAAAACAACTGTCAACAAATATTATTATTTTATTATGCAATTCTCATATTTTTGTAAGATTTTAATAATTACTCGTATATATATTACATGTATTTTTTCTACTTACGGCAAAAATACATGTAATATATTACTCCTATATATCAACTCTCTTATTTTTCATTTACTCTTATGTATTACATGTAATTTTTTTTCCGACTTACGAAAATTTCATTTTGATTTTAAATATTAAATTTTTAATTTGGTCCGAGATAATAGTATATCTTGAGTTCAACCCTAAAGGTAGTTGAACTCACTTTAGATCAATGGCGGGGATGAAATAAGTTTCCATTTTGCTAAATCATTAATTTTAACTTTAAAAAAAAAAAAAAAAAAAAAAAAAAAAAAAAAAAGAGAGAGAGAGAGAGAGAGAAGAAAACTTAGAATCCAATAATATTTGGGGACATTTCAACTCAATTGAATTTTTATGATTTATTGAATTCGTTGTTGCAGTTATACGAGACCAAGCACAAGCTTTGATTTTTCGGCAGGAATCGATCAACAACAATTGTAAACCTGAAAATTTTAATTTACAATTATATAATCAAAATATAATGAGCTAATCCTTTAAAAACAAATCTGATGAGCTACAAAATCTTAAAATGAAAAAAAAATCATAATTATAACCATCTAATTTAAGATTAAGTGATTTGGCTAAAAGTGATGTTAAGAAAAATTACCAAACACTAAAATTAATTTTTACCTTCTCAAATTAACTTTTGAATATCAAAAACAATCCCAAACAGGTTTTTAATAGAACTCTCTTAAAAGAATCACATCACTTAAAAGTAAATTTTTTCTTTTTAGTTAAAATAGTTTCATAATCCAATATCTTAATGGATTTGATTATTTCAGCTTAAATTTTAGACACAAATTTTAAGTTACTAATTTCATGTAATCTAATGGAGATGAATTGATATTATTAAATGTTAATTTTACTTTCAATATTTATCATTGGATTATCTGTGATTATAATTTAAAATTTTAAGTAAATAGTATAAATTAAATAGCTCCACACTGTCTTAATATGTTGAGATTGAGTATCATAAGATTTAACCGTAAATCTTTTTTATTTCCTTTAAAATTCACCTGTATTATACAATTCTCTCTTTGTTGTAGTTTTACATTTTCTTTTAATTAATGATATCATTTTCCTTTTTTTTTTTTTGGGAGAAATAAAATTATTTGACCAAATAACAAAGCATATACGTAAGCAATTACTCCAAAAGGTTATGCCACGTGTCTTGAGTCTTGACTTATAATTTTGTTATTTATTTATTAATTTATTTATTTTTCTAGTATGCGAGAATGCGATGTAGATTTGAAGAATAGAATAATTCTAATTTTGTCCCTAAAGTTTGGGAAAATTACAATTTTATTGCCTCTCAACTTTTAAAATTTGAGAAATATTATTTAAGACTAACTAACATAATTTAGCTATTTTGCATCCAATTAACACATTCTTTTAATCAATAATGCTATGATTATAAAATTAGAACCCAAATTTTGCATATTAAAGGACGTATCTATACTTTTAAAAAATCGAGAAATATTATTTAAGCTATTAACACTGATGGATATCTTCGGTAACTGCTAGAACCAAGAGTGGACGTTGCTAGCAGCAATGATGACGAACAATTTGCACATCAAAACCTCGTTTGTGGTTTTTAGTGTGAGACTCTGTCTAAACTGAATCAAGTGAGTAATTGGGGTATGACTTTCTAGTGTATTTGTCGAATCTGGGTAGGGTGAAGTCTCGTGATTTCAACTCCTCTTATATCTATTCCTGGAATAGTGAGGTGGGCATCCCCCTAATTGCTAGGACCAAATCTGTCGGGGTCTACACCCGAATGCCCCCGATCATCTTCGCTATTGACACCACCAACTTTTCGTCGACACATTCCTCCCTCCAGCTGATATCCTTCTTATTATGACTTACATCCAGGCTCTTGTCTTTCCCTTTATGTTCCACCTCTCTCCACGTCCGGCCTTGATTTATGGATCCTTCTGCATCAGAATCCTTATCGTCGATTTCGATAAGACTCATTCCTAAAGGCCCTTCATTGTGGTTCTCTTTTAGTCGCCCCTCATAACGAAGATCTTCGATGGCGTCTCCTTCTTTCCCTTTCCCATTGTCCTTACTGCGGTAGGCTCCCTGGATCTGAGCTTTGAGTGTCTGATTCTCTTGTTGCATGATCTGCATCTGTTCTTGAAATTGTTTTTTCATGGCCTGTATTTGGTCCTCTACCTGCTTCATTATCTCACCCTTTATCATTGAGATGTCCATCATGGGCATCAGATGGTGGGAGACTTGCTCCTCCTAGTGAGCAACGGACATAGAGATTATAGATTCCTTATTCTTTGGGGCCATTCTTACTTGTGTGGTTTATTGGATATTCCTGGGTTTGGTGATTGTATAAAACCGTTAACACAGATTTTCGTCTCTGTTCCCCATAGACGACGCCAATTGTTTCCGCAATAAACTTCATAAACAATAAAATTAATTAAAAAATACATAGTTTTGCAAGAAATACTCTATTATTTATAATACTTCATTACAAGAAAAATAAACTGATAATTGTTACATTTCATTCGTGTTTCCTACTAATTGGGACACCCTCCAGAATCTCTGAGCCTCCCTATTTTGGGTGGTTGTCCAGCTTAAAGAGGCGGAAAATAATTAATTGGTTGTCTGTTTTCTCGTTTAGAAGATTCATATTATTAGGGAACTGATATTTCTGAGTCACTCATTCTGTGACTTTGTTTGCCTTTGTTAGAGTCAAGCTTGGTATTGACTTTCAATCGGGGAGTCTTGAATTCATACTCTGATGGAGGTTCAGATTTCAGACTCTAATGATAACTTTTAAGTTCTTGGACTTGCTTCTGACTGAGGGTCCATGAATTCTCCTTGTAGTGCATTTTGTCACATGTCGAGCGCTTGATTTTCTCTCAAACAATGTTATATGATAAGTTTACGTATGCTACACATTTCGATTTTTGGATAGATAAGTGGAAAAATTACAGTATTTATATATTATTGATAACATGTCAACACAATGAATATACGATTGATAATTCCCTTATAAGGACTTAGTTTATAGGAATTACAAACTGCTGACAATTGTTTAAATTTTATTAAAGAACAGGGGAGTAGATGTAAATAACAGATAATAAATAAAATAATTGTGAAGCTATATGCAAAGATACATTGAACCTAGGGGTGTGCATCGGTCGGTTCGGTCGGTTAATCCTTGATTTTTTAACCTTAACCGAAATTTTCGGTTAAATAAAAGTGTGACCGATTTAACCAATTTATGACACATAACCATTAACCAATTAACCATTATATTTCGGTCGGTTATGGTTAATTCGGTTATTAACCAACCCAATAAATTAAAATTTAATATTTTTTTTATAATTTTTAATTAGTAAAATTATATATGATGTAGGTCGATTCTACCGATTTTTTTGGAACATTTCAACCGGTCGAACCACTGACGCATTAAATTTTTTGGATCACTAATTCCATCACATATCAGATTCTAAAAATACTGATTATAACTAACATTTGATTAAATATATCTATATTTAATTACATGCGAGAGAAATATTTTTTAAACCCTCAATGATTGTCACGACCTCGGATTTCCTTCCAAACCTGCCATGTTAGAAATTTTAAGGGTCACGAATCCACCACGATGCAAAATCTACACATTGAAATTTAATGTATTTTTACCTTTAAATTCTTGAGAGAAATTAAAAGAGTCAAAACCAAGCTGTTAATGCAGCTTATCATTTGAATTTTATCAATTTTATTTTCGGGTAGTATTATCAAATCAATATAACTACAACCAATTGAGAGTTTACATGCAGACTATCTTAACTATATATATATATATATATATATATATATATATATATATATATATATTAATTTCGGTTAATTGGTCGGTTCGGTTATACGAATCTCATAACCGTAACCGAACCGAATAACCGAAAAAGTTAAAAATTTTAACCGCAATAACTGATTTAACCAAATTAACCGAACCGTAATAAAAAAATGAGTCGGAACGGTTCGGTTAATCGGTTAAAACCGATTAATGCACACCCCTAATTGAACCTGGACAGAGCATGAAATTTGATGAAGAAAGTCTATAAAAGAGAGGTTCATTGATGAAACAAGAAGAAGTTAGAGGAGAGAGAAAGAGATTTAAATGGCTCCAGCAATGGCTTTGAAGGAAGAAGGAGAAAATGGTCTGAGGAAGAGAAATGAAGATCTGGAGAAGGAATTGAAGAAGAGCAAAGAGAGACAGGAGGTGATGAGAATGGAGCTACAAAGGGCGTCGGAGAGACTCCGTTTGGCGGAGGACGCCGAGGAGAGGCTCTGCTCACAGCTCGGTGAGCTCGAGGCTGAGGCCGTTAATCAGGCGCGTGAATACCACGCTCGTATCCTCTCACTCATGGAACAGCTCTCCCAGGCTCATCTCCACCACCACTAATTTTACCATTTTCCTTTAATTATTTGTGTGTAGGTTGCTCTGTAATTTTAATTTTTTTTAAAAAAAAATATTATTGTAATGTTTGTTATAGAATTTTTTATGAATCTCTCACTTCTTTTAATATAAGATGTAAGGTATAATGGGTAAATATCTTAGGTTTATTTTCATTCTAATTTTTATATTTTAAAAATTTCGTGAGTTAAAAATTACTTTTCCTGAGATATCATAATAAATATCATTGAAATCTTAATTAATAGAAGATGTAAGGTGTCATATTTTACATCAAAAAATAATTTTTAATAGTAACATTATTATTTATAGAGATATCATAATCTACATTATAGGGATTAAACAATAATTTATTCAATATAATATTTCTACTAATCAATTATAATTTTGTTATTTGTTCAAAAAAATTATTATTTTATTATTAATTTAGAAGAATGTAATATTTCTACTAATCAATTGTAATTTGTTCAAAAAAATTATTATTTTATCATAAATTTAAGAGAATGTAAATAACCTAAATCGTAAAGTTGGATGATTCTACAGTGTTATTATTTGATAGGAGATTGCGGCGAAGAGCGTAAGCCAAATGTTGGCCAGTCAAATAATAAGGAAGTTGAGGTTGCTTGTCAAATAATTATCGGTCACGATGACTTTTTCTCTTTAGTTTTTTTGTCAAATGTTATTATTTTTCTTATTAAAGCGCTCTAGAAAGGCTTAGAACATTCAAGAACGTAGAGGTGTTCACGGGTCGGGTCGGATTTTTCTCAATTTTTTATGATTCGATCGGGTTGGGTCATTCGGGTCAACCGACCCGAAATCCGAAATTTGAGGAGGTGACCCGCACGGGTCGGGTCGCAACAGGTCGGGTTGGGTCGGCATAATTCGTGAATATAATATATATATATAACAATGTAAGTGTAGCTGAAATAATTAAGCCTGGATTAATTTGGAATGGGTCTTCAGTTCGAACCCTAGCAAAATCATCTGTTTTGTTTTTGGAAAAAGAAAGATTGATGATCATGTAAGATTTAAGTCATAGTTAGCCACTTCAGCTACATCTTTCTCTTGTCAAAATCGTACAATTAAAACAATATATATAATTTAAATCGGGTCAGGTCAGGTCAGACCCGATTTTTCAGACCCAAACCCGTGACCCGATCCGAAATTTCGGGTCGGGTTCAAATTGACCAGAAATTAATTTTTAAAAATCATAAACCCGACCGGGTCGAGTTGGGTCTCTGCGGGTCGGGTCGGATCGCGGGTCGACCCGACCCTATAAACACCTCTAGAAGAAAATATTACGACCACAGTTAGGATTGGTAATAGGAGAAAATTTTCAAATGTGATTTTAAAATTCATTTTACTTTTTTTTAAATTTTATTAAACATCATATTGAGGTTGTAGAATTATTCTAATGATTTAATTAATTTTAAAAATTTTTAAATTAAAGTACAATTATTTGAAATTTATTTAGTTATTTTGATTTCATAAAAATCGATTACACACTAAATAAGTAGGAATTTCTTAAAAATAATAATAATAATATAATATAAGATAATTATATATTTTTTTCCTTAATGCTACTTCTTAAAAAAAAATAATATAAGTATATTTCACACTTAAATCTTTTAAGTTATTCATCTTAAAAAATCCACAAACTCCTTTTGATTTATTCACACACAAATCACAACTTAGAGATCTTGGCATGTTCTAGGAACACTTACAGTACTAAAGAGTACTAGTTACGTATCCTACGTGATCATCATCTCCATATGACTGGAGTGATACTTTCATCTTGACATCACACCCAATACACTACGATTCTCAGTATACCCAGAAGAGGCGTACACAGAACCTGTTAAATTCCGGACGACCAAAACCAAAGCGTATTGATTGTCGCAAGTACTAGCGATGCAAGTCTCAGGTTAAGACCAAATACACCTACCCTGATTCGGATTCCCATAGACACAGTCATACTACCAATGAGATTTCGAGGGGTATATCGAGAGTGAAGTTGTTTACGTACCATCGGTAAACACAACCTCCTATGACACTTGCATAAGTATCCAATACTTAAATATATGAGAACTATGTTGTTATGCTCCCACAACGCGCACAAATGCAATACTAGTCTATTCCGCATTAACGATGTCCAGTCTCGATAATACTACGACTAGTGATATTTAATGATTAAACCTTGGTGGATTAATATTGTCTCATATCTTATTAATCTGGTACTAATCATATGGACTTTTATCATTTATATATCTTGGTAATCTAATTACAAATGATAAAAGAGCAATTTCTTTTTTCACATAGTTTATTTGTACAACAACACCATGTTTTATACAAATAGTGATGTTATGGGTCATAATTGTCTAACAATCTCTCACTTGGCCTATAGCCAATCACTCAAGTGTCCTACACCTGAACTATGGACGGGTCGCTCAAACTTCTGCTGAGAAACAGATTTCGTCAGTGGATTTGCAATGTTATCATCTGATGTGTTTTATTCGATCATCACATCACCACGATGTATGATCCGAACAATCAGTTGAAACCATTTGAAGTACATACTTGGATCGTTGATGAGACCATTAATTCGTTAGACTGTGCTGTGGCCTAGCTCAACTGCTAACAGAACTATACCTAATCCAATTAGGATTATATAGATCCAAAATTACTTCTTTTGCTGCCTCAGCTGCAGCAATGTTCCGCTTTTGTTATTTATTCGGCAACAGTATCTTGTTTGGAAGATTTCCAGCTCCCTGTTCCGTTATTCAAACTATATATGTACCCTTATTGCGACTTACAGTCGTTTTTATCTGTTTGGAAACTTGCAGCGGTGAACCTAGTTACCTCATGTTCTCCCCCTCCATAGCTTAAGAAAAATCATTAGTTCGTCCAAGATACTCAATGATGTTCTTTACATTAATCCAGTGACAATCATCTGGATTAGCCTGATTGTGACTCCATATGGTCAAAGCATATGAGACATCAGGTCACGTACATATTTCTCAATGTACGAGTTCTCGGAGAGTGCCAACTACTTTTAGATCTAACCTAGTAGATCCTTATTCCTAGAATAAAAGGTTGCCTCTACTAAGTAGTCTACAGAGAATTTTCATGAAAGCCAAGTTTTCACCGATTATTTAATATGGGATTATCATTTCTAAGAAATAATATGTCATCAACGTATAGGACAATTATTGTCAGTGCGCTCCCACTAACCTTCTTATATACACAAGAATCATATGCGTTTTTGAATTAAATCATATACCATTATGATTACATCAAAATGCTAGTTCCAAGAACGCAATGCTTGCTTCAATCCATAAATGGATTGATTTAACTTGCAAACCTTGTTTGCATGTTTTGCACGACAAACATCCGCCAAAAGGTTTCCGTTAAGAAAAACGGTTTTGATGTCCATGTGCCATATTTCATAAATAAAATAAGCAATATTAGCAAGCATTATCCAAATGGATTTAATCATGGAAACAAGTGAAAAGTTTTGTCGTATTCGACACTATGTCATTGACGATACCCTTTCTGTACAAGCCTAGCTGAGTACATTTATATGTTTCCATCCATGTATGTCTTCCTTCAAGACTTATATAGTACCAATAGGCACAATGCCTTCCGGTACATCAACTAGTGTGCAAACTTAGTTGGTATACATGGAATTCATTTCGGACTTCATGGCACTTTGCCATAAAAGGACTCGGTACCTTGTATTACTTCCTCATACGTAGCAGGTTCGTCTTCCTCAATAAGATTGATATCTACATGAGGTGAGATCAGAAACCCATACCTCCCAGGTTTTTTTCTGACTCTCTCCAACCTACGTGATTCTTGTGTATTCGAATATTATTGGTACAGTTTCATCCCTGATGAACCGTTGGTGTTCCATGATGATTCGGTGCCTGGAACAGTATTACTCCGATTTTCATCGAGTTTTACTTTCCTCCCACTTACCACTGCATATAGGAATTCATTAGGAAAACCGCATGGAGAGCAACAATTACATTGTTCTCTTGTGAGTTGTATAAGTATTATACTTGGTTTCCTATGACAACCTACAAATAGGCACTTATCCGATTTGAGTTCTAGTTTGGTATCATCCAAATATTCAATTATATGCCCAGCATCCCAAATCTCCAGGAACGAGAATTTTGGTCTCTTTCCTGTTCATATCTAATATGAAATATATCTAACAGAATTTCATGGAACCTTATTCATAATAAGTAATGCACTGTTTAATGCATATCCTGTGAAGGAATTGGTAGCTCAGAGCGACTCATCATTAACCTTTCTATTTCCAACAAAGTTCGATTTCTCTGTTCGGACACACCGTCAAATTGAGGTGTCCCGAGAGGAGTCCATTATGAAAGAATACTATACTCTTTCAAGTAATCTTGAAACTCATATGTTTAAGTATTTTACACTATGGTCCGACCGTAATATTTTTAATACTTTTACCGGTCTGTTTTCTTACTTCATGTCGAAACTCTTTGAATTACTCAAAAGTTCTTGACTTGTGTTTCATAAGATACACATAGCCGTAACGCGATGCCACATCCATAAAGGTTATGAAGTATTCATATTCATCTCTAGCCTAGCTAGACATGGGCTCTCTTACGTCACTATGAACGAGGGCTAACAGATCGGTGACACTTGCACTTTTACTAGGTAAAAGGTGTTTTAGGCACTTTGTCTAATAAACTAGATTCGTAGACATCATTTGAATTAGAATCAAATCCGTCCTATATCCACTCTCGAATGTGTGGATATACGAGTCTTGTTAATGTGTCCCAGACAACAATGCCACAAATAAGTCTCATCTGATTAATTCAATTTGAGCTATTGTTGTCATGTTATATGTATGAGATTAATTTATATTCTAAATATAAATACTGTTATTCAATCTAATGTGTTTATCTCAATATCATCTTTATAAATAAAACACTTAATGTTCTAAATATAAAGGTATACCTGCAACGGGTTATACTTGATATAGAGATAATGTTTCTAGTCAAACTAGGTATATCGTAACAGTTTCATAATTAAGTACATGCCCAAGTGGCAGTTCCAAAACTTAGGTTCCCACAGCCAAAACAGCGACACTCGTCCCGTTTCCAACTCATAAGGCGATCTCAACTGAAGCCAGTCTTCTGCTAATCAGCAGATCCCGCACATCAGTATATATATTTATGTACCACATCCAGTATCTAAAAATCAATTTTAAAACCAGCATTGGACATGTTTATAATAAACTTACATGAAGCCGAAGCCTTGTGTTGGGACAATTATGACCCATATCGTCACTATTTGTACAGATTATGGTGTTGTTGTACAAATTAACTATGTGACAAAGGAGATTGCACTCTTATCATTTGTGATTAGATCACCTAGATATATAAATTATAAGAGGTCCCTATGATTTGTTCCTGGACGGAGAATGATATGAGACAGTATCAGTCCACGAAGGATAAGTCATTAAATATCCCTAGTCAGAGTATTATCGAGATTGAACATCGATAAATACGTAAAAGACTAGTATTACACTTGTGCGCGTTGTGAGGGCACAACGACATAGTTCTCATATATTTGGGTATATGATACTCATACAAGTGTAATATGAGGTTTTGTTTTACCGATGGTACGGGAAACAACTTCGCTCTGGATAGACCCCATCAGAATTCCATTGGTAGTATGACTATATGTCTATAGAAGTCCGAAATCAGGGTAGATGTATTTGGTCTTAACCTGAGACTTGCACCGCTAATACTTGCGACAATCAATATACTTTGGTTGCGGTCGTCCAGGGCTTTAACAGGTTCTGTGTACGCCAATGCTGGGTATATTGAGAATCGTAGTGTGTTGTGGATGTGATGTCAAGACGGAAAGTTTCACTCCAGTCATATGGAGATGATGGTCACGTAGGATACGGTACTAGTACTCTTAATACCTGCAGTCGTCGGGATAAATGACAAGGTCATGTTTATCCGATTATAGAGACTAGTTACCAGACATCCGACATGTGCTTCGTGCGGGGCAGACACAATTCCAGCCCAGGCCTATCACGTGATCATCGATACTGGACAGAAATAACGCAATACTATTTATACTACGCCTGATATAGATCTTTTATTCTGTAAGGATATTTCTGGAGAATTGGGTAGGCATGGCGCTTTTGCAGAAGCCAACCTTGTCTTGTAAATCGGTAAAATGGGTAAGATGTACGAGGTAATTACGGATGTCGGATAGTCCGACGACGAATTTACTGCCAACATATCCGGGGATCTCATAGGTCGCTTCCCGAAGATTCACGATGACGTATGACTCGCACTCTAAATTAATCTGGGATTAATAAGAAGAGAGAGAAAATCAATCTGGGGATTAATGCGGAGATATTTTATCTAGGATAAAATATCGTTTAAAGAGATATAACAATTAATTTAGAATTAATCGATTAATTATATATTTGATATATTAAATGAAATTGGATTTCGATGCGGAATTAAAATTAGATTTTAATTCGGGCGAACAAATTATTTTAGAATAAATTCATTAGCGACGTGAATAGTGATTTCGCTAGGCGTAATCATTTAATTACAACGCAACGGAAAATTCATTAATTTAGAATTAACGAACCAGAGCCCGAGATTATTGCGAGCGCATTCGCATTCGAATTCAAGTGCGGCACGCAAGTCAAATCAAGCGTCAAATTATTAGTCGCATCAAGCGTCAAATCACATGTCACTTTGAGTGATGTAACTTGACAACTTGATTGATTGATGAAGTGATGTGATGTGAGTGGTTGGTGCCATTAAGGCTTGACTTTTGAAAGCCAAATTCATTCCAAATGGATTTGAAATCACATTTTTGGGTATTAGATACACAAATTGGAAGCCAAAAAAACACACAACACTTTTTTCTCTCATCTCTCTCTCTCTCGCCCAATGGGGAAAATTTCTCTTCTGTTTTGGCAGTTCACTGCCGTGAACCAAGAGGAAAATGGAAGCTTAGAGTCACGATTTTGTGGCAAAATCGGGAGTACTAGCACACTACGAAGTCATGCGAATGTGATAGGGAAGTCCACCCATGAGCCGGGAATCGTTCGACGAAGCTTGGAGCTTGACGAAGGACCAAAACCGAGCCAAAAACCAGTGAGCTCTCACTGCCACTACCGTGAGCTGCCATGGGCAGAAAATGAAGTTTTGTTCGTCAAAGCGTCGCTCAAACGATCGATGTGTGAGTATTCCGCAACTTCGTTGATTTGTATTCGCACATATTTCATGCTTGTTTATGATCTTGGGACCTTAATAGAAACCAACAATGGTATCAGAGCAAGGTTAAAGAATGAAATGTTTAGGGCTTAAAATTTGGGTAAATTGATTTTGAGCATGATTTAATTAAATTGGATGTTTGAATATGCTTAAATCATGTGAATTAAAGATTGATTGGATCAATTTCAAGAAATTTTGTTTGGAACAATTTTGCCCAAAATTTTATGTTGGCCGAGAGGTTTAGTGCCCTAATAGTCTTGGAATTTTTTGATTTTTGATCATTGGATGACTTGAATCAATTGGGAATGTTGATTTAATATTGATTGTGGATTCAATTGGATTGAAATCGAAATCGATTTAAAATTCCCTACAATTTCCGAGAGCTATAAGCATGTAATTGGGTTTGATTTTTTATGAAATATGTTGGACATGTTTTTTGTTGTAATTGAGCATGATTGGTTGTGTAAATTAATGTTTTAGAAATGTTAATTTGGGTGATTAATTGTGTTATACACTTTAGTTTAATTAAATTTGGAATTGGATTTTTATAATTTAATTATTTGGGCCTTAAATTGGATTTGGGCTTGTTGTGTTGTAATTGGGCTAATTGGGCTTGGTTGTACCAAGTTAGGTTTAGGCCAAATGGATTGGATCCAATTGTGCCCAAAACTGCATCCATAAAGCTCAAATGCGACTTAATGGACCTTTAAAGTTTAATTGTGCCTAAATTGATTTCTAGGCTTATGGGTAACTCCCGGATTGGATTTTGGTTATTCGGTTTGACCGGAGTTGACCAAAAGTTCACGCCTTAAGAAATTAATTAAAAGCTCATTGGACTTTAATTGAATTGACGTTGGACGTTAATAGGCTTTGAGACCCGTAGCGATTAAAATTTGGAATTTTAATCGTAAAAGGTTTATTATTAAAATGTAATGTTTAATTTGGAATTAAATAAGCGAATTAGAATTAAATACAAATTGAATTGGATTTAATTATGTAGTTAATTTAATTCGAGAATTCGTACTTGAGTACTTATTCACAAAACGAGTTTGACTCGAACAAAATCAAATCGTTGTTGAACATTGGATGATCACTAATTATCAGATTAATAATTTGATTAGATTGATTGATAACATGCTTGTATGAATAAATGGTTGCGATAAATGAATAATGTATATCGGATGAATATTAGATGGGTGGGACAATTTTAGAAATTGTTGTAATAAATTTGATTTATTAATTGGACCTGCGTGTCCAACCTTATTACCTCCATATTTTTTGTATTCTCTTCTCACCTATTCCCCTCAATGTAAATGAGGTTTCTTTAGAAGTGTAGTGTAACGGGTAGAAAAATACATGTGCTAGCGGAGAGAGAAATAGAGAGATTTGATCTAGGATAAATGTGTAAAGTATCTATCTGCATATCATTATTATTTTTATACGCGCTTTATTATGTGTTAGAATGCATGTTTAAGGTGTATGATGATGAGACCTTAAGAAAGATAATAAATTGGTTGGCCAATTTGCACTCGAAAAACCCTCGTAAATATTAAGTGTCTTTCCTTCCATTGAGTGATTCTCACTCAAGATCCGAGACTGGCATTGGCTTGTTGGCCAACGTCAAGGCTTTTGTCCGTCGAGGATGTGTTTGAATCATGAAGGCTTTGTTACATATTGTGTCTTGTCCAAGTTGTGGTTTGTTAGCCAAAGCCAATACCACTATTGTCCATCGACATTGATAACGAAGCTTTCCATGGTCAATGGGTCGCGCTTGACTGGGATCACTAAGTTTTTTGTGCCAAAGCCAGGCTTAGTTGATTCAGAGGAAAAGGTTAGGTAATAGATTGAATGTATTGGCATATATAGATATATGTTTCGGACTTGGATGTCCCCCTACCGGATCTAGGAATTGGATTGGATCCAATCGATCTTAGAAATCTACCTAGTTAATTATCATACATTTTTGGCAAAGTCAAGATTGTGTGATATTTACGGGATCCTAGCCCACCAGGAACACGGTTTCCCGAGTACTCGACAGAGGGTTAGAGGCTCACCGAAAAATAGTGGGAGGCAAGAATTGAATTTGTAATACTCGTTTAATTTCTTTCCATACGCGCTCAATTAAATATCATTCGTCAAATAAATTAAATGTTAGTTGGACTAATATTTAAATTGTTGATTTAATAAATAGTTGGACTATATTCAAAATAATCATTTATAGTTGATTTTATAATTGGATTATAGTAATCAATATAATTGATTTTAATCTATTAAATTATAGTTGATTAAATAGTAGGACTATTGTAATCATTATAATAAATAGTACCTAAATCGTTGATTAAATAGTTGGACTATTAGAATCAAGATAAAATTGAAAGATTGACATTAAAAAACATGATCCTAGAGAAAATGTATTTAAATGGTTTAATTTTCAAATTGGGAATAATTTCAGGATGGTCCTGGAAAATAATAAGTTACTTTATTTGATAAAATAATATTATGCCTAAGCCCGGAGTTAAGCAAATAGTAGAGCATGATCTTTGGAATATTCATGTGATGATAACTTTAGTGTTTAATCCATTAAACTTGTCGCAGTAGACTCCTTAATTTCTGAATCAGAACTAAATATTAGATCCTTAAAGTATGATACTAAAATTGAAGGATCTTCATAAATCTATACTTAGATTTTAGAAGTACTAAATTGCAATAAATAACTCTTGGAGAGTTAATGACTGTTCTCAAAGAGACAAAGTCAAAGTTTGCAATAAGCAAGTAGTGCAAGGCGCACCTTACTTCGATATTCTAGAAACCCGAGGCTTGGCCAAAGGCTACTGGAATGTGAAAATGGCAAAGGCAAAATCATTATAATATTCTAGGAAGATAAATGACATATCCCAAAATGTCTGCTTAATTGTGGCAAACAGGATCGCGGAAGCGTGACTGCCGTTTGGACAAAGCAGACATGAAGGAATTGAAGAACGAGCAAGGCTCTGACTTCAAATTTATTTGTCATAAAATATATTCATTACTAGTATTTAAAATTAGATTTTAGATACTTAGTGTGATATAAATATATGTATGGATGTTCAGAATCTGTTTTGAACAGGATACTGACTTCAGTTGAGATTTAATCTGCGAATCGGAAACGGGACGAAAGTCGCTGTTTTAACCGCATGTACCTAAGTTTAGGAACTACCTTCGGGTGTGTACTTAAATTAGGAAACTGTTATAATGTAACTAGTTTGACTAGATACATTATCTCTATATCAGTGTTTAATCTGTTGCGGATTGACCTTTATATTCTAGAACACTAAAGTGGTTTATTATATAAAGATGATATTGAGATAAACACACTAGATGTGAATAACAGAATTTATATTTTGAATATAAATATATCTCAAACATATAAAATGACAAACAAACAGCTCAAACTGATTTGATCAGATGAAACTAATTATGGCATTGTTGTCTGGGACACAATCTAAAACAAGAATCGTATATCCGCACTTTTGAAGAGTGGGTACTAGGACTAATTTGATTCCATTCAAATAAAGTCTACGAATCTAGTTAATTGGGCAAAGTGCCTAAAACACCTATACTTGGTAAAAGTGAAAATGCCACCAATCTGTTAGCCCTAGTTCATAGTGAAGCAAGTGGGCCCATGTCTAGCTAGGCTAGAGGTGGATATTAATATTTCGTGACCTTTACGGATGTGGCATCGCGTTATGGTTATGTATTTCTTTTGAAACACAAATCAGAAACTTTTAAAGTTTCGACACGAAATAGACAAACAGATAGGCTATAGTATTAAACCGTCACGGTAAGACCGTAATGGAAAATACTTAAGCAATAAGTTTCTTATATACTGGAAAGAGTAAAGTATTCTTTCAATGAGGACTCCTCCCGGAACACGTCAATTTGACGGTGTTTCCGAACAGAGTAACCGAATTTTGTTGGACATGATAAGGTTAATCATGAGTCACTCTGAGCTACCATTTCCTTCAACGGATAAGAATAAACAGTGCAGAACTTATTTAGAATAAGGTTCCATAAAATCTGTTTGACAAATTTCATATTAGATATGAACGGGAAAGAAACCGGGTTTCTCATTCCTGAATATTTGGGTATGCTAGGCATATGTTTGGATGATACCAAACTAAAACCCAAATTGGATAAGTTCCAATTGTAGGTTATCCTAGGGATACCAAAGTATTGTACTTATATATCTCACATGAGAACAATTAGATTGTTGCTCACCATGCAGTTTTCCTAAGAGGAATACCGATATGCAGTGGTAAGTGGGAGGATAGTAAAACTCGATGAAAATCGGAATAATACTGTTCCAGACACCAATTCCTAATGGAACACAAATAGTTTATCAATGATGAAACTATTCCAATAATCTTCGAATACACATGAACCACGTAGGTCGGAGAGAGTCAGAAAACAACCTGGGGTATGGATTTCTGATCTAACCTCATAAAGATGTCTATCTTTTGAGGAATACCAATTGACTACGTATGAGGAAGTGATACAAGATATCGACTCCCTTATTATGGCAAAGTTCCATGAATCCGAAATGGATTCCATGTATATCAACATGTTTAGAACTAGTTGATGTACTGCAAGGCATTGTGCCTATTGGTACTTTATCAGTCTTCAAGGAAAACATACATGGAAGGCAACATACCAACGTACTATGCCAGGCTTGTAGCGGAAATGTATCATTATCAACATTGTGTTGATTATGATTCAACATTTTACCTGTTGCCACGGTAAATCCATTTGGATAATGCTTGCTTAAGTTGCATGTTTCAATTATGAAATATGTCAGCTTAACGGGAAAATCGTTTTCCTGAAAAGGAAACCTTTTGGAGGATATTTACAACATCCTGTCGGTTTTATCGTACCAAAACTAGTAAACAAGGTTTGCAGGATTATTCGATCCATGATTGGATTAAAGCAAGCATTAGGTTCTTGGAATTTCCCTTTTGATGTAATCATGATAGTTTATGATTTAATTCAAAACGAAATGATTCTTGTGTATATAAGAGGGTTAGTGGGAGCGCACTGACAGTGGCTGTCCTATAAATAATGACAATATGTCATTTCTTGGAAATGATATTCCCATAATAATATCGGTGAAAGCTTGGCTTTCGAGAATATTTTCCAGTGGAATTCTTGGGAGAAACAACATTTATTCAAGGAATAAAGATCTTATGGGAAAGAGTTGTTAATACTCTCCTAGAACTCGTACATTGAAAAATGTACGCGACCTGGTGTCTCATACGCTTTGAGCATATGGATTCACAAACAGGCTAATCCAAGTGATAGTCACTAGATTTATGTTAAGAACATCCGTTAGTATCTTAGAGAACTAAAGATGCTGTCTTAATATGTGGAGATGGAGAACTTGAAGTGACTGTGATCACTGTAGCAAGTTTCCTAACCGATAAAGACGACTAGAAGTCGCAAACGGTACTATACAGTTTGAATAACGGAACAGTGAGCTGGAAATCTTCCAAGCAAGATACTGTTACCGAATAAACAATAAATGCGGGTTATTGCTGCAGTTGAGGCAGCAATAGAAGCCATTTGGGTCAATAACAAATCTAATTAGATTAGATATAATTCTGTTAGCAGCTGAGCTAGGCGTCAGCACAGGCTAAAGAATTAATGGTCTCATCAACGATCTAGATACATACTTCGACATTCATCTGATTCGTTCGGATCATACATCGTGGCGATGTGATGATAGTATAAATCGCATCAGACGATAATCATGCAAATCCGCTGACGAAAGCCTTTTCTCAGCAATTTGAGCCAACCGTACATAGTTCGGGTGTAAGACACTCGAGTGACTGGCTATATGCCAAGTGGGAGATTATTGGACAATTATGATCCATAGTGTCACTATTTGTACAGATCATGGTGTTGTTGTACAAATTAACTATGTGAGAAATAAGACTACACTCTTATCATTTGTGATTAGATCACCTAGATATATAAATGATAGGAGGTCCCTATGATTTGTTCCTGGACGGAGAATGATATGAGACAGTTGTTGGGGTTTTGGGATCGGGGCGCAGCGGAAGCGCGGGTCCGGGTGAAATCGTAGTTTAAACCTTTTTCAAAATACCGAATAAATTATTCAATATCTAATATGAATAATTTATCCATATATCACCTAAACCAATTTATTTAATATCAAATATTAACATAAATATAGTTGAAACTCGCGAAACTTTTACGAAAACCGTTTTTCCGCAAAATTGCCTAAAACGCGTTTTTGACTGAACCGACTACCCGACACTTATGGAAACTGCCCAGGTCAGCTCCAATAGTGTCGGGGAAGTTCATGGGCTGCACAAACAGTGACGGAATCACTTTTTTCACAGTTGTCACCCGGTTGGCTCAAAATCCACCCGGTAAAACCGTTTTTGGCCGTTTTCGCTTATTTCAAGTCGGAAACACTTTCCGAAAATTGTGCCAACTCCCAAAACACATCCAAAACATTCAAAAGACAACAATTGCATCCCCAAAATAGAAACTTTTCCAGGTTTGAGCAGAAAACGAAATTTGCCCAAAAATCATGCTTTAATCCAATTTTACAAAGACTAATTTAATTAATCCATCACCAAATAATTGTCAATGATTAATTTTTCTTTTAATATATACAATTCACGAAATTGGCAATGATTAAGGGCATTTTTGTCTTTTAAATTAATCAAATTAATATTCAAATAATCTTTATTTCATCCAATCAAAATGGACACACAAAGATCAATTAAAATCATGCCAAATGTAGCCAATTATAATCCACCATTTGTCATAACAATTATGACAAATGGATAAGGTTGGGAAAATCAATTATTTAAGTATTTAACCATTAAATAATTAAACAATTAATTTACACAAATATATGTATTTTATTTACAATAAATAACAAATTGACCGGTGCTTACACACGCGTATAACGCAAGCGCACGTATCGTTCAAGTAGTATAAAAAGTATCGATCCCACGAGGACTTAAAACCTTATCTATTAATTTTTTATGAGGTCAAATGATTACTAGTATCTGACAGGTTGTTTGATTGATTTGAAATGGCGACGATTCTAAATTTAAAGACAAGTAAATAAAATTGTTCGAAATGATATTTTGAGAAAATTCAATATTAAAAACTATTTAGGGTTGTGATTTATTCCAATAATATTTAAAGATGAAGTTGTTAACTTATAATTGGGTAAAATGTTGATTTATTAACCTGTAACACTAAATTATGTAAAAGCCTCTTCCGATGGTCAACTACAAATATCCAGTTTAACCTAATTGAACCATATGTCTATGTCAACCAAATTATCTGGATTCATTAAGATTAAGTTCCAATTATGGCTACCCCTCCCGACAGGTATATTCCTATCCTGTAAGGAAATCTATTAAAGGGTTATCTATCCTCAAGGAAGATCGTGGGCTATTGAGTCTAAGGTCTTAAACCTAAAATCCCTATGTCTAGTTCATTTTAAGTTTACCTTATCAATTTTATTAGTGGCCAGTTAATAAAAAGCATTAAGATTAAGACTCAATAAATAAATCTTTATATTACCCAAATTATAATTTAACCTTATAAACCGGTGATATTGGATTTCATCACAACCCTAGATTACTAACTTAGTTATGACACATAGCTAGGGCTAGTAAAAACTTAAAAGTAAAAGCCATAAAATAAAAGTGCTGAAAAGTAATTGCGTAAAGTAAAGGCTTAAAAGTAAAATAAAATAAAAATGCTAAGGTAAAAGGAATTATTTCTACTACTACTAATTTAGATATCTCACAGAAAATAATATATAAACTTGTGTTAATATTACCAACCGACCAATCTGGCGGTATCCTGATTAAGTCAAATTAAGTCCAACCAGCCATATAGGCGGTGAGGGAATTTAATTACCAACCGACCAATCTGGCGGTATCCTTGATTAGTCAAATTAAGTCCAACCAGGCATTAAGGCGGAACCAAAATTAAATTACCAACCGACCAATCTGGCGGTATCCTTGATTAGTCAGGTTTAAACCAGATTAAAATGAATTACCAACTGACCAATATAGCGGTATCCCTTATTAAGTCAATATTTTAAATAGTGAATATATTATATTTAAGGGAGATTAATCTAAATAGCAATAGTAAAATAATTACCTTTCACCCTAGCATAGGGAAGTTACCTCATCATAGTGAATAGTAAAAACTGTAAAATAAAGAAAGTAAATTATTATTATTACATAACGTAATTAAAAATTACAAAATTGAATTAAAAGAAACTTAGAGAGAGAAGAACTCCCTAATTACATCAAAGAAGTGAGAGAGAATGGTACAACAAAAACTGAAATCTCGAGCTCAATTTATAGGCGTGGGTAAGCTTCCAGCGTCGCGACGCCAAGGGTCTCAGCGTCGCGACGCCAGAACAGTGATGCGTGGCATACTGAGGGCTTGACACGTGGCGATTCGGATAAGAAGATAAGGCGACACGTGGCGAAGCGGCTAAGAGCTCAATTATTATGCTGACGTGGCGAGGACGTGGCGCTGACGTGGCAAGGCGGATGAGATTAATTGTCGGCACCGTAGGATTGCGACACGTGTCACGGCGTGATTGGCTGATGATGACGTGGCATGTTGACTCGGTTGACCAACTGACGTGGATGATGATATGGCATGTCGCGTGGCAAGGTTGACTCGTTGACCGATGACGTGGCTGATGACATAGGATGACACGTGGCACACGTGGCAATTGTGAGTGTCGGCACCGTAGGATGATGACACGTGGCACGGCGCACGTTAGCAGATCGGTTGTGATGGTGACACGTGGCACAACGCATGTTAGCAAAGTCAAACTTCTCAAATTCTGACCCATTGACCCGGCGCACGTTAGCAGACTCCGGTGCATGTTAGACGTCGCGACGCTGAAGGTCTTGGCGTCGCAACGCGGAAAATTACCAAAAATGCCCTTTTTGCCAATTTTCACAGTTTTGCTCCAAATCACCTCCAGAATGTCCTGAAACTTTATTTATCTACAAAATAACACAAAACACATCAAAATATTCACAAGACTCAAGAAACTATATAAAATATAAGGTTAAATGAGTGGGAAAATAGTGATAGATTTACCACTCATCACAAATACATATATTTATGGCATGTGTCAAAATCTCATTTGACGAATAATTAATGTCTATCTAATTGTATTATGTATCAAATACAAATACACAATAATTATTTACGGAAAAAATTCCCTAATTGCATGTGTTATCGTTTAACGATTAAACGATCCGAATTAACTCATTTAATCCGGTGAAGTATTATGAATAATCTGTATTATTCATATTGAGTTGCCCAAGTGCTCAACGAGTACACTTCATATTGTGAGACTCTCTAAGTTTAGGTTTATCAGTCACGAAATTTGATTTCGTGTCCATAATCCACCCACACATGGATTATGACGACCACATATAATCTCGCTAAACTATACAAGTCGAGGTCATAACATACGTATAATCCCTCCGTCACAGGCAATCCGTATTATACCTGGGGTATAGATGAGAACGTCAAACCGGTTCGGTATAATACAGTCGACTTTCAATTTGCGATCTCTAAATAACACTCAGAACTAGTTTCCGACGTTATACCACGACCATGGATTTACTAGATCATAAACACATTATGATGCCTATGCCCTGTACATAGGACTGACGGATCCTATCTTGATACGTACTGGATATCATGAGCATCAGTCCACACCCAATGAACAGGCGGAGGTATGATCATGAATAGATCGTTGACGTGACTGCCATCAAAGTGTGGAGGATAACTCATATATCCCACTGTGGTATCTCAAGTCAAAGGACCACTATGCACGCTCAACTCGAGAAGGTTTCTATTGACATTAACCTTCAGTGAGTCATTCATTGTCTTATCAAATAAACACCTATATGTCTATACAAGTCTCCCAAGACTCATGGTTCACTGGGATAAACCATCGGACCAAGTCACAATATACGACATGTACTGGTCTCAGCGGATTTTACTAACCGATCCATGTTAGTAAATCTTGACCAGTAACTTTATTTAAGGATATACATCTTATAGTACGCTTCCCAATGTCAATTACAAACTATGTTGTAACTACGTATTATATTGTAAATCCTAGGGTCTTTGTCTAATATACACGTATCACTGAACCAAATTCAGTTTCGATCTAATCATAATCATATTAGACCGAATAAGCGTATAAAAGACAAATGTGCTACCATTAAAAATTAGTAATATTATGGAAAAATGAACCGATCGTATTAATGAATCGGACATAAATACGATCCGGATTGGCACTCGGAGCACCAACCCTAACAATTTCTCTCACTTACTCTAGTGCCAATCCATGGTATCATATACACATCTCAATGTGTAACGCATACTCATGGCCCTCAAGAGCTCACCAGCACTCAAGAGGTAGGCAACAACAAGTAAGTCTGCTTTAACAAATCGAGTCTATCCAACAAACCCAACCGTTTTTCCTTAGCTAGCATCATTCATATTTTGTAGAATCCAAGTTCCACATCAATATGACTCAGACGCTATATCAGTATTGTGCTATAGCTACTCAGTTGTCTATGTATTTAGAGATCAAATCCAAATACTTTGAGACCACCGCAAGCATTATACTAATATGAAGACTTCTAATCTATGAGGTCACTATGAAACTTCATAAGTCAATACTTATTAAGCTGCAACTGATTCCACTAGTATAGTAGAATCACGGTGACACTCCCACTGCATCTTTCCTGACTTTATATGACATAGACCATCTAATGTCATAATTAGAATAAAAACTAATCTGACCTTATGGTTGCAAACTAAATTCTCCATGAATAAGAAACTCGTTCTTAGTATCTCAAAGATCACAAGAACATGTTTCAAGATCCATCATATGGTCTGCACCATATCAAAATAACTCGTAACAATTACGATTAAATTGACATCTTTAATCGCATATAATATAGTATTCATTATGCCATCATCCTATGATGGATAAGATTGACTAGACATTCCAATCAATCTATCTTTCGACAAAGGAATCATCATTTATGAAAGATGAATACTATATTTATAAAAGACACTTAATTGTCAAATAGTTACACTAACTGTCATACAGATAGTTTTACTGTGTCATTTATTAGATCGTATCTAATATGCGACTAATGGGAATAACTCACAAGTCTCTTAGTTTTTTATATAATATAAAACTATGACTATGTATATTTAATGATTAAACCTTTCGTGGATTAATACTTGTGAGTTATTCTCATAATTAATCACAGATTAATTATGTTCGAGTCAAATGTCATTGGTAAATCTTTGGGAAGCGACCCAAGAGATTCCTGGATATGTTGGCAGTAAATACGGTCATCGGACTATCCGAACACGTGCGTACCCCCACATTCTCACCGATTTACAAGACATGGTTGGCTTCTAGCAAAACACCGTGTCTACCCAATTCTCCAGAAATATTAAACGAGGAATATATAATCTGTATAATGCGTAGTATACTAAGTATTGCGTAATACGATCCAGTATCGGATGTCACATGCTAGGCCTAGGGCTGGAATTGTGTCTGCTCCGTACAAAGCATATATCGGATCACTGGCAACTAGTCTCTATAATCGGATAATCGTGAACTAGTCATATTATCCTGATGACTGTAGTACTTAAGAGTACCAGTTTCGTATCCTTGCGTGATCACCATCTCCATATGACTGAAGTGATACTTCCATCTTGACATCACACCCAACACACTACAATTCTCAATATACCTAGAAGTCTCATATCTTATTAATCTGGTACTAATCATACGGACTTTTATCATTTATATATCCAGGTAATCTAATTACAAATGATAAAAGAGCAATTTGCTTTGTCACATAGTTAATTTTGTACAAGAACACCATGTCCTTTACAAAATAGTGATGTTATGGGCCATAATTGTCCAAGAAAAAATACATAGGGGATAGTTAGGTGAAATCAAACTCTAGAATTCCTCTCATCATGTTATTTATTAATTAAAATGTTTTACGTTCTCGCTTCTTTAGTTTTTAGTTTTCATTTAAATTTATTTCTAAATAAAGATAAGTTTATTAATTATATTACTTAGTGTGAATTTGATTTCAATCCATGTGCGCTCGACACTCTATATTCATCCTTTACTAAACCTTGACACCTTATACTTGTGGTATGATAATATCATATACTTGCGATATGACACTCTATATGTTTAAATGTAACATTCCGCTTGAAGCAGGATGCTACCGGTAAGTGACATGAATAACCCATCTCACCGAGCATCATTTCTAATAAAAAAATAGACATGACTCACCTTAAATTTTAGACAACTTGGAACATAGTCCATCACCAAAACAACCTAAAACAAATATCATATGAGTAAAAAGATCTCTGGTCCAATCCCAATACAGAACTATTAGTGTCCTACATATGCCTAAGGTCTCTAAACAATATTTGTGTGTGAATAATTCAAGTAGAGTTACGGAAATACTCACATTGAACGGATGAGAAATTTCAAAAACTTTGTTTATTGTAGAAGCTCCAAGCTTTGTATTTGAGTTCCAAACTCTCGGGTGAGTTTCCCTATCACCTTCAAATGACTCCCAAAGTGTTAGCAATGGTGAATTTTTGCAACAAAAATTCAAGGAGAAGATGAAGCAAGTTTCGGCCTTTATGAGGGAGAAGAGAGAAGATAGTGAATAGTTATGTTTTCCAAAAACAATTAGTTTCAAAAACTTGTCAAGTTGGTGTGTTAAAGATTTGCATTAAATGAGCTCAACCACTTCCATCAACTTTGTGACAAGTGATGTAAGTAAAGTGGGTCCCACCACTTTAAATTCAAAATTTAAGTTGGCTCACACAACTTGACTTGGTCCCGGTTTCGTTTAATTCCGAATTAAACGAATTTACCGTCGCGACATAATTAAATCCAATTTAATTAAATAATTATGCCTAGCAAAATTATTACGATAGTCGCTTACGAATTAATTCTAAATTAATTCATTCGTCCGAATTAAAATCTAATTTTAATTCCGCATTGAAATCCGATTTCAATTAATATATCCAATATATTATTTAATCGATTAATTCTAAATTAATCGCGTTCTCTCTCTTCTAGACGAATTTAATCCCAGATAAAATTCTTGCTGCAATTAATCCCAGATTAATTTTCTCTCTCATAATTAATCACAGATTAATTATGTTCGAGTCAAATGTCATTGGTAAATCTTTGGGAAGCGACCCAAGAGATTCCTGGATATGTTGGCAGTAAATACGGTCATCGGACTATCCGAACACGTGCGTACCCCCACATTCTCACCGATTTACAAGACATGGTTGGCTTCTAGCAAAACACCGTGTCTACCCAATTCTCCAGAAATATTAAACGAGGAATATATAATCTGTATAATGCGTAGTATACTAAGTATTGCGTAATACGATCCAGTATCGGATGTCACATGCTAGGCCTAGGGCTGGAATTGTGTCTGCTCCGTACAAAGCATATATCGGATCACTGGCAACTAGTCTCTATAATCGGATAATCGTGAACTAGTCATATTATCCTGATGACTGTAGTACTTAAGAGTACCAGTTTCGTATCCTTGCGTGATCACCATCTCCATATGACTGAAGTGATACTTCCATCTTGACATCACACCCAACACACTACAATTCTCAATATACCTAGAAGAGGCGTACACAGAAACTGTTAAAGCTCCAGACGACCAAAACCAAAGCAAACTGATTGTCGCAAGTATTAATGATGTAAGTCTCATGTTAAAGACCACATACACCTACCCTGATTCGGATTCCCATAGACACATAGTCATAATACCAATGGGACTCCGATGGGTCTATCCAGAGCGAAGCTGTTCCCAGTCCAACGGCTAACATAACCTCCTATCACACTTGCATAAGTATCCAATACTTAAATATATGAAGACTATGTCGTTAAACTTCCATAACGTGCACAAGTGTAATACTAGTCTATTCCGCATTATCGATGTCCAGTCTCGATAATACTACGACTAGATATTTTAATGATTAAATCGTTCGTGGATTAATATTGTCTCATATCTTATTAATCTGATTTAACAGTATGTACTTTTATAATTTATATATCCAAGTAATCCAATTACAAAATGATAAAATAACAATTTCCTTTGTCACATAGTTAATTTGTACAAAAACACCATGTCTTTTACAAATAGTGATGCTATGGGTCATAATTGTCTAACAAGAATAATTTTCAATATCAATATTCCAGGGCTTCGTGTCCATAATCACACATACAAAATAAAACATTTATTAACAATATACATATACCCACGTGCATTCATGATACAAATCATATACGACGTATTTCCAAAACTCTTTAATATATCCCCATGACTCAAGTGTGACTGATTGCAGCTTGAATGATCCGTCGTCTTGAGCATAATTTTTCAAAACTTGATGGCTGACCAATCTGATTGCTACTTGTAAAAACTAGCGACCTGAAGTGGTGTGAGTTATAAAACTCAATAAGTAACTATAAAAATTACAAAAAACAAGAAGGAATTTCAATCAAATTATATATAATCATTTATATACATACATATATGCAGTTGTTTATCAGAAAACCTTAAACTTTGTACTGTTCTTACATTCTTTAAATATACAATCTTTCGGGATCCAGAAACTAAATTCATGAAATATACCTGGTGCGGATCAGAAACCTTATACGCAACATATTCAAATGTCAAAACTCTGAATTATATACATACATTTATATACTCGGAAACATGACGCATACAAGCTTCCAAATCTTCTTTCTAATAAACACACCAAAGTCATAAAAACAACAGATCACACATACACATCCAACACGAATTTCACAGAGTCAGTCGCATTAACACATAATAGAAGCAGAATACACACAAGTGTTTTCCAAACAGACTAAAAGAATTCATTATCAGAAAGAGAACATACTACAGACTCTTTACAAATAAATGCATACATTGTTAGATACATAAAATGTATTACAATTGCAATACAGTCAATTTCATCCATTTTCAAAAACAGAAGTCAGGATGCAAATACTATAAGCCAATCTCACTCATTAGTAGATTCAAAAGTCAAATTATAATTTCCTTTCAGAAAAATACATTCATTATTGGACATAAACAACACAGTTCAGATTCCTTACAGACTACCATTTTCTTTATCATAATCGAAGAACATATTGCATACCCTTTTTAGACAATCATATTCTATATCAAATACGATAATCATATTTTAAATTCCATACAACTAACTCATATGTCATAAACAACAAATCAGAATACAAAGTAATCGTACTCACAATTGAACTTGTGCAGAAATAGTTCTTTTTAAAATCAGAAATATCCAAATAGATTCATCAAATTAATCGGGCGTCCATTACCTGACTTGCGAGCAAAGACCGGGTAATATCTGAATAAGACCATATCGATAGAGGGTAGCAGACTGCCATTTTCTGATGGTTAGAACCCTATATCAGATCAAGTGTCACTGATGGTCAAAATCCTTAAAACTATCAACATGCACTATGACCGAAACATATTTTCAGACGTCTCGATAGAAAAATAATTTACGATTTTAAAACTCAAAAATATCTTTCAAGCACCGAGACAGAAACATATCATATCGTCAAATAAAAAATAGAGTTATCCAATTCATTTCTTTTCAAATCATATCTTAATCATATAATCGAAATATGGGAAAAATATATCAAATAAAATATCATAAGATTAAGTGTTAAAGTATCAAAATATCTTAAGTAACAGAAACAAAAATATCATAAGAATTAGAAAATAAAAGTATCCACAAGATATTTTAAAACCCATATTCTGTAATCAAAATCAAAGTGTCACAAATCTGTAACAGACATCCGGGAACCAACTCACTGGACGAAAAGAAAACTAGACGTCCAATGTCAGAATCACAGGCACTGGCCAAAAATTATCTGAAACACGACCATGTCGATAGAGTGTAACAAAATGACTATAGTCAGATTAGTAGGGCCCCATAAAACAGAGAATGTATAATGTGGCGAAATCATTTCATTTCAAAAGCACAGTCAAAATATTTTTTTTGTTTGGGAAGAACTTTTCAAATACCACATGCAGATCACTCATTACAAAAGACACATATACAAGAGTATCTATTCACATGTCAGGTACATCATAAAACACATATTTATCCATCATCATTTTACAAGAAGCCCACAGGGAGGGCACTTCACATAACATATTTCATAAGTTTGTCCGGATGAAGTAGTGTCCTCCGGAGCCAGCCAGAAACTCTAGCCAAGCTGTGCGCGATGCCTACCAGAAATAGGTCGCGGCCAATGAGAAAGCCTGATGCTACATGTTATTAGAGATTTCTGAGGTTCTTGTTGCAAAACATGAGCCAATGGCTGCAGCATCTTTGATGATGTTGTCATTACAGGGCATGTTCGGGCAACCTTTGGAGTGGTAGCGTCATGAGGCCATGGTCTCAATGATGACCGCTAGGATGAAGGAAAAAACACCAGTCTGAGAGCATGTCTTGAGGATGATGACCTATCTCAACACAGCCGAAACCTATAGAGCTCGTATTGACGAGCGTAGCCAGATGACCATGATCATGGAAACTCTTCTAAAGTATTTCTTGCAGTTTAAAAGCAACTATGTTATGAACAAGTTGTCTTTTACTTTGACTCAGCTGCTAAATGAGCTCACCTATTATGAGTACATGCTAGTGGATCCTCGCAAGCCCAGTGGAAAAGCGAATGTTGCTGAATCTTATAAATTTTCCAACAACAAGAAGAAAGGCATTGGGAAGGCAAAGGTAAAGCCTATGAAAAAGAAGAACGATAAACGCTCCAATGATGTCAAGCCTAAATGAAATTGTTTCCATTGTAAAAAATTATCACTGAATGAGAAAAAGGCCACAGGTAATATGATTTAATTGTTATGGAATCACTATTAGTGGAAGATGATAAGTCTGCATGGATTGTTGATTATGGAGTCACTAACCATGTTTGTTCTTCTTTGCACCTACTTGATTCATGGAGGGACCTTGCTGAAGGTGTCTATACCATGAGATTCAGGACAATAGATGTTGTTTCAGCAAGAGCATTGGGAGTTTCTGGTTTAAGTTTTTATAATAATAATTATTGAAATTTGAACAATGTAATATTTATTCTTGGTTTTCGCATAAATTTGATTTCTGTCTCTAAACTTTTGGATGATGGTTTTTTTGGTTTCTTTTGATAGTATTTTGGTTATTATTGGTAGAAATGGATTTATCATATGCACAGGAAATTCATAAAATAATTTATATGTGTTAAGACCGTTAACACATAATTCACTACTCAACACTGAAATGTTTAAGGTTGAAAAATCTAAAATAAAATGGTAAAGATTTCTCACGATGACACATATCTATGGCATCTTAGACTTGGACATATTAGCCTTGACCGGATAGATAGATTGATAAAGAACAGAGTTTTAAACCAGTTAATCTTGGAACTTTACTAGTCTATAAATCATGTCTGGAAAGAAAAATGACCAAGAGATCTTTTACTGGAAAAGATATAAGAGCTAATCAATCACTTGAGCTAATACATTCAGACGTTTACGTGCCGATGAATCTAAAAGTCCGAGGTGGTTATGAATACTTCATCACATTTATTGATGATTATTCTAGATATAGGTACGTTTACTTAATGTAGCACAAGTCAGATACTTTTGAAAAGTTCAAAGAATATTATGCTGAGGTTGAGAACCAATTAGGTAAAACAATCAAACCTCTATGATCAGATCGTGGAGGAGAATACCTTGATAGAGATTCGAGGAACTCGTAGTCGAGCATGAGATAGTATCCCAACTCACAGCACCAGGAACATCACACAAAATAGTGTTACAAAGAGGAGAAATTGGACCCTACTAGACATGATAAGATCTATATTTAGTTATAGTTCACTGCCTAGTTCATTCTGGAGGTATGCATTATAAACAACAATGTATATCCTTAATGTAGTTTCATCTAAGTCTTTTCATAAGATTCCCTAATAGTTTTGGAGTGGTCGTAAAGCTAGTTTATGATATTTTTGCATATGGGGCGGTCCATCACATGTGCTGAAGAATAATACTACAAAATTGGAGCCACGTTCTCAGGTGTGCCTATTTGTAGGCTATCATAAGGAGACTATGGGTAGATTATATTATAGCCCAGAAGATAACAAATTGTTTGTATCAAGAAATACTATATTTCTTGAGGATGACTATATGAGGGAGTTTAAACCTCGGAGTAAAGTGTTACTCGAGGAGTTACTTGCTGGTTTGACCAGCACACCATCGTCAACAACTGTTGACAAAAGCATAACACCTTCAACATCTGGACGTCAGATGCAAGTTTAACATAATGATCTCCCACCTAGACGCAGTAGGAGGGTTGTAGACGCACAAGTTGTCCCATCTATTGATGGTATATATGACCCATTGACCTATAGTAGTGCAATGGATAATTTGATAAAGAGGAATGGCTCAAAGTCATGAACCTCAAGATGAAGTCTATGTACTACAACTCAGTCTAGGAGCTTATAGACCAACCTAATGGAGTAAAACTCATAGGTTGCAAGCTTATCTATAAGATAAAGAGAGTGGCAGATGGGAATGTACAAACCTTCAAGGCTAGGCTAGTGTCCAATGGTTATACCCAAAAATAGGGAGTCAGCTTTGAGGAGACTTTATCACCTATAGCCATGCTCAAATCCATATGTACGCTTCTCTCCATTGCCGCATATTATGACTAAGAGATTTGGCAGTTGGACGTCAAGACTGCATTCTTGAATGGCAATCTTGATGAGTGTATTTATATGATACAACCAAGGGGTTTGTAGCCCAAGGTCAAGAGTAAAAGGTTTACAAGCTGCAAAGGTCCATTTATGGACTCAAGCAAGCATCTCGATCTTGGAACAAAATATTTGATACCACGATCAAGTCTTATACTTTTTAACGGAACATCGATGAGCCTTGTATTTACAAGCGTGTCATTGGAAGAAATGTGGTTTTCCTCTTTTTGTATGTCGATGATATTTTACTCATTGAGAATGATGTAAAAATATTATCGGACGTGAAAACTTGGATAACTATACAATTCCAAATGATAGATTTGGGAGAGGCCAGTTATGTATTTGGGATTCAGATTCTTCGGGATCGCAAGAGATGACCGTGAGTTATGTCTCACGCATCCTATATCGACAAGATCCTTGTGCGATTTGGGATGCAGAATTCCAAGAAAGGTAATTTGCCTTATCGACATAGAATTCATTTGTCGAAGGAACAGTCTCCTAAGACACCTCAATAAGTTAAGGAAATTAGACGTATCCCATATGCCTCAGCAGTTGGTAGTATCATGTATGCATTTTTTGCACGAGACCAGACATCTGTTTTGTAGTGGGAGTCGTCAGTAGGTTTCAATCTAACCTAGGATTGGATCATTGGGTGGCTCTAAAACATATTCACATGTATCTTAAGAGAACGAGAAATTATATACTTGTATATTCTGGTGAGGATATGATCCTCAGGGGATATACTAACTCTGATTTTAAAACAGATGTTCATTCTAGTCAACATCTAGATTAGTGTCCATCCTAGGTGGTGGGGCCATTGTATGGAGAAGCTTAAGGAAATCTTATATTGCTAACTATACCATAGAGGCGAAGTATGTAGCAGCTTGCGAAGCAGCTAAATAACCAATTTGGCTCCGGAAGTTCTTGGGAGATCTGGAAGTTGTTCCAGATATTGATAAACCACTCACACTTTATTGCGATATTAGTGGTGCAGTGGCGAATTCCAAAGAACCAATAAGCCACAAAAGGGGAAAGCATATAGAGAGAAAATATCATTTTACCAGGGAGAAAGTGAAAAGCAGAGACATTTTTGTCATGAAGATTGCATCCACAGAGAACCTGAATGATCCGTTTACAAAGACTTTGTCGGCTAAAGTATTTGAAGGTCACCTAGTGGGTCTAGGAATAAATTACATGTCTCATTTGCTCTGGTGCAAGTGGGAGATTGTTGAGATATATGTCCTAGAATGTAAACGGAATTGTTTATTACGAAATAAAAGATGCATTATTCATTTATCAAAATGTTTGATTTAAATCGCTTATTATAAATTATTTTGCTTACCCTTGATTATTAATGTGTTTTCAGACTTAGTGTATGAGTGTCATACACACAAGAATTTAAGTCTGAAGTTAGTAATCTAAAATAGTCCATAGAGAGCAAACAAAGCGGGTACTTGTTTGTGATTTATGTATAGCTACAGTCCTATCTATACTTGTATGGTGACCTTGATTAGGGATCGTCCACATGGTGACATGAGAACGGAAGCACCTTGTATGATACGATCATATAAGACTAGACCCATATAGAATTGAATTTCTTATTATATCTGTTAAATAAAGAAATTCATTTCAATCTACTAGATGGTCATATATGGATTGATCTGAATCCTGAGTGTATTATGAACTCCTGCATGACAGTCTATATCCTTTGATTTACTAAGGTGGGGTTGGCCTAGCAATCCCGACCAATAGATACGTACTTTAGGGATATGGTTTGATGTGTAGCTGGGAACGTTTTACATTGACATGGAGTTCACTCATTCTTACGAGATCTAGAGGAGTATCTTTTTATGTAAAACGTTCCCAACTACAATCCAAACCAGGTCCCCAAAGTACGTAGCTATTGGTCGGGACAGTTATACTAACCCCACTTTAGAAAATCAAAGGACATAGCCTGCCATGAAGAAGTTCGCAATACACTCAGATTCAGATCAATCCATATATGACCATCTAGTAGATTGAAATGAATTTCTTTATTTAACGGATATAATAATAAATTCATTTCAATCTGGGTCCAGTCCTATATGATCGTATCATATAAGATGAATTCATTCTCTTGTCACCACGTGGACGTTCCCGGATCAAGGTCACCATACAAGTATAGAATGGACCGCATCTATAGACAAACCACAAAGAAAGTACCCGTTTTGTTTACTCTCTATGGACTATTTTAGACTACTAACTTCATACTTAAATCCTATTGTGTATGACACTCATACACTAAGTCTGAAGGCATATGAGTAATCAAGGGTAAACTAGACAATTATAATATGCGATTTAAATAAAAAAAATTGATAAATGAATAATGCATCTTTTATTGGATAAATTATAATAAAGACTTTGCAACATTTTCCTCAGCACTGGGCTTACGAGGATCCATAAGCATGGACTCATAGTGGGTGAGCTCATTAAGCAGTTGGGTCAAAGTAAAAGTCAACTTTTTCATAACACAGTTGTTTTTAAACTGTAGAAAAATCTTTAAAAGAGTTTCCATAATCATGGTCACCTGGCTCCGCTCGTCAATACGAGTGTCATGGGTTTCAGTTGTATTGAGGTAGGTCATCATCCTCAAGACCCCATCTCAGACTGATGTCTCATCCTTCATCTTAATAGTCATCGTTGAGACCATGGCCTCATAACGTTGATGCTCTGAAGGTTGCCCGAACATGCCCTGCAATGAATCCATCATCTGAGATGTTGTAGCCATAGGTTCATGCTTAGCAGCAAGAACCTCGGACATCCATGCTAGCAAGTAGCAACGGGCATTCTCATTCATCGTGGCCCATTTTTTGTAGGCATCACGCACAGTTTGCCATTATTTCTGGCCGGCTCGGGAGGACACTCCTCTGTCATGACAAACTTTAGGTCTTCACAGATTTTCCATTTAACATAGTTTTCTCCCGTCAATTTATCATTAGACAAAATGGAAATAATTGGAGAAATCATGGCTGAAAAAATAAACATGCATTTAATATTCATTTATTGCATATTAAATTTGATCAAAGCTAGAAATCGAAAAATGAGATTTCTGTAAAGAATAACGATAGTTGTAGTTTGACAGTAGTATTAAGTATCTAGTAAAACTCTTACAAAACAAGAACAAGGAATTGTCACTCAATCAAGAATTCAAGAGGTATCATGCATGAAATGGATATTAGGATAAGAAGAAGAGTAATGCATACTTATGAGCTTTATAAATAGAGTACCTTCTATAGAAACAAGAGCTATTTTATTTGGTGAATATTTTTCCACACTTATTGATGAAATATGAGCAAACTTATATACACAACTAGGGAGAGCTATTTATGGTAGAGAATATGAAATATGCTGGAATTATGCAGCACTTACAGAGGGAAAGATATTGAATTGATTGTGCTTGATTTTGGGCTAGAGGAGTGCTGTTCAATCTTGGCCTTGATTCTTGCTAGCTGTCTTGATGCGCCCCCGTAAGATGGTACTTCCATCGGCAAGCCCAATCTTGGCTCGTAACAGTTCTGTGCGCTGTCTGGATAATGGTTTGGTTAGTAGGTCTGCCAGTTGATCCTGTGTGTGAACATGTCGAACTTGTAGATTGCCATTTTGCACAAGATCATGGACAAAATGAAGATCTATCTGGATATGTTTCATGCGGGAATGTTGGTCTGGATTGATACTGAGATACATTGCACTGAGGTTGTCACACAGTAGTAATGGGGCAGTGGTGAGGGGAAATCTGAGCTCATAAAGTAAGGCCGAAATCCACATTATCTCAGATGTTGCATTGGAAAGTGCTCGGTATTCTGCTTCTGTGCTAGATCTGGCGACAGCTCGTTGTTTCTTTGAGCTCCATGATATGGGATTGGGGCCTAGGAAGCTAATGTATGCATATGTGGAGGTGCGATCATCAATATTTCTGGCCCAATCTGTGTCAGAATAGGTAACAAAAGCTGTAGACCCAGATTTTTGAATCTGTATACCATGAAACATAGTTTTCTTCAAATACCGAAGGAGTCGTTTAGTGGCTGTGATGTGAGTAGTGGTAGGCTTATGCATGAATTAAGACAGCTTATTTACTGCAAATGAGATATCCGGACGTGTCAAGGAGAGATACTGCAAGCTGCCAATAATTTTTCGGTAGTCGGTGCTGTCCACAACAACTGTTGCATCAAGTAACTTGAGAGGTTGAGTCGTGGAGAGCGGTGTGGAGACAACTTTGGCACCACTCATGTTAGTGGTGGATAATAGATCGTAAATGTACTTGTGTTGGGAGAGGAAAAGACCTGATTTTGTTGGAGCAACTTCGACACCTAAGAAGTAATGAAGTAATCCCATATCTTTGAGAGAGAAACGGTCACCCAGCTGCTTTATAATTGAAGCCACAAAATGTCTGTTATTACCTCTGATCACAAGGTCATCAACATATACCAAGAAGTAACAAATGATGTTTGATTTTTTATAAATAAATAAAGAAGAATATGCTTTAGAATTGTCAAAACCCAACGTGTGCAGAACATTTTTCAGAGTGGTATACCAAGCCCGCGGAGCCTGTTTGAGCCCATATATTGCTTTGTGGAGACGACATACATAATTTGGTTTAGAGAAGTCTTTGAATCTATGGGGTTGGATCATAAATACAGTCTCAGATAATTCACCATGTAAGAAAGCATTATTAACATCCATTTGTCGTAACTCTCACCCATTAATTACAGCAATAGAGATGACAGTTCGAATTGTAACTGGTTTAACCACATGACTAAATGTGTCTTTATAATCAAGGTTAGGGCGCTGATTGTACCCTTTTGCAACCAATCGAGCTTTGAATCGCTCTATGGAGCCATCAAATTTTCAGTTTACACGAAACACCCATTTGCAGCCTACCAAGTTGCAATTTGGTGGGGGTGGGACTAAATCCCAAATGTTGTGTTTCATGAGAGCAGTTATCTCATTTGACATAGCATCTCTCCACTGTGGATGAGTTAAAGCTTGACTCACATAGGTTGGCTCAAGAAGTTCCGGAAGCGGGTGGGTAGTCACTGAATTTAGTTGCTTGGGTTTAAAGATTTTGTTCATGGATCGAGTGGTCATGGAATGAGTCCGGTGGACAGGTGGCTGCAATAGATTATAAACAGCCGGTTGTTGAGAGAATGTGGTAGGTGTTAAAGCTTGTGAGACAGAGGGAGTTTGGGAATCCAGAGTGTGAGGTTCACGGGTACAGGGATTCGGGTTTGAGCTTGAGAGGGAGTCCGAGTTTAAGGAGGTGGATGCGAGATTGACAGGAGAAGATTGAGAATAGATGTGAGTGGAGTTAGAGAGATTACCTGAGGAGTCGGTGTTCACAGCGGCTATACCTTCGGGATTCGTGGATGTAGAGGAGAGATCTGACGGTGTCGACCAAAGCACTGTTGTGGCTGCGGCATCAGAAAACAGAGGGTGGTGTTGATGTGTGGATGATAGTTTGTGAAGATCGGCAGTGGGTACTGAGGGACTTATAGGTTCATCGAATAAGACATGCCGAGAGATGTAGATT
The DNA here is from genome assembly GCA_019454045.1 of Zanthoxylum bungeanum. Classification (NCBI taxonomy): domain Eukaryota; kingdom Viridiplantae; phylum Streptophyta; class Magnoliopsida; order Sapindales; family Rutaceae; genus Zanthoxylum; species Zanthoxylum bungeanum. The sequence goes on from SKCR01031920.1 coordinate 58,533, forward strand.
TTTTTGGTTTTGAGATCTAGACATTTGTATGCACTTTGAGTGGGAGCATACCCGAGAAATACACAAGGTGTAGATTTTGGCTGTATTTTGTGAGTGTTGTAGGGCCGAGTGAGTGGGTAACAAAGACACCCAAATTTTCTCAATTTGAGATAATTTGGTTTTTGACCAAATAAAGCTTCAAAGGGAGAAAGGTTATTTAGAATAGGAGTTGGCTGCCTGTTGATTAAATAAGAGGCTGTTTGAAAAGCATGAGGCCAATAGGATAAAAGGAGCGATGTATCATGAATTAAGGTGAGTCCTGTTTCAACTAGATGACGATGACGACGTTCGGAGACACCATTTTATTGTAGAGTATGTGGGGCAGTGGTATAATGAGCAATGCCATGGAGGGACAAGAATAATTTTAAGGCAATGAATTCTCCATCATTATCAGAGTAGAAGTTTTTGATTTTGGTTCCAAATCGTTTTTCAACAAGGTTTTTATAATGAGGAAAGATAATGGAAACCCCAGATTTGGTGTTCATTGGATATAACCAAATGTATTTTGTGAAATGATCAACCATGATAAGATAATAACGAGAGCCATCAATTCCAGTATAGTGAGCAGGCCCCCGGACATCAGCATAAATTAATTCAAGCGGTGCATGACTACGAAGACTGGTGGAATAAAATGGTTACTGATGTGCTTTATTGATTGAACATGAGCTACATAAACTAGAACTGTGTTCTGTTTTCACAATGGGAAGGGGAAATTTTTTGACTAGATGTTGAACTACTCGATGAGATGGATGACCAAGACGTTTGTGCCACCCAACAAAAGAGGTTCGCTCATGCACATTAGCAGTTATTTTTTAGGAAGAAGACATCATGGACTGTGGGAAGGTATAGACGCCATGTTCACAGACTCCTCGAAGTAGATTCGCCCCCGTGATTTTGTCATACACAATGAAATGAAATGGGTGAAATTCAACAATAACATTATTTTGTTTAGCAAAATGATGAATAGAAATTAAATTCTTGGAAAGGTTTGGAACACAAAGAGTATCATGTAAAGTAAATATATGTGCGGATGTGGGTAACTGTAAAGAACCAATGTGAGAGACAGGTAAACCTGAACCATCACCGAGAATAACTTCATCAGTGCCATCATATTCAGAGTGATTTGATAAATTTGTAAGATCACCCGTTATATGGTGAGATGCTGCAGAGTCCATGAGCCATGGTTTGTCTTTACCCGAATTAGAAGTGATGCAGTTGGCAGTGAAATTAGTGGATTGGAGTTGAGGACAAGACTTTACAGTGTGTCCCATGTGTTCACAGAATTGACAGCGAGGAGTGTATCGCTTTTGACTGTTTTGTGAGCGCCCAGGCCCATAACTGGGGCGACGACCATCACGTGAAGGACCTGTGGGTTGTCGGGCTGGGCTTTGGCCTTGAGGACGTTGGGTCCCATAGGACCGAAAGGATTTTTGTGAGGGTTCATGGCCATTGAAGGCTTTTCCTTTCATGGTGGAATTGGCAGTCATGACCATCTGTTGAGAGGCAGTTTCCAGACGCCTCAGATATGATTCATGGCCAACTAAGAGATCGTGCAACTCTTCAAACATCAAGGACTTCTCTCTTGCTCGAATCGACGCAGAGATTTCACGGAAGTCTGGCCCTAAGCCGTTGAGGACATAAAGGGTTAAATCGTCATCGGAGATGGGATGATCAATAATGGTGATTTCATCGACCAATGTTTTGACTGCATGGAGATAGTCGGTGATTGATCTATCATTGCGTCGAATTAAGGTAAGTTCTTCCTTTAATTGCATAGCCCGAGTGCGAGATCGACTGGCGTACAGAGTGTTGAGCTTTTGCCATGCTGCATGTGAGGTCTTTGCTGCAGCAATGAGTGGGGTGATGGATGGAGAGGTGGAGGCTAGAAGAGCACTCAAAATGAGTTTGTCCTGTCGGATCCAGTGTGTCTTGCGTAGTGTATCAGCGGCCGTGCCGGTGGAGGTTGGACACAGGGCAGTCCCTTCAACATAGTCTATTAAATCGTAACCAATGAGGAGAGCTTCAAATTGGGCACGCCATTGAGGGTAAGTGGAGGGTGTTAATTTTTCATTGATGTGGTTGTTGATGTTGAGGGAAATGAGTTGCGGCTGTGGTTGGGTATTGTTAGTAACAGGTGGATTTTGATCGGTGGAGGAGGAAGACATGGCTACAGGTTGGATCGGTGGTTCGTTAGAGGCTGACTCTCCTGATACCATATAGAAACAAGAGCTATTTTATTTGGTGAATATTTTTCCACACTTATTGATGAAATATGAGCCAACTTATATACACAAATAGGGAGAGCTATTTATGGTAGAGAATATGAAATATGCTGGAATTATGTAGCAGTTACAGAGGGAAAGATATTGAATTGATTGAGCTTGATTTTGGGCTAGAGAAGTGTTGTTCAATCTTGGCCTTGATTCTTGCTAGCTGTCTTGATACCTTCTACGTATGATACAATTGATGGAGCTAAGTAGAGAATGAGTATGTAGAATGTTATAAGTTGGTGACCTAAGAAATAGCATGTGAATTATGTAACTTGTAATAGGATGTCCAGTATCGAGAATTTCATATCTTGACAGACTCTAGGATTTCATTTTTAAAGAGGATTCGAGGACGAATCATATTTAAGAGGGAAAAATTTATAACATCTGGTGAACCTGACGACTTGTACGTTACCAGAGTCTGACGACAATTACAATTCGGAAGCATAATACTTAATATAAATCATGTTGGAGCAAGTAAGTGCTCATAAAATGGAATTTGGGACATTCAGAAGATTCCTTGAAATTTCGACGCGGAACTTAGTTTACGGCCCATCTTAAAAATCTTTAGTAATCGGGCCGTAAATTTTTGATACGATCTCTGATTTTTATGAACTTTATATAATCGGAAAGCGGAGACCAATACCCACAACTTTTACTTTGAATATTTTTCCAAATTCGAATTAGAAATGGGTCAAAATTCATAATTACTGCAACTGTTATAGTAATTTCGAGAATTAACTAGAATTAGATGATGTGGCATCATCTCAACCATTCTTTTCATCACAAAAATCAGCCTCTATTTATCTATAAATATTGCACTATTCACTCATCTCTTCTAAGCTCAAAAACGTGTATCATCAAGAAGAATGCTTCAATTTTCTTCTTCTCTCTCAAGCTATTCTAAGTGCAATAAATGATGATTCTCAAGCTCCTAGCACAAAAAGTAAGCTTCTAACTCCCCTTATTTCTTTATTTATCAGTTTTGGACAAGGAAACTAGAGCCCCAATTCGCACTTTAGAAGTTGACATTGCTTAATTGACTTTGATTAAGTTCTTTACAAGTATTTTTTAGAGTAATATGATAGTATAAACATGTAATGAGGATCATATGTTATGAATATGTTGAGGAAATTATTCTTTGTGAATTGATGATTCTTGATGTTGGTTTGTGTTGGATTAATGAGGTGAAATGGATTGTGTGTGGTGTTTTAGTATAGAAGTGTTATTAATACTTTTGGGTAAACTAGATGATGGGAAGAAAAATTGGGAACCTGAGAAAAAAGGTTTGCGTCGCGACATAAATACTTGCGCGTAGTGATGCGTAATGGAAAATGATGCAGATTAATTTCTGGACTGTCCGCATCACGACGTTCAAGGACTTACACGTCGCGACTCGAACTGAAAATTTTCAAATATCAGTTTCTGGAATTATGCGTGTTGCAACGCGCAAGGCCTTACGTAGCGACGCGAGATCAGAATTTTCCCCAAATTAGTTCTAATTCATTCCAATTCCACTCTAGCGTGTTAGAGGTTACCACAAGGGTCTCGTATCGACTCGTATGCATACAATACACCACAATATACGTATGTTATGCCTGAAAGTGATAGCAAGTATTTAAATCGATAAATTTAGTTTAATTCCATATTACACTCCTCAATTTATTTTCTAATCAGAGTTATCAAATAGGAGTTATCGCAAGAACCATAAAACCTTTTGGTGAAATGACGTTATGCTAGCGGAACTCCAAATCAGTGAGTGGACATTCTCTTTCTAAGTTTATTTTTCATTCATATTGTTTTAAGTAAAGACTTACTTTTCAGCATATATGGCGTTAGCCAGATTTACTTTCAGTTATTTTAAGAAAAAACATGTTTAAGAAAGCTTTGATTTAATTAGCCTGAGTTTTGTGATTTTTCGAGGCATGGTGGAAAAACTCACTTCAGTATGTAACTTTATACAGTCATGGAATTGACAGATGACATGTGCACATGTAGAGGACTGATGGGATGATGATACGTAACTCCCCCAGATCCTAGTTCAGGACTAAGAATGACATATGTCCCTAGATCCTATATTTAGAGTTTGGATGGTAACATAGATCCGCACCCTCAGTTCTAGTTAAGTGGCTTGGGGGACGGCGATATGTAACGCCCCAAAACCAAAACCACTAGATTCAAGGATAGGTAGTGCCATGCTTTGGAGAACGGTGATACGTAACACCCCAATTTCATGGATTTTCACTCATGACTCTAGTTAGGCATATGGGGGGACAGCGATACGTAACGCCCCCATACATCAGGTTTTTCAGATATAGAGATATTTCAGAAATAGTTTTCAGAACAGATCATTTAGATACATGTTTTCATAACCATATTTTCAAAAGCAGATTTTAGAAAAGTTTTCCAGGAAGAAAGTTGTCTTCAAGTAATAGAAGAGATTTCAAGAAAGATGATTTTAGATGAAATTGATTTTAGAATCATGGATTCCCAAAAGCACTTTTAGTACTACTATTAAACTGTCCACTAACTTAGATCGTTCAAACGGTCTAACCCCACCCTCACTCCCAGTTTCTCTATTTTGCAGGTACTCCCTGAGGACGAGCTCGAGAGGATGGATACTTATAGCAGTCACTAGAGGGTTTGGTCCACAAGGTCGAGTCAGAATTCAGTTCAGATAGCGTTAGAGAATGTTATGTAGCATATAGTTTGCTTAGTAAAGAATATGCATGTAACGAGTTATAAGTGTATATTACTAAAGTTGTTATGTATAGTGAATTTGAGTATTTAGTTAGAAAAGTATTATGCATTCATGAGGTTGAGTTGGGCATCGGTCTCATGCATAAGTTCATACATGTGATGAGTTAATATTGTTAAAAAGTCAGAGGCTAAGAGGAATAGTACGGCCTATTCCCTGCTGGTAGCATCACCTAGATTGGGGATGTTACTTTAGGTCTCCACTCAACCTTAGCATTTTCTTTCTCCATGAACTTTAAGTTTGTGGCCCTCTTTTCTTTTTTTGTCCCTATCGACTTGCAATTTCACTTGATCATGGTGGACTTGCTTAGGTGTCAATGGGTATAAAGTAATGGACTTCCTTTATGTTGGAATGTGATCCTATTCTTATGCCCATCATATTGGAGTTGGTGTTTGGAGCGTCAATCTGAATAGTATATTGTACATTATATTTTATTATTTATTAATAAAAATAACTATATTTTCATTTAAACCTTGTTAATAGCAATTATTATGTCATAATGCATATTAGTTTGATATATAAATATGCTTAGAGTGACATCGACCTTAGAATAGTCATTTAATAATATTTGACACTATGTGGTCTGATATTGGGATAATATTACTATTATAAACTATTCTAAAAGTAAATATTCATATTCGTCAGTTTTCGAATATGGTTGAATACCTATAACCTAGAAGACTAGCACATGTCGCATATTGAAATTAGAGTTCCAATGGTCTAACTCAATAGACCATGATCAATGGTTTAATAAATGTCAAGTGTAGTCTTAATTAGCTAGCAAGCAACCCCAAGATGATGTGGTATCCAACCGTTTTGTTATGACGAGAATAACAAATATAAGACTCAATCAATAAAACCCAAAGTTAAATTATAAAGATGTGAATGAAGATGAGATAGCTTAATGTGTAAGCAAATAGGTTAAACTTAGATATCTAGTGAAATTTTTTTAACACACTTGATCTTTCTCATATTTTCTTGAACTTTTCTTGGAAACATACTGAAATTTCTTGAACTTTCTATAATTTTTTTTTTTTTTGGTATTATATGATTCAATGACTCAAGAACACTAGATTTACATGAAAGATAAATTAAGAACAAAAGATAAATACCTAACCAAAACTGACCTGAAGAATTGATAACAAACTGAAAAAAGAACTGATGTAAAGATGCAAGATCTAGATCTAGCTATTCAAGATTCAACCAAGATCTTGCAAGACTCAAATAAAATAAATCAATAAACACAATGATTACCAGAATCGAAACTACCAAGAAGAATATTTTTCAAGACTCAACAAGAACACCAAAACAGAAACTGACCACATCTGAAATAATGAAAAGACTTAAAGAAACAACAAGACCAAATCTGAAACAATGAATAAGATAGAAAAAACTGACCTTAGAACCCTTAGCTCTGATACCAAACTGATAAAAACACCATTGTGGAAGCTTTATTTGTACGAAGTCCCAAGAACCTCGAACCCATTTTGTTAAGAAATAAAACCTCTTCAAAATCAAGTCGAACCTTTAGAGAACTTACCTTTAGCAATCCTTATGTATTCTTGAAGTAATTTTGCTAGCGAAGTTTAAAGATGCCACAAAGACTCACTAGTTCTTTGATAAATCTTGTGTCCATTCAATGAAGAAATATAATCTATTTCTCTCATCAATGCATTGACGGCAATATGCTTGATTTTTGCTTGAAAATTATCTATGTTTCATTCATGAGAATTAAGCCTTTAAATAATATTTACAATACTTGTCCAACTAGAAAAAAGAAAATAAATCATAACCTAATTCTAATAGGAAAATAACTACCTAATCCTAATAGGAAACTAACTCCCCACTTGAAGAAAACTACCCTAAATAAGGTAACCAACTAATTTGACAACTAAATAAACACAAATAACTACTAATTAAAATGTGGGCTTTAATGTTCATGGCCCAAACGAAAATTACATGAACATAACATAAAGAAATCAATTTAAACCTAATAATATACCACATACGCATCCTTATAGTTCTTTGGGCTTGCATTGCTTTATTAATAATGAGCTCGTTCTTTAAACACTTGGATCAAGTTGAAACACCTTAAACCCTCTTCTTTATAGCCCACATGACTTGATTCTTCTCCACATGCCATCGTTTCTTTAGTCTTCTTATTTATATGCCTCGTAGTTGGTACAAGGGGAACTTAAAGTGGATCAATTCCATGTTTGGCAATAGGTCCATCTTACTTGATTTGCATCACAATGGGCCGGGTATGGTAACATGGAATTAATCCACTTTCAGTTCCCATTGGACCAATACCCGTACTCGCCCCGTTAAATCGACAGATAGGAAAATTATCACATTACCCGCTACCGGATCCCGTACAGGTCACTATTCACATAGGTATTTTACTTCTATTTTAACGGGAATGTGAATACCCATACATGGCCCGTCCAACCAACAGGTATAAAAATTATCATCTTACCCGCCCTAAGATACCGAGCCCTTGCGAGGATTTTTACCATCATTACCCCTACATAGTATGGCCTAACTCCTTATCCATTAATGGTTAGGGATGACAATTCTCCTTGTCCCGTTCAGGATAAGATTTGTGACATATTTTTACATTCCGATTTAAAAATATGATAGAATAAAAAATATCCCTAAATTTTTAGCATGACGGGACATAAAGCGGGACAATATTATTCATAAGAAGAGTATTAAGAATAGTGTTATTAATCACATGAATAGTAATACAATTTCATAATAACGAGATGGGATAAGTTTTGTCCCAAAAATTTACAAAACGAGATTTTAGATATATTTTTATGTCCCGATTTGAAAATATGAAGGAAAAAAAAATGTCCAGAAATTTTAGCTGGACGATACAAGATTTTTACGGAACGAGATATGACCAAAAAAGGGGGATAATATTGTTTACATGAACGTTGTTACTATTCATGTGAATATTAACATTATTTCAAAAATAAGACGAAATCGGATTTTAACGGACATAACACGATGATTTTTTATTCTAAAAAAAATTACAAGACGAGATCGGTATAATTTTTTGTCCTAAATATATATACAAGATGAGATTATAATTGGCAAATCCTGACCTTACTCGTCTCGTCCAGTCTTGTTCTATTGTCATCCTTATTGCTGACTTGCAATACATACATACGTGAGACGAGTCAATGAGTCACCCAAGAATTTTTCCCATATTTTTATTGTTAAATAAGTAGGTAAAACCGTAAAAATAATGGAGCCTAAATCTTGGCCCATCTACAATACCCTAAATGTATTTCATACTCTTGGTTTAAACATGCAACTTAAATAAATATGAAACTTTTCAAAACATGAAATTAGTTACATATTTATTGATAGAATTTACATATTTAATTATTTAAATTGTATGTTCAATATTAAAAATAAAATGTTCATAGTAACGGTATTTAATACTTGTAGTGGACCTAAATCTTTCAAATATTTGCAAGGTTTTGTATAAAATACACGAGTAGTGTGTAATGTTTTGCAAAATTTAGCCATTTTCAAGGCTATCCTTTACAAATTCCTAACACGTTCCGTATCAATTACACAACAATTTATTTATTCAGTTTTAATGTGAAGTGAATTATTGAAAAAAAAAATTTCTTTTTCGTGCGTGACGCAACGCAATTGTTCGTTCTTCATTTGCATTGTTTCAACTTTCACGTCTCAATTGGCACTTTCATCGATCACTATCTCGTAAGTTTTACATCTTTGTTCAATGTCTCCATTAATTTTTAGTACCCACTTGCTTATTCTGCGGTTGTCAAATCAAATAATACAAATTATTGATTGATTGATTATATAATCGTTGTATTTGTTCTTGTTCCGGATCCGTGTTGATGAATGAATGTATTCATACATATGCTTGATCTGTTGCTTTCATTTGTTCAAGATTTTGCTGATGGGTATTTTAATCTTTGTTATTCCAGAGCTTGATTTTCAGTATGGCATGTACATGTGATATTGGCTGGTTCTTTTGATTATCACTATCATCATTCATCACCCATTCAGGAATCTTATGATAGTTGATTTGTTATTGGATTTTGGGCAATACATAAAAATGCATGTATGTATATGCAATTGCAGTTAGTTGTTCATTGTGTTAGAACTAAGACATGGATCTGCACAGCAATTCTCATTCAGAATCAGGGAAATTAGAACAAATTGTTTCCAAGTTCTTACTGAAGATCCTACATGTTGTACTGGACTCCAGGATTCCTTCTATTCACCGACATGATCGTGTTGGTGATTTATTTTCAGTTTATCGAGTCAAAAAGAGTGATAAGTGGTTCAATTTAGTTCTAGGAGACCGTCCCACTGCTTTAGATAATTTGAACATCTGGCACAGAAGCCTTATGGATCCAATGATAATTGACATAATTCTTGTCCATCAAGCTTCTGGTTCTGTAGCAAGGGCAACTATTGAAACTGTTATTGAGAGATGGGTTGTTCAGTATGAGTCTCCACAGGTTATGACTCGTCAAACTGCTGAAAATTCTGCCTCTTATAAAAAGACTTACAAGAAGTCCATTATACTTTTACGGTCTCTTTACTCCTTTCTAAGGCTTCTCCCAGCATACCGGGTCTTTCGGCATCTCTATTCATCCAGTCAAAATTATGATTTTGATCTTATCTACAAGGTTTCTTCATTTAGCAATCCATTTTCTAGAGCAGATGAGGAAACAATGAAGGAATCCTTTTTTGTCCCTGTTGAGGCCCTTCCTGGCCGCCTGTGTGTATCTCTAACTTATCGTCCTACACTATCTAATTTCAATCTTGAGCCTTCAACAGCTTTGCCTCCAAAGATTATAACAGATTATGTTGGTAGCCCCTCCGCTGACCCAATAAGGTCTTTTCCATCTTCAGAAAAGGGTGTTCATGCAACATCCTTTCCTTTGAGAGGAATAACACCTTCTTGCACACCTTTTCAGCATCCACATAGCTGGACAAGTGGTTTTCACAAACCAGTTCCTTTTACTCAGAATCAACATGTTCGAGGATCTCCACCTGCACATCGCACATCTCCTTTATCAGATGATTTTTCGTCTTCTCCAACTGATAATTATGGTCACATAGCTCAAAATAATAGAATATCAGCTCATCGAAAAGTTACCAGTCATGATGAATATCAGCTTTCACCTCCATTTTCACCATCTTACTTCTCTCCCCCAACATACTCCAATTGTAATATCATGCAAACTCGTATACGTTCTGAGACCGCCCCTGTAACTATTCCATCTCCAATTACTGGCAGAAGTTTTAGATCCTTTTCTCCAAACTTTTCTGATCCAAATAAACATTCTCTTCCACCTTTCTCTCCTAGAAGTACAAAATATGATCCTTCATCAGAGGAGTCTCCCTCAGGAAGTCACTCAATCTCATACAGGAGAACAGAATCTCTAGGGGCTAGGGAGTCACAGTTTGGTGCGGTGAATCATTATTCTGGGCAGAAGGTAGTTTTTCTTTATATGTTCTTGGCATACAATAGCCTTTCCTTTTTCTCCTGAATCTCTTGTATGTGCTTTATTGCTGGCTAATGGGACCAATTTATTATTTGTTTTGCAGTTGACCAGAGATAGTAAAGATGATTCTGGGAGGTTCTCAGGAATGTTATCTTCTAGTGGCTCACCACGTTTTGGATTTTCTAGAAGTTCTGGTAGATTATCTTTTCAAGATGACATGGATGATTGTGACTTCTCATGTCCGTTTGATGTAGATGATGTTGATACATCAAGTTTCCCAGCCAGGTAATTTAGTTTAACAGATTTTCCTAACTAAATGGAGATATGACTGTTGTCATGGTTATGAATGTAAAGGGTCAATTTATTTTGGTAACATTGTTTCCTTTATCATCATTTTCACTATAACCTGCATTTGTAGTTTTCAAATTCTTGACATGCTTGGTGATATATAAAATACCTATCCTTAAGGAGAAACTCAATATTTTACTTCCTTTAGTTTGGTCTGTTGGTTCAAGTTGAAAAGGATATAGACATGTTGTCATAGTTTGTTCTCGCCTTCCTCCAAAGCACCTTCTTTAGGGGGAAAAATTAAGAAATAGAAAAAGAAAAGAAAAAAGGGTCAAATTTACTTGACATCTTTTGTTGGAGCAATCCATTAATTATTCACTATCCGTAATTATGCTAGTAGCGATGTTTTTAATTTGGGGATTTGATTGTTTTTTTTGGTTTGCTTCATGGCTCTATGATGCTCATACTAGTAATGTGAAAATAGAACTAGGGCACAAAGTCAAGAAGTACAATTTTTTTCTTAAGGTTGACTTCACCAGTCTCATCTCAAAGCTTACGTTACCCTAGAGTTAGGCCTTCAGTCAGTAATTCATAGACTTCTAAACATATTTATATAAGAGGTAGAAGAATGAACCCAATTTTTTTTAAAAATTTTCAAAAGCCAAGCTAATCTTAACTGGCTTGTTTTATTTTTTCACTTTTTGTGGCTGCATGCCGGATTTAATTATTTTATGATCTATATTGTTGCTATATTATGCTTTATAAAGTGTTCTCGGCTTTATTGGTCTATCGATACACAGACTAATATTTTGATTAGTCACTCTTTCTCGTTATTGTGTTCTGGTTTGCATTGCTCCTCCGTTCTTTTACAACTAATATCAATCTTTGTTACAAAAAATGGACTATGTGATGTATGCCATGTAAAATATGGTTCTTGATTGTGGGGGCTACTGACTCTTTAAACTATTTTGTGGATGATAGTTTACTTTTGTGTTAGCTCTTAATAAGGCTTCAGTAGTTTGTGATGAGAAGCTGAAATTCAGTTATGGGTGTTTAGATAAATCTAGCTCTGTAATTTTGGCCCACTTCAGTGATTGACTACAGATGATTCCAAATGCCTTACAACAGAAACGCAATGCTTGTTATCTAAACCATGTTAGCTTTCATTGTCTAGGAGTTCTTTTCTTATTGATGTACATGTAATTCTCACTGTTATGTCATCTAGTGTTTCTTCTCTGATTGATGTTCAGTCTTCTTTATTCGTTATCATTCTATGTGCTACAACCACTTTGGATGATCTGTCATGTTCGGCTCTATCTATCAATTTACTTCTTGTGTGGCTGCATGTTGCCAAACAATCTTCAATGGATGCGGCTACATTCTGTTTGGTCACTTTAATTATCTTTATCAATAACAAATGATTAGATTTCCTTGGAACTAGTTAATATTTTGCTTTTCATTTGCTTTATTACTTCAAGCAATTCAAATCAATTACAAAAGTCGCACATAGGGTTCTTGTTTTAAGCTGGCAGCTGCAATACTCTCTTCTTTTCCAGAGCATAATTAATGTAATTGATATTGTCTTGTATTTTCTCCTCGCTTATATTCCTGTTGTTTTTATTTGGTTCTACAGTGAGCGCCTTGATGAGAAAAAAGCTTCAGAATTCGCTTCCCAGTCACTGCCAGTGGGTAGAAAATCACAAGACGCAGCTGTTGGTATTCTTGTGCACATGCTGAGGACAGCACCTCCTTTGTGTCAAGATCCTAGTTACTCCTCTCACTCTTTAAGGGGTGAACTTGATGAAGGGGTTAGTACAGCTTCTGGATTCTTTTTGCCTCGAAGAACAGTAGATGCCCTGGAAGAGCTTAAGAGTTATAGAGAAATGAAAGACCTGTTACTCTCCAAGAGCGGGACTCGGGTGATTAGCAGGGAAGAGGCATGAACTTAATAACTACTCCTGCGGCTAACAGAATCTGAGCTTCTTGAATAGCAGGAACTAATTTTTCCAACGGATAGTACTGAACACAATAGCCATGTTTTTAGTTTCTACTGTGAAGATTAACAGATTGTGTATATGATCATGACTTGAAAAACTGCTTAAAATATTTGGATTTTCATTGGAATTTCAATGCATTAATGTCATAAAAGTAGTCTGAACTTTAAATTGCTAATTTGCTTATTAGCTTTTTCTTTGAGGGGAATCCGTTGGGGGTTGATAAATGATCATAAAGCCTTCTTTTTTTTTTCTATGAATTAAATTTATAATTATAATAACTTAGTAATTATTTACTTATTTTATTTATTTATTGAGCGAATCCCAAAAACCATAGATCACGATTTTGTAAGAACAAAACCCTTCTTATATCAAGTTAGACTCCAATAGACCTATTCTTAAACACTTTTTTATTTCTTGTTAGAACCTTGAACCCGTTTTATTAGGAAACAAAACTTCTCCAAGATTTAATCAAATCTCTAGAGAACCTCCTCTAGCAATCCTTATTTATTCTTAAAGCAATTTTGCTAGCAAAGTTTAAAGACGTCACAAAGAATCGCTAGTTTTTTATAAGTCTTGATAAGGGTTCAATAAAGAACCAAAAAAGAATTCACTCACATACACTTGAGTGTTAAACGCCAATGGTTATTCTTTATTCAAATTTCATTGTTCAAATTACAAGGTAATGACACCTTTAAGTATGCCCATTGTAAAATCCTAAGTTAACTTAAATAATGAAATTTAATTAAACTAAAATATTTAAAAATAATCCTAATTGAACTAATGAGACTAAATCTTAAGCTAAATAAGACTCATAATTTTATGCATGAACTTTTAAAATAACATTAAAGCTCAGCCCATCACTTATATATAAAATAAAATTAAAAACATGTAACCTAAAACTGTAGGGATTTATTTCAATTGACTTTTGAATAGGAAGGAGTCTGAATATGTCTTTGAGTTAAATTACAAAGTTGTAGATCTTTGAGTATTCTTTCTAACGCAACTTGAATCACTAAAATCAGACATCAGATGCGAAAGTGATGGCCAAAATATAAAAACCGCGCAAATACTACCGTCATTACCTTGATGGTTTTCTCTTGAAACTCTTTAGTGGAATTTGACCAAAAACATCTTTCTTGATGTATTTTGAGTATTTTGGGCTTTTTAAAATTTTGAAACTCTGTATTTTAGATTTGGATAATGCCTAATTCTCATACCTTGGATCACATCATTTCCTCTCTCATCGAAAGGATTCGTATTCAAATCCAAACCATAAATTGAGAACAACCGAAACTTTTCTTTTTTATTGATTTTGATATTTTATTGATTCAAGAACTATTTAAATACTCTTAAATAACAAGAACACAAAAGAAAATTGAAAAAATTGAAAATGATATTTTTTATCTTTTTTTTTTTAACTCAAACATGCAAAAAACTCACAAACATGCAAGAATAACTTAAAACCTTAAATAAGACCAAAAAAGACTAATAAACTTGACAAAATTGAAAAAAAAAATGAACATAAATTTTTTATTTTTGGATTTTTGTAATCTTTTAACTCAAATAAACACAAAATACTCTAATAAAGATACAAGATTTAAGATTAATTGAAGCAAAGAAACGACTAGGATTTAAAAAGAATATAAAAACAGAAACTTAACCTAATACACAACAAAAAGATCCTAAAAAAAAGCAATTAAAGATAGAAAAATCCTACCTTGGAACCCTAAGTTCTAGATACCAACTGACGGAAACCACCATAGGATTGAATTCCTAGGCAACCCCATGTAATTGAGTAAACCACAAGAACTGTGAATCACGATTTTAGAAGAATAAAACTCTTACAATATCAAGTTAGACCCCCAAGAGACTTGTTCTTAAAAACCTTTCTTTATTTCTTATCAGAACCTTGAATCCGTTTTGTTATGAAATAAAACTTCTTCAAGATCTAGTCAAACCTCTAGAGAACCTATCTCTAGCAATCCTTCTGTATTCTTGAAACAATATTGCTAGTGAAGTTTAAAGACACCATAAAGAATCTCTAGTTCTTTGATAAGGATTCAATAAAGAACCAATAATGAATCCACTCTCTCACACACTTGAGTGTTAAACCCGAATGACTATTCTTTATTCAAAATTTTCAGTTCAAATTATAAGATAAATGCACCTTTAAATAGACCCATTATAAAATCTTAAATCAATTTTTTGTAATTGAATTGTTTATTGTTTAATACAATATTAATTATTTTTAATTTATAATTCTCACACACTCGTAAGTGTTCCAACAATCGATTAATTAATTTTTGTTGAGAAAAATAGAAGATGAATTATTAATTAAAAGGGAAATTGTTTACTTAAATTAAATAACTTGTTAGTGGAAAGGGACATGGTAATGGTAGCTTAATTTTTTGTAAGGTTTTGGGAAAATAAAAAATAGTGATTCGTTTGATGAGATATGTTAATGTGAAAATGAATCCAATAATAGAGATCTCTGGATGACCTGTGTTTGTTTTTTCATTTATTATTAGTCTATTTAAGTAATTTCCTTGATATGATTCCTCTATTATTCAAAAGTGTTATATATATATTTTAATGGGAGAAGTTCTTTTTAAATTTTTATGTCATTGAGTTATGTAACTTAACTCCCTCTAGTTTGAAGTTGTAATATATTTTTATAGCTGATCCAAAATCTGGACAACGAAAGAGGAATATATTACGTCTTGATAATCAATATAGAACTAGTCGAATATCTTATAACACAAATTATTCTTCTTTATTATTTGATTATAATTTGCATAAAGATTTTAGAATTAAGAAAGTAATTATTTTAAGAGAAGCTCAAATTTTAAATTTTTGAGGATAGGGATTATAAAATTTTACTTTTAATAATTAAATTATATAAAATACTTTTATTAACGACGAGACAACTAATTTTTTTTTATCATATATAAATATTAATAATCAACAACATTCTGACCCACCTATAGCCCTATTTTTTTTTTTTTAATAAATAATTGTCAATGGTCATAGTATGTTATGGTTGTTAAAACGTGAAAATGACATTGCCCTTGGAGAATATAAGAGTATGACTTTGGATAAATGAAAAGAAATTTTAATAGGGATGAGGGAGTAGGGAGTAATTTGATCATAAAGAAAAACAAACTTATTAAATTATTATTAAATGTGTTTAATGATTGATAAAGTAGGCGGATGTAGAATAATAAAACACAGATAAATATATCCAGGGATAAAGATATTCTTACTCGTATAAATTTTCAATTAAATTTTAATTTTTTAATTTAGTAAGTATTGACACGTTATTCTTAGTCCGTTAATCAAATCGGAAGCCACTCATGTAATTTAACGGACTATGACTAATGAGATGACATTTACTCATTTATAGGATTAAATTATATATAAAAAAGTAAAAACAAAATTCTTTTAGGACTTGATTGTGAAATAATCACACATGTTACTTTTTAAGTTATTATGACTAATAAAATAATACTTACTTATTTATATGATTAAATTATATAAAAAAAATAAAACTTATATAATTAAAAATTAATCATTTTCTCATAAATAAATGGTACTAAAGGCGGGATGGTCTAGGCGTCGTGTGTAGTCCTTAAGGGGCGTGACTTGATAGTATAGGGTTCAAGATCTGATCTTCAAGTCTTGGGTTCGAATCTAGAGAATGTGTTTCTTATAAAAAATTGAGACAGTCAGAGATTTTATATATTTCACGTAAATTCGAAATAAATGATTTGATTGTAATATTTCTAATGATTTAAAAAAAAAAAAAAGTTTCGGCTTAGGTATTAATTTATTAACAAAATTAAATGTACCATGTGAGAAAGAAACAGATAAGCTGAAGCCGGCTGCATTAAATAGTAGATAATAAAGAAAAGAAATTGGTTGGTTGGTTAGTTTTAGGCTATCACGGAGTATCACCTATCATTTGGAAAAAAGATAATGAGCATGACTTCAGATTTAGAAAATAAAACAAACAGAGCAAGTGGTCATGGAAATGGACCTCCAATCCAATCAGAAGTCCGCCGGATTTGGAATGAAATATTATATTAAATAAAAATTTTAATTTGAATTTCTGATGGTTATTTGTTTTGAAAAAATCTGATCAAAATTTAATATGATTTTTTATCTCGATTCAAAAATTTAATTTCGAGCCAATCAACTTATCAACAGCTACCAGAGATTTTAATTTTTTTTAAAAAAAAAAAAAAAAAAGAGAGAGAGAGAGAGATAATATCATAATAAGCATGAACATGATGAGAATCAGCTCAGATTTAGAAAAGAGAGCAGAGCAAGTGGTCATGGACATGTACCTCAAGACCGAGGAGGAAGAAGGCGGCCGTATGAGATTTGAGATGAAAAATCATATCAAATAAAAATTTTGATTTGGATTTCGGACAATTATTTGTATAAAAAAGATTAGACAAGAATTTGATATTAATTTTCCTCTCGATTTAAAAAACTAATCAGGATTTAAGATAATTTTTTCATGAACTCTAATCGGGATTGGACAAGACTGAGACAGTATCAGTGGCAGTGTCATGAATTAAACTCAGGAGATGTTGAATTCTAACAATAACACAGTTTGAATTTTTTTAAAGTAAATAGAAAATTTAGCTTTGCTTGTGGAGTTCTTGTAACATCCCGTCCGAAGCCAGGATGTTACTGACATGAGACAGGAAACTCATCTCCATAAGTCTCTGATGCTACTAAAATTTTGGCATGACCTTTACTAAAAATCATGAAATCTAGATCAAGTCCAGCACCTCGAGGTGTCCTGATAATACATTCAAAACAATCAGTCTCAACTCATATTCAAAAAGGCCTCCGACCCAATAAATCTCAACTGATATGTAAATAGGCCTCCGGCCTGACATTAGATAGATAACTACAAACTACTACGTGCTCAGCACGATTAAAATTACACATATGATACAAAGAAATAAAACTAAGGTCCTGAGGGCGCATATTGTTGGACAATTATGACCCATAACGTCACTATTTGTACAGATCATGATGTTGTTGTACAAATTAACTATGTGACAAAGGAGATTGCACTCTTATCATTTGTGATTAGATCACTTAGATGTATAAATGATAGGAGGTCCCTATGATTTGTTCCTAGACGGAGAATGATATGAGACAGTATCAGTCCACGAAGGATAAATCATTAAATATCCATAGTCAGAGCATTGTCGAGATTGGACATCGATAAATGCGTAAAAGACTAGTATTACACTTGTGCGCGTTGTGAGGGCACAACGACATAGTTCTCATATATTTGGGTATAGGATACTCATGCAAGTGTAATAGGAGGTCGTGTTTTACAGATGGTACGGGAAACAGCTTCGCTCTGGATAGACCCCCTCGGAATTCTATTGGTAGTATGACTATGTGTCTATGGAAGTCCGAAATCAGGGTATGTGTATTTGGTCTTAACCTGAGACTTGCACCGCTAATACTTGCGATAATCAATATACTTTGGTTGCGGTCGTCCAGGGCTTTAACAGGTTATGTGTACGCCTATGCTGGGTATATTGAGAATCGTAGTGTGTTGGGTGTGATGTCAAGACGGAAGTGTCACTCCAGTCATATGGAGATGATAGTCACGTAGGATACGGTACTAGTACTCTTAAGTACTGCAGTCATCGGGATAAAATGACAAGGTCATGTTTATCCGATTATAGAGACTAGTTACCAGACATCCGACATGTGCTTCGTACGGGGCAGACACAATTCCAGCCCCAAGCCTAGCACGTGATCATCCGATACTGGACAGAAATACGCAATACTACGTATACTACACCTGATATAGATCATTTATTCCTGTAAGGATATTTTCTGGAGAATTGGGTAGGCATGACGCTTTACTAGAAGCCAACATTGTCTTGTAAATCGGTAAAACGTAGTACGAGGTACTTAAGTGTTCGGATAGTCCGACGACCGAATTTACTGCCAACATATCTGGGGATCTCATGGGTCGCTTCACGAAGATTCACCAATGACGTATGACTCGCACTCTAAATTAATCTGAGATTAATTAGAAGAGAGAGAAAATTAATCTAGGATTAATTGCGGAGATATTTTATATGGGATAAAATATCATTTAAAGAGAGATAATGATTAATTTGGAATTAATCGATAAATTAATATATTCGATATATTAAACGAGATTGGATTTCGACGCGGAATTAAAATTAGATTTTAATTCGGGCGAACGAATTAATTTAGAATTAATTCGTTAGTGACGTGAATAGTGATTTCGCTAGGCGTAATCATTTAATTACGACGCAACGAAAAATTCGTTAATTTAGAATTAACGAACCCGAGCCCGAGATTATTTGCGAGCGCATTCGCATTTTGAATTCGAGTGCGGCACGTAAGTCAAATCAAGCGTCAAATCATTAGTCAAATCAAGCGTCAAATCACATGTCACTTTGAGTGATGTGACTTGACAACTTGATTGATTGATGAAGTGATATGAGTGGTTGGTGCCATTAAAGGCTTGACTTTTTGAAAGCCAAATTCATTCCAAATGAATTTGAAATTCACATTTGTGTATAAGATACACAAATTTGGAACAACCATACACAATTCTCTCTTTCTCTCATCTCTCTCCATTCAAGCCCAATGGGCCAAAAAACCTTCTGGTTTGCTGTTAAAATCGTGAGCAGTGGGAAGCCAAGAGTGGGATTTCGTGGCAAAATCACAAGTGCTAGCACACTTACGAGACATGCGAAGGTGATAGGGAAGTGTACCCATCAGCCGGGAATCAAATGACGAAGCTTGGAGCTTGGTTTCTTATTGATTGAAGGCCGAAACAGTGAGCACTTCACTGCCACTGCCGTGAGCAGTCCATGGAGCAGAAATGGAGTTTTGTTCGTCAAAGCGTCGCTCAACCGATCGATGTGAGTATTCCGCAACTTGAGTCGGATCTGAGAAAGTGGCCGCTATAATTTTGAAGGAATACGCACATGTCTTTCCTTAGGACCATAAGGATATGTCCGGGATTGACCGTAAGTTCACCAATCATCGTCTGACAGTTGATTGAGCTCACATGTCAGTGAACCAAAAGATGAGGATTTTCAACCAAGAGCGGTATGAGGCAATTCAGGCAGAGTATGAGAAATTATTGAAGGTCGGGTTCATCAGAGAGGTCAAATATTCGGAGAGGGTGTCAAATGTGATCTTAGTGAATAAGGCCAACGGAAAATAGAGCATGTGCGTGGATTTCTCCGACTTGAACATGGCCTGTCCAAATGATAGTTTCCCCCTCCCGAAAAAAGATCAACTGGTAGACTCAACAGCTTGCCAAGGGTTACTCAGTTTCATAGATGCATTCTCGGGGTATAACCAGGTCAAGATGTACCTGAAGGATGAAGAGAAAACAAACTTCATCACCAATCAGGGGCTGTATTGTTACAAAGTAATACATTTTGGACTGAAGAATGTTGGGGCAACTTATCAGAGGTTTGTAAACAAGGTCTTCAAGCCAGTCATTGGTAAGACGATGCAGGTCTATGTCGATGACATTATCACGATTAATGCAAAGCTTGAGGATCACCTAAACGACCTCAGAGGGACATTTGAGTTGATGAGAAAACAAAATATAAGTCTAAATCCGGATAAATATCCCTTCGGGGTATCCTCGGGGAATTTTTTGGGGTACATGGTCAGTGCACGAGGCATTGAGGTAAATCCACAGAATATCAAGGTAGTATTGGATCTAAAACCTCCGAGGACAATCAAAGAAATGCAGAGCTTAATAGGTCGGGTGGCGGCACTAAACCGATTCATCTCTAAAGCCACTGACAAATGCCACATCTTCTTCAATTGATCAAGAAGGCCAAGAAAGAGGTCAGCTAGACGAGCGAGCGTGAGAACGCTTTCCAACAACTCAAAGAGTTCCTGGCCCAACCTCCACTACTGGCTAAGCCAATCCCAGGTGAGGTTTTATTCTTGTACTTAGCCGTTTCTAAATATGCTTTAAGCTCGATATTAGTACAGGAGGTAGACAGAATCAGAAGGCCAATATACTATACTAGTAATGCCTTGTTGGATTAGGAAACCTGGTACCCGGCTCATATGCTGGTGGCATTATCCCTGGTCACCGTAGTAAGGAAGTTGCGACCATATTTCCAGGCCCATCACATTGGAGTGTTTACCGACCATCCACTGAGGTATATTTTAAATAAGCCAGATACCTCGGGTCGTCTAGTAAAGTGGTCCATAGAGCTCAGTGAGTATTACATATCTTACCTTCCTAGGGTATCGAACAAATGACAAGCAGTGGCAGATTTTGCAGCAGAGTTCACTAGCCCGCAGATTATGATAGTGGAAGAGGCTAGTTGGAAGCTGATCGTAGATGGTTCGGTAATCACACAAGGATGTGGAGCAGGGTGATCCTCTCCCCTCCCCCAACCTGGTGGAAGCGTCTTTTTAGTGGTCGGATGGGAGCAAATGTGGGCTGAAATGCTTGGGCACATTCTTGGTCAGAATTAGCAGTGGAGCAATTAGCGTTTGAGTTGAAGGGGTCGGTATTTGAGTGGTCTGCGGAGCGTTCAATGGCCCAGATGATGAGG